>OX940799.1:3060183-3584454 GCA_954870605.1 Acer campestre | reverse complement strand
ACCCTTGACCCCTGGCCCGTTCAGTATTAACCATCGGCCATACAATAATTAATACTTCAATTTAATATCAACTCTCTCAATCAAAAGCTATCACTAAATATTATATATGTATTGAAAAGGTCTGCATCTATCGATTCCTAATGATAACATCTAGATGAATATTATCATATTTATGAGATAGGGTATATTTCAATATAATTTTGTAAGTATATGTCTATTCGATTAAAAGCGAAGAGAGATTCCCTCTCTATTAAGAGATTAAAGAGTTATTAAAAGCTTTCTTGTTTCTTCTCGTTTTTTTTTACTCTCTTCAGATTCTCATAATCTTGATACGAGAAAAAAATATATTGTTTATATAGTTTTGTTTTATACTGTCCATGTATTGAAAGAAAAAAAAAAAATTGAATATAGTAAAAAAAAAAAATGGTCTCTAGCTATTAATTGAAACAATTAAGTATGAAAATTCATAACACGTTTAATAATAAGGAATCTAATAAATAAAGAAAACTTAATTCACAAGAAAACATTAAATGTTTGTGTTTGTTTTAGATAAGACATCACACAAGAAAAGCTTTGTTATTATGTAAAATCTATAATTGTAATTAATCTATTGTGTCCATCATTATATCCATTTTTTGGGGGGTAAAAAATGGCCAAGAGAAAGGATAGAAAAACAAGAAAATATCAACCATGTTTGATGTTGTTTGTTGATTTGAGTTAATGACTTCAAAAAGAAAAAGTGCTTTGCTACTTTTCAAACTAAAAACAATTTTTTTTTTTTTTTTTTTTTTGTGCCATTAGCTTCAACAACTGTTCTGACAGCATAAGGAATTGGTTGGGCTTCACAATATTATTTGATTCAAAATATGTTTTGATTGAATTATTTTTTCATATATTATTTTAATTGACATATCCTATTTTTTTTAAAGATTTTCTATATTTCCGTATCGTACTCGTATCTCTGTATCCATGCAACATAGCTTTGCATGATAAATTTGGAAGTGGATTTGGGTGCCATTCAATATATTTATATATACAAAAATTTCATGTTGAATTAACCAATACTTTTATAATTTAAACAAATATTTTGAAGATGTAATTATGAGATTTTAATTGGGTTTAATTTAAAGGGATTTAGCTTTCCAAAAAAAAATAAAAAAATTAATAATAATAATAATAATAAGGGGACTTATCGAACCACGCAAATTATAAATTACATTATTGTGGATTGGATTTTTGTGATTTTGGGCCCAAAACACTTTTTTGGGTTCTCTTAGTAAATCCGTCCATTTTCGTTGGGCTCACATAGTAACCCATCCAAGTTCGGCCATGTTAGCATATTCTAATTGACAATACAAGCCAAGTCATCAGATTGGCTGAATTATTTGACACGCTGTCATCGTAGGATGACGTGGTAAGACACGTCGGCCAAAGTGTCTGACGTGCTCACACACTTCACCTTCTGCCTTCTTCCTAATTCCAACCTCTCACAGAAAAAAAAAAAAAAAAAAAAAAAAAGAGTGAGTGTTTTTAGGTCAAAATCGATTGAAACAAAACAAAAATTCTCTGTAAATCGAAGCAATTGGCGAATTGGGTATTTTCGGATTCATGAGAGAAGAGCTAATGGTGTATTATTGAAGGCGGTGGTGTAGGCTGTGTCGCCGTTTGAGCAGATGATGATGTCCGGTCGGGTCGGGTCAGTGGAACAAGTTGGCTCCAAACTGTACGCTTTCTTGTCTTTGCTTTTCTATCTTCAATTTTATTTTTTATTTTACTTAATTGTGATATTTGTTTAAGGAGTGGTTTCATTTTAAAATTTAGTAAGCTCTGCTGTGCATTGGACTTGTTGCAGCAAAGTATATATATGTAGCAAATTCTTGTTTTAGATAGCTAATTATACCTTTAATGTCGAGCCTGAAAATGTTGATTTGGAAGTTCCTGAGAAACTACATCATTTTGTTTGCTTTGTTATCTCCTATTACAAGAACTGGTGCCAATTGAAATCCTGCACGAGTGAAGAATCCACTTATATATATATATATATATACTCACTAATTGATCATTATCATACAAGAACTTTATATATATCTGTCACATGAGAGTTTCCTTAAACAATAATTTCTGGACCAGTCAACTGATCTCCTGGTGGTGGTGTTTGTTCCTGGTTAGACATTCCAGAAACCATGATTGTAGGATTTTAGCTTTTTCATTCTACAGGTTTTTCAAGTCATCAATCCTGAGAACAAAAGCTTCAACTTTTGTAAGTGCTTGAATGGTCGTGTGTGAAATAAGTTTGCTTGATGAGGAGGAGGAGGAGGAGGATTCGTCTTGAACCCAATTGACAAGTTCTTCTCCCCACAGGTCTCCATCTTTCAAAAATTCCTTCCTCCTGTCGCGAGGAGGAGGAACTTTGTTCGTAGAGCTTGCCGAAGAGGAGAAGTTCCATAGCTTGCCGTGCAGCACAAACAACATCTCATTGATTGGATCTCCCTCACGAACAATGCAAGTGCGCTCAGCATAGACCACTGGCTTGACAGTCACATAGATGAGGCAACAAGACGTCACTCCACCTTCGAAACCTTTCAACCTTGATAAATATTCAAGAATAGAATCAGACATTTTATCCGATCTAAGGAAATTATATACACGTGGTGAATTGGAAGACCTAACGGGTCAATAGTTTGCCGAGATTATGATTTGATTTCCTTATGCAAGTAGATAGGTAAGCAAATTATATAGAGACAAGAATTATAGAACTCACTTTTTTTTTTCTTCTTCTTCTTCTAAGAAAAGTTCGCATTTTATGTTGTTTCTGATCTCCTTAGGGAGATTAATGAAAAAAATTTCAACATCAACACCTACGGTTTGATGGCAATTGTATTGCTGCTATTCCTTGATACAATTTTGCAGATTCTCAGAGAGCTATGTAAAAGGTGGCCCTGTAGTTGTTGTAGTCTCAGTTTGATTGCTTGATCTTCTTTCTTTTTCTTCTTCTCTGATCTTTCATCATCTAAAGACTTTATAAGATTCTGTTTCACAAAAAAAGATAATCCATAAAAAATAATTAGTGCTTCGAATCATCTTAATTCTTAACCATGCAGAAAATAAAATGAGGGACCTGCATATTTCTAATAAAAAACGTAAACGTTCCGCACCATTGATGGCAATTAAAATCACAAAGATATTTTCCCAGCTATTGGTACTCACTTGAAGCACGCCTTTTTCCAGCAGTCCTATCTTTTTCTATAGGGCAAAGAAGTACCAGAGGCCTTCAAATAGCTGAAAAGGCAAGGCCACGGTATAATTGTTCGTAAATAAAGTACACGTGTGAGAGGCTTACCAATTGCAACCGAGCCCACCTCAAATGTTGTCTTCAAAAGTTCGGTAAAACACATAATAAGATAATTTTTAAGTAAATAGTATATATATAAATGACATTAATGTAACTTACATGACCTCCATTAAAGAAAAGTAGAAGATTGAGCGCAATTTGGACTAGTACAGCTTTAGCTAATTTGTGATGAATTTTGATATGAATATTTTTGTGGACCATAAGTTCATTGAAATTTACCTATAAATAAAATTTGAGAATTTTTCAAACACTAGAACTAGTTTTTTGAATTTTCCTATATATCTCCCATTTTTTTGATGCCTGTATATTTAATAAAATCGGGAAAAATAGTTCTAATGTTTAAAAAATTCTCAAATTTTATTTATAGGTATATTTTAAAGAACTTATCATCCATAAAAAAATTCATACAAATCAATATGATTTCATTAAGGTGTGGACCGAAATTAAAGTAAGGGATCTTTCACTAGAAAATTACTATATATATATATATATATATATGAACAGACATATATACACAATACAGGATTTAGTTGTTGGGTTGCAGAGAACAAGAAAATATACGGAAGAAGAAGTGACTTCTAAGTTCTAAGAACAAGAAAATATTTAAGGTTTTATCGTTAATAAAGTACTTCTAAGTTCTAACGATGATAATAAGGTTTTATCATTCTTTCTTCGGTCTAAAATTTCAAGACAAGAAAGTACTCGTTTCGAAAAGAATTACATGATCAGGGTAATTCAGTAAATATCTTTTTCAAACACACCAAAACAATCACTTACCTGGTCAACATTGTAAGAATCCTAGTACTTTCCTGCTAATTTAGCTTTGTTATAGACTTGAGTCATCCAGACATGTAGATATCACTAATATGATCCAATGAAAGACAATCAAATTTTTTTTATTTTTTATTTTTAATATACAACAATTGCCGGGACCCGGCGAGATACGTAGCCCGGACTACAGCTCCCACAAACAGGAGAGAGAACCACAATTGGTGGGACACCACCCACCCTTGGGATTAAAGGTCAAGGGGGACAAATAATAGAAATATATACATGTACACAATGGGCTTTGAACCTTGGTGGTGGAGGCTCTCAAGGGAGGGTCCAACCACATTGACAAGAGGCCCAAGTGTAAAGACTCAATCTTATTTCCTTAGAGATACTGGCCAAAGAACTATTTTTTAAAGTTCTAAATTCTTTTGAATTTGTTTTTAGATTGTGTGCAATCAACAAAGGAAAAGGTATTGTTAAAAAAAAAGAAAAGAAGTTTTGTCTCAAAAAGAAAAAAGCAGGAAGAGCTTCTTTTAGTATTAGAAAATTCTTTTATGTCTACGACTTGAAATTGATATGATTGGATGAGAATAATATAAATCCATACCTCAACCTAAAGACGTTCATTCAACATGTTAATTAAAACTCATTCAGTCTATTTAAGTGTTAATATCTTACCGTATATATAACAAAAATGGAATTTTATGATAACCACCATAAGCGGAGGGTCATAGTAATTCCAAAAATTGTGAACAGATGATAGTTTCACCATCATAGTTTGTTGACAATTATTAATCACAAATATATAACAATTGAGAATTAATATAAATTCTTAATTGTTTTTAAAAACCTATAATTCATTTTTGCATTTGATTTACATATCCAATATTTATTACCCCATCAATCAACATTAAAAAAAAAAAAAATAGTAGTAGTTTACTACAACTAAATTTTAAAAATGAATAGTAGTAGTTTGTTCCTAAAAAAAAAAAAAAAAAAAAAAAAAAAACAGTAATTGTGGACCTGTGGTAGCCAAAAATAGCTAAGTCCAAATGTTTAGACTAGATTATAGAAGCCCAAATGAGGAGTCAGGCCTCTGCCGATATCAATGATCAAACACAATCAGGCCAAGTAAGAATCTAGATGTACAAAAAAATTGACTAAGTCTATTATATAACGGGCAAATTCTGCTTGTAGCCCAGTCAAAGAAACCCAAATAATTAGCTGGAGCCCAAGTTAAGTTGTTAGGTCCAGACGCAAGTCCAAAATGGCTATTTTCCCCTCCACTCACTTCATCAATATTCTCATCTTCAGCATCAGTTGGTTTTTTTTTCTTTTCATTGAATTGATTATATATTAGAAAAAAAAAAAAAGACAAAAACATCTTATGGGTATTAAAGTCACTTTTATTAAAAATTATACTCAAAGAAAAAGAAAACAAAATTATCTCACCTTCTCTTGAACAGTAATAAGTATATTTTCAATTATTTCTTTTTAAAAAAACATTTCCCTTCTAAAAGTGGAAGGTACTCCGTTGAAAGAGGCATTTCCTTGTATTCACCCTTTGTCATGCAACAAGTATGTTTGTATGACAGAATTTAGTAACTGGGTTGGAAACAGGTGGAGATAGGACATTAGCTTATAAGGAGACCATGTTTCAACTGGGAGATTGAACAATGGGATAGCTTTAGGAGATGTTTGGACAGTATCAAAATCTCATGACACAATCGGCTGGACTTTCTGCCCAAAAGGGCTGTTTTCCGTGAAATCTTTCTGTAATGAGTTGGATGAAGGGGATTCAGGGATAGGGTCGGTTCATAACGGTATTTGGCAAGGCATATGCCCTCCGAAGATTGAGATCTTTGTTTGGCACCTCCTGCAAGGAAGAGTTTTGGTAAACGAAATCCTGAATAAGTTTCGTTTGCTAGGTGGTTCGAATTTGGAATGTCATCTTTGTGGTGAGAAAGATGAAACAACTGATCATCTGTTCTTAAATTGTAAGTGGGCATGGAATCTATGGATCAGTTGTATCAATTGGTGGGACATCAAATGTTGTGCTACGAGATCGTTAATTGATTGGTGGAATGGTTGGCTTGGTCTATGCCCCAAAAAGAAGTCGAAGAGAGCTTGGAGTTCCCTATTTCTTGTGGTTGTTTGGACTATATGGGAAGCGAGGAATGAGAGGGTTTTCAAGGACAAAGACGTAATGAGTACCCAAGCTGTGGACATGGTGAGATTTGAGTAGCTTGGTGGTTAAATTTTTTTGGGAAGGGTTCTCCGGATCCAGTTACCTACATTATGTTGAACATAGCTGAATATTGCACTGATGTTAGCAAAGTTAAGATCCCTAAGTTGGAGGAGTGGCTGCACCCTCTGATGGAAGCTCTAAAGTTTAACGTGGATGGCTCTGCCACGGGATCTCCGGGTCAAGCGGGCATTGGGGGTGTGCTTCGTGATCACGGAGGAAAAGTTTTGTGTATCTTTTTAGCAAATATTGGGATCCAAGATGCCATAACGGCTGAGATCAACGCTCTAGCCAGGGCTTGTGATCTTTGTGTTTCAAGACAAGAGCTGGAGGGCAAAAATATAGTGTTGTTAGCGACTCTAAGGTGGTTGTGTCTTGGATTAATAGTAATGGCCTGGGAAATATGAAGCATTATCAGATGATTTATGACATCCGTCACCAACTGAGCAGAATGGGTCAGGCGAGGGTAGAGTATAGTTCAAGAGCTTCAAACTCTTTTGCCGATATGCCTGCTAAGAAAGGTTTTGGGAACGAAGGGGATTTTCTGAGTTGGAATGTGTTCTGATGTTTGTCTTTTCCTGCTTTGTTTTCGTTCTGCCGTTTTTGTTTCCTTTCGCTTCCCCTGTTTTTCTTGGCGCCAGGTCTTTTGGCTGCCGTCTTTGTTTTGTTGGTTTTATGTTCCTTTTTTGTTGGGTGGGTAGTGAATAAATTTTGATTCTCCAAAAAAATAAAAAAAAAATAATCCTGAAAGTGTTTATTAACACGGAAATAAATATACATGGACATCTTCATTAATATATATATATATATATATAAAACCTACTAATACTTTGTAGTTTGTAGTACTTATATTTTAGTCAACCAAAAAAAGTTCCGATTGAGAAGCTGTATAAATCCAGTGGCTGGCAATAAAATAAAATAAAATAAAATAAACTAGCCAACAGAACTAATAAATATGTTAGTTTTTCTGTCAAAAAAATAATAATAATTATGTTAGTTTCTTACTTTCTTAAAAAAAAAAAAAAAAAAAAAGGAAAGAAAAAAAAGAAAAAAAAGAAAAAAAGAGAACTAACTAGTAAAGTTTTCATGTTCAATTTTATGCAAATTATAATCACAATCACATAGGCTTTAAGGTTGACAATTAGGTAATTTTATACAAATAATCAGCATATAATTTTTCTATATTAGGTTATGTCTAGATCAATGCTCCAAATTTCTTATTTTTCTACATATGATTTTTCCTTTAACTAGAGGAAAAATCTTTCAAAATTATATATATATATATATAACATACTAAATCTTTGAGTTACCTAAATCAAACAGAAAATTCATTTCAGTATATTTACAATTAAAGTTCTCCGTTTTTCCGTCGCCGGTTTCTCGCTGTGGCAGCGGGATCCGGCGGCGATGGTCTTCTCCTTCCCCATGCTGGGTTTTCCCGGTCAGATGGGGGGTTCCGATGGCTGCTACGACGGCCCTGTTCGTTGATTGGAGGTCTCTCTCGCGTCACCGGGCGGGACGTTTTGTCCAAACGACGACGGCAGCTGTTAGATCGGCCGATCCTCTTGGTTATGGCCAGATCTGGTGTGATTCGGCGTGAGTTGTCTAAATCGGTGGTCTTGGAACCCCGTCCTCTCCTTCGGGACACCGTCGGCAACCTCAGAGTCCTCCTTCACTGATCTTGGTGTTGGGCTTGGTCGGTTTTTAAGCTTTGCGGCGACGGGCATCGGAACGGGTGGAGGTTTGATAGGCATGGTGGTTGGGGTTTCGATCAGGCATCTTCGATGGGTCTTCTCCGGCGGCATGGTCTCTCCTCCGGTCGGTTTCAGCTCGTTTTTATGGTTCCAGTTTGTTTTGTTTTCTGTTTGGTTGTAATCCCACCTCTGTGTGGGCGTTTTTCTCCCGTTGTGGGACTCTGTTCTGGGCTTGTGCTCGATTAGCTTTATTTGTGGAGTCCCAGTTATGGTTTGTAACCTTGCCCTGGATCTGATTTTCCAGATTTTCAGGTGCCTTTCCATCAAAAAAAAAAAAAAAAAAAAAAAAAAAGTAGAGAAAGAATTGACTGTTCCGGCTTATTACCTTTTTGCGGTGGTGGGCCGTTGGGTGGCTCTGCGCCTTGCTCACCCATATTTTTATCTCTCTAAACATTTTTATTTTCTTAATTTTTTTTTAATTATCACAATTAATTTGGGTTTGGAAGAGTATAAAATCCACAACTTCAATCGTATAGGTAGGAGGGAAATATCTCCTTTAGTCATCAAAAGAATAGTTTTTAATTTTTTAATTTTTTATTTATTTTAAATAAAAAAATTAAAGTTTCTTTAATTACAAATTGATGTATTGGGATTTCAAGAATACCTATTAGTTAGAGGAGAAAATCTTCGATGTACTCAGTGTACCAGATGAATGGTGCACTTGGCCACTGAAAAGCTGACACATAATCAGGTGTCAACTTTTTTTTTTTGATCTTTTACCGTTCTTTTTCATTATGTATATATTTTTAAAATCTAAAACATTAACACATGATTACGTGTCAGTATTTCAATAGTTTGATGCACCATTCAACTGGTGCATTCAGTGTATCGAAGATTTTCTTTGACCAAAGACCTCAAGATGAATATTTCCAGCTTCAACAACCAAGACATTTCGCCAACCAAGACATCTCACATAGTCAACTTCAAGTCTTCAACTATCAAACAATACATACAATTAATAAATTGAAAAGGAACACAATTATCTCATTTGAGTGGACAGGCCAGTCAAAAGGAAAAGTTTTTTTTGGTGGGGTGGGGTTGGGGTAATTGTGGAATTTGCCTGTACAATTATTGTGTTGTTTTTTTCATTTTGTGTAACACATTATTCACATGCAAATGCAGTAGTTTTAAAATTTCTTTCATAATTGGGAATTCATGAATGCATATTGGTGTGGAAAAATAACTGCCCCATTCATACATAAATTAGATTTTGCAGCCTAACAACGGATCAAAATTTTATCGAGATGAAGCTATTGTAATGGTATGTCCCTCAAACCCTAGCACTTATACCATTTTTATTGAGGTGAGATTGTGTTAATTAGAGTGGTTAGATCGACCCTCCTCTAATTGTAAGTAAAAAAAATAAAAAAAAACTTATGAATAAAATAAAAATAAAAATAAAGAAAGTGATGTTCATGTCATCATAGACATTAAATGAAAGCTCCATCAAAGTCTTGAACTTGAACAAAGTTCCCTTTGGCAAAACTTTTTTAGATTAAATCAAAGCTTCTATATATAAGTGCAAGCATAATTTCTTTTTCCAAAAAGAAGGGAAAAAAGAAGAAGCAGAACATGAATCTTTATTATTTTTTTAAACTATACAATCATCAATTGCTTGCATTATTGAAGTAATCTCGGAATATTTAATGGAAAGCAGGAAATATTGAAAAGAGAGGACAGATGACATTATCATTTCAAAATCAGTGTCAAAATCAGTTTCAAATAATAAAAATAGTAACATTTTCTTCTTAATTAAGAGATAAATGTGTGTGGATTTTTTTAGTGGGGTTTGATATAATTAAAGACTACTTTAGTGAAATGTTTGAAGTTGTCTGTGCTCTCTTTTCATTTCATGCTAGCTTTCCATCAAATATTCTGACCCTACTTCAATAATTCACTTTTTATTAAAATGTCGCCGTTCAAAACAAAATAATAATAATTCACTTTGATTAAATTGAGATTCATGCTATGGGATTCCACAATTTGGATATTTTTTTTGTTGTGCATGATTTCAATCTCGTTATTGGACCCTATCACGTGATTCAAAATGTTGTTAAAATATCTTCTTCAACCAGGTTTCAATCACCACCCTAGTGGTCTAGTTGCATGCGCTATCTAATAGTGGCCGGTCTTAGTTAAGTTGAAATTTCAAATTTAAATCCTCTCAAAAAATAAATAAAAAATAAAAAATTAGACAAAGTATGTGACTCTTGTTAGATTAAAAAAAGAAAAATAAAATTGTACTATTTTGGTTTATTTTCCAACTCATCTCTTAATTTGGAAAATGGAAAAAGATCGAGGTACAAAGACATAAAGACCACTTGCATTACTGAACCATTAAGTGTGAAACAAATTTGGTTCACTTTCCAGCAAATAAGTATGAACAAATCTTAATGACCAATTGAACCATCTAATATGTTAGAAAAAGACTAGATATTCTCACCAAACCGCACATCACCCAAAAAAAAAAAAAAAAAAAAAAAAAAAACACAAATTTGTTAGAAAAAGACCAATTGACCAATTGACCATCTAATATGTTAGAAAAAGACTAGACATTCTCACCAAACCCCACATCACCAAAAAAAAAAAAAAAAAAAAAAAAAGAAAGATATTTTTTGCTACTCAATGTCCCACCACTGGAAAAAGGAAATAAGCAAGAACAATTATACAAATTAAATATTGACAGATGATTTGAAAAATTTTCATATGACTTTGAGAATCGGCATTTAACTCTTGTCAATTTCATTTTTTCCGAAACCTTAATTGTTACTCAAGCTCTCCCCTCATTTCTTCGGTCAACTCTCTCGCTCTCTCCCTCTCTCTCTCTCTCTACGCCTTGACCCTATACAACTCATCACCGGAAAAGTCACCATCTGCGTGATGGAAAAGATTCACTTCTCTGCTCTGCTCTTTCTCTCACAGCTTACATGCTAGACTCGTCACACTTGATCGTGCCATGCGGCTACTCTCTGCTTCCAGTCTCGCACGTATTTGTTCAACAGTCTGTCCGCTCCTCCTCAGGTAATTTGAACAGTCTGTCCACTTTCATCATTTGTGTGCTTGTTCAAATAAGTGTTTGAGCTTTGCCGATGAGATTTTCTTCCTTGAATTGTTAATTTTCTGCTCAAACCATGCATGTTTGATGTTTCTATCATTATTATTCTTTGAATAGACATTATTAAAAACCTCCCATCTAGTTTAATATATCAGTCATTTTGCACCTCTAGTTTTGGTAATAGTCGTTTTACATCATGTAATTGTATTTAATTGTCATTATACCTTTACCATCACTATTCCTTTTTAAAAAGAAATATTTTGTTAGGTTAGTAAACTTATATAAAGTTATTAAAAATTAATAAATGAAGTAAGCAAATCATTTAATAAAAAACTAAAATTTAAAATATAAAAATCTTTCTCATCTTAATTAAAAAAAGAAAACCTTTCTCATCTTCTCTCTCCTCTAATCTCTCGCTTCATGAGATTTTTTTTTTCTCTTCATATGAATCTCTCTCTTTTCATCTGCATTTTGTTTGTGTTTGTTGATGAGATATAGATGTTTAGTTGTTGTGGGTGTTCGGAGGTTGGATTATTATTGGCCGTGAGGGCGGCTTGGTTTGGTGGTTGGGTTTGAGTTTGGGGGTTTGGTGACAGTGAGGCTGTGAGGGGGTGGCTGTCTCTCCTTTTAAAGGAAGAGGTCACTAGAGATCAAGCGACGATCTCCTACGCTAAGAGGAGGCTTGTGTTTTGAATCTCCATCTAGATTGATATCCACCAAATTCATAATTTTTAATTATTTTTTTTAAAAAAATATTTTTATTTTTTATCTTCATTCTCCATCTTAGAGATAGACGGTAGAGAGTTATCTTTTTTTTTTTTAATTCATATTTTTTTTTTTATAAAGTCTATCTCTCCTTTTTAATTAATTTTATAGATTTTTTATTTTTAATATTTAATATATAAAAGGGTAAAGTAGTATTTTGATTGAAAATATTATCAGAAATCAATAGAAGATGTGAAATGACCATTAATGAAACTATAGACTGCAAAATGATCAATATATTTAACTAGAAGAATTAAAAATATATATATATATATATATCCGTTCTTTTAACAGTGGACTTGAATTTGGGGTTAAATGTACTAACATCAAAGTGAAAGTGAAAAATATAAGTTTGCAGAGAGTAGACTATAGACCTTTTGCATTATTTTTTATTTTTGATATAACATGAGTATTTTTTAAGCTTGTTAATTTAATTCTTTTCCAACGTGTATATTCTTGGCTTGAAATTTTAGACCGAATGAAGAATGAAAAAACCTGATTGTAGTTGTTAGAATTAACTTAATTTAATTAATTAACTATGTAAGCTTTTGAATCGAACAAACGTTTATATTGAGGTATTTTAATTGCTTTTTATAATTTCACTATCACATTTATTTATTTGTTCAATATATATATATATAATGGATGCAGGGCCATGCAGATCGAGTCTTTAGATGTGAATTCAAAGGAAATTGATACACATATCAGAGATGATCAAGAGAGACAATTAAAAAACTCTGGACATAGTTGTAATATAGTAGAATATGCGAAGAAATTTCTTGATCCACGAGGACCTTTCCCAAATTGGATTCCTCTTATCCTCTGCGTGATGTCAATCTCCATGGATCCTTTGTTCTTCTACATTCCTGTGATAAAGATGGATAAAAATTGCATGGACTTGGACAAAAATTTGGGGGTTATTTCTTGTGTTTTCCGTACGGTCATTGATCTAATTTATATAATCTATATTCGTTATAATATTCCAGCTCCTCGTCCCTTTCTACCTGTTCATTATATTGACCTTCTTGCGGTTCTTCCTCTACCACAGGTAAGACAACTTCTGTGACAATATAAACATTTCCATTAATGTATTTGCAGGTATTTACTTTAATTGCTAAGAAGATGTAATGTACTATATTTTTGTAAACAGTAACATTAGACTATTAGAGCATCCCAGTGCAATTATTATGCATTTGCATTGAATATCTTGCCACATAGGATGTATAGATAATGAGTTAAAAAGGCCTCTCCAATGCAAAATTTTCTTTTAGAGATTATGGAGTGAGTTTCTCAATTGAGAAACTCTCTTATAAATCCCAATAAGCATTTCCCACCAAGGCTATTAACCATAAAATAAATGAGGAGAGAAGGTGTGACATACATAATTTGATGTTAATTATATATAGAATCTAAACATGATATTTATTTTTGTCCAGGTGGTGATTATAATCATCGTTTCAAAAATGAGTCTCTCAAAATTTTTGGAAGCAATGGACGTGTTGAAATATTTTGTGTTTTTCCAATTTGTGCCGAGAGTTATTCGAATCTACCCATTATTCAAAAAAGCTACAAGCACTCGCATAATGCTAGCTGAAGTTACATGGGCTAAAGCTGCATTCAATCTTTATCTTTACATTATATCTGGTCATGTAAGTTTATATGACTGATTCAATATTAATTGGCATTAGTACATAACTCAAGAGTAACTTCTTTGTATGTTTTCTATCCTTAAAACGTGACGACTTGTTGGTGTTTTAGGTATTTGGAGCCTTATGGTACTTTTTCGCTATAGAAAGAGAGATTGAATGCTGGAAGAAAGCCTGCATAGTCATGAAAAAAACTAGCTGCAATCATCAATCCTTTAACTGTCATAAAAGTTCAGGAAGCTACATATTTCTAAATGTTTGTTCTACAAAAACACATAATAGAGCGTTCTATGATTTTGGAATATATCTTGATGCTCTTCAGTCTGGTGTTGTGGAGGGAAGTTATTTACAAAAGTTCATGTATTGTTTCCGATGGGGATTGCAAAGTCTCAGGTTTGTTACAATTGAATTTTCTCACTTTCATATATGCTTGTGTACTTTTAAGATTGACGTATGATATGATACAACCAAATTTGATTTTTTTTTTTTTCAGCTGTTTTGCTCAAAATCTTGAAACAAGTATTGATATATGGGAAAACATCTTTACAATATCGATTACCATCTCCAGCGTGTTGTTATTTACCTTTTTAATTGGAAATATGCAGGTTAGTTATATATATATATGCTTCTTACTTGTCATTTCATTTTTAATATGCTAAACATAGTAAATTTAATTTCTATGAACTATGATTTTTGTGTAGTTTGACTTGCAAAGAGAAATTACAAGATCAGAGGAGATAAAACTGAAAATGAAGGAGATAGAGCAATGCACAACCTTCAAAAGGCTCTCTGAGAACCTTCACCGGCAGGTACATAAATACCATCGACATTTATTGCGAGAAAACAAAGGTGTTGATGTAGAAAATTTGCTCAACAAACTTCCCAGACACCTTAGAAGGAAAATAAAGTCTGAGCTTTGCTTAGATATGCTAAAAAAGGTGAGTTACTTTGTCTCTATATAATTGCTCACATATGTGTCCGATAAGGAATTTTCATTATCAATGTACTAATTAAGAAAGATGACATTAGGAAAGATAAAATTTGAGAAAATTTTAACACAAACAAATTTGTTCAAGAAAAATAATTAAATTTTATCTAGACATATCTATTAGCTTAGAATGTAAAGATGCGTGGGTTTGATACGAACACCAAGTTGTTTGACAAAATTCAAACAGAGAAGCTTGAAGCTTCGATAATGGCAGAAATTGAGGGAAAATGACCAGCAAATCTAGAGGAAGAAAATGTTACTAATTCTCATTAATTGACTACATCAAATATACTGGTATTTATATTAAATACGTACATTGATCAATCACAACCGATTACTAGTAACTAACTAAGCTAATCCTAGCTCTTCAATTGTAACTAACTTCGTGATGATCCTGATGATCAAGCTGATCGATCATCAGATGTGAAGCTTCAACCGTGACTTCTCTTCTTAGCTGCCTTGACGTTGGCTTAATTCTAATTAACTACCAACGTTAAGTTAGTCAATCCATCAAGATGGTTACCTTACCATGTGATTATGAGCTCGATCTTCTCACTATTTGATCACAGGTTTAACAACTGTCAAGAGCTACCAACTTGATAACCAAATGATCACCATCAGCGGCTTGATCTTGATCAACTGTTTTGTGTTTCAGCAATGTAAATAATTGCAAGATTTGAGGGTTTTCATATAGAATTCAGTGTCTGATTTGAGTATCGATTTGAGCATAGCATATTGAAAGTAGTACTTAAAAAGTTTTTTAACAAATTAATAACAAAAGCAATAAATTATAAGGTAAATGTTCAATGTTTGAAATCCTTCTCTTTTACCTAGACCATGTTAATTGCCATCTTCTATTATGCATTCGTTTTCTTTATTATATATATTAGTCCAGTTTGGGACTTTTAATCTGATCTTCAATTTTTTATTTTTTTTCCCATTTGGATGTGTTTTAGGTGCCAAATTTTGAATTTTTGTCTGAACAACAATTGAATGCAATGTGCGAGCGGCTCAAACCTGTGCTATACCCAGCGGAAACCTACATTGTAGGAAAGGGTGATCAAATTGATGAAATGCTCTTTATTATCCGTGGCAAGCTCATGAGCACGAGAAGCAATGACAAAGATAGAAATTTCTATCACGAGCTTAAGGATATTTGGGGTGAAGAACTTTCTACATGGGCTAGAGATCCTGAATCCTCATTTGACGAGCTTCCCACCTCATCTAGAACGATTAAAACACATACTGAAGTTGAAGCCTTTGCTCTAATGGCTGATGACATTAAGGATGTTTTCATTAATCAATTTAGGCGGCCTAGTTCCAGGTATCACTCATTGAGGTGGCGGGGTTTGGCAGCTTGTATCACACAGGTCGCAACAACACGTAGGCGTGAAAAACATAGGCGTGAGGACGAGGAGAGGCCGCTAAATGAACTAGCTGCAGCTGATAGTAGTTCGACAAGTTCTGTTGGTGCCACTATAAATGCCATGCCAATTGCAGATAATGCACTAATTCGTCGGCGTAGTTCTAAAAAGGATACCAACCATGATTCTTTCGAAGCCAAAGGATCTTGATTTTATGGATGAAGAAGAATAGATGGATCAATTGTCCTTATGCTTAAGGGTTGATGCAGGACACTTTTGTCTTTTTGACTTTAGTTTTTCGGTTTTTTGGCAACATTTTTGGATCCTAATAACTGTAAGCAGGAATTTCTGTTTTAATTTGATCAGTAAAATTAGCTATTGATTAGATCAAATGCTATTTTAATTAGATTTTAGTAATAACTCAAATTTGTTATTATTTATATATTATTATTATTATTATTATTATTATTATTATTATTTTATCATTTTCGCTTCTTCAACTGTGTTGTAGTATTAGGTAGAGTTAAAATTTGGTATTTCAGTGGTGGACAAACGCAAACTCATTTGTATATGTTGATGGTGTGGTAGTCATAAATCATATTGTCACTCGTTTGTATGCTGCATGTAGTTATAACCGGTTTTCCCTAACAAAACATTTTGTATAGAAAAAATAAATGTCAGATAGACTTTTAAGGAATTATAGAGAATCCCTTCACCCAATCTTTCAAGTGACTTTTTGATCTAATTATTTGATGCAATTCAATAGCTAGGTTCCTAAATTTTTAACACAAGATAAAAAGTTTTAATTCAAATCAAACATGGCAAAACAGCCTTCCAATGGGTTCTTATATATATATATATATATATATGTGTAATGTGATAATTAGCTAGCTTCTTAAAGAAGATCTCAAATTTATTACTTTATATAAATCTCCCTTCAATCAATTTCCATGACCAGAAAGCATGTAAAGAAGAAGATTGAATTCATACAGCTTTAGTCCATGTAACTTCACGATCAAGTACTTGATCGTGAAGTTAATGTAATTAGTTAGAAAATTACTAAGGACTAAAGTCTTTGTAACTTTTCTAAATAATGGGTAGGTTTGTATAAATTTTGCCACAAACAGGTAAAAATACAAAATATTTCAACAAGATCATGGCATTCAAAAATGTTGAGTCTCTCTTTACTGCAATGATAATTATAGATATTGCCGGTGCATAATTGCTCTGATCAGTCTTGATGATATTCATTTTCTTCTTTCCACCTTTGGTGATGTTCTTGTGTCTTTATTCCTAGAGTGGGTTGAATGGTATGCTGCCTTATGTTTCTTCGATAGCTTGTTACTTCAGATTTCAATCAATAAATAAGTGTTTGGGTTCCTTTTTTTTTTTCAAAAAATATAAGGGCAAACTTCATTTTAGTTCATAAATAATCTGGAAACATCGGTTTTATAGCTTGTTTTTGTATTGTTCGTCAAATACATCTGACCAAATTTTTTACGGTCAACGGTCTAAATATTTAATTATTTTGCCATTGGATTTTAATTGGCCAATAAAAGATTAACATTTCAAAAATAAAAATAAGAAAAGGTTACAAATCAGAGAAATGCTATTAATAATAAGAAAAAAAAACTGCAAAAAATAGAATTAAAAAAATAAATTGCAAAAAAAAAAAGAAGATGGAGATGGATTGTGGAAGGTGGATGGTAAAACGGTGGAGATAAAAAAATAAAACAGAATTAAAATAACGTTATCAATATTAAAATAATAATAATAATAAATTATTATTTCATGTAATTAAATTTTTTTAAAAAGATGAGTAAAAAAGTTAGAAAGAAAAAAAAAAAAAAAAAAAAAATCTATGGTGGGATCCAAAGTTTGAATGCCATGAAATTGTTGAAATAATTTTTGTATTTTTTCCAATTTGTGCCAAGATTTGTACGAATATACCCAGTATTTAGAAAAGTTAAAGGACTTTAGGCAAACTTGATGAAGCTGCATTCAATCTTCTTCTTTACATGCTTTCTGGTCATGTAAATTGATTGAAAGGAGATATAAATAAATTTGAGATTTTCTTTAAGAAGATAGCTTACATTATATTTACAGGCAAAATATTAATATATATATTAATCCTGATTCTTCTTTTACGAAACCATGATTGTAGGATTTTAGCTTTTTCATTGTACAGGTTTTTCAAGTCATCAATCCTGAGAACAAAAGCTTCAACTTTTGTAAGTGCTTGAATGGTTGTGTGAAAAAAGTTTGTTTGATGATGATGAGAAGGAGGAGGATTCGCCTTGAACCCAATTGACAAGTTCTTCTTCCCACAAGTCTCCATCTTTCAAAAACTCCTTTCTCCTGTCAAGAGGAGGAACATTGTTCCTAAACACGGTATCCTCGGAGGAAAAAGTCCCTAGCTTGCCTTGCAGCACAAACAACATCTCATCGATTGGATCGCCCTCACGAATGATGTGAGTGTGCTAAGCATAGACTATTGGCTTAACACAGTCATATAGATGAAGCAACGATGCATCACTTCACCTTCAAAACCTTTCAACGTTGATAAATATTCAAGAATAGAATGATAAATTTTCTCTGATCCATAGATACTTACTTCAAAACCTAAACCATTGAAAAAAAAAAAAAAAAAAAACTTCGAGAGTCTACATCATGTAAAAAAACCTATTAAAAAGTTAAATGAAATTTTCCCAATGCAAAGATGGAACTCTAACGGCTCGTTTGGTACGCTGTATTGTATTGTATTGGATTGTATTGGACTGTATTGAATTGGATTGTATTGTATTGGACTGTATTATTCTTATACAATCATGTGTTTGGTGATATTTTGTATTAGATTGTATTATGTTGTATTAACTAATACAACCTTATATTCTGTATTAGATAATACGATATCCACCGTATTAAACCAATTAAAATGTATTAGCTAATACAATACAGTAAATAGTGCAAAATAAACCAAACATTGTATTGTATTATTCTAATACATTTTAAACTCCTAATACAATACAGTGCGGCGCACCAAACGAGCCCTAATATTACTACAACACATAATGGGCAAATTCTGTTTGTATCCCAGTCAAAGAAGCCCAAATAATTAGCTGGAGCCCAAGTTAAGATGTTAGGTCCAGACGCAAGTCCAAAAATGGTTAAAGCTCAGCTATTTTCTACTCTTATTCACTCCAATTCTTCTAACTTGGCAACTATAATACTCGACTCGTTGCGGCAGCCAGTCCGGGTCTCCCACATCAGTTCCATTTGCTTCGATACTTCAAAAAAACATGGTTTGATTTAAGGGCTCGTTTGGTGCGCCGTACTGTATTGTATTAGGAGTTTAAAGTGTATTAGAATAATACAATACAATGTTTGGTTTATTTTACACTGTTTACTGTATTGTATTAGTTAATACATTTTAATTGGTCTAATACGGTGGATATTGTATTATCTAATACAGAATAGAAGGTTGTATTAGTTAATACAACATAATACAATCTAATACAAAATATCACCAAACACATGATTGTATAAGAATAATACAATCCAATACAATACAATCCAATTCAATACAGTCCAATACAATTCAATACGATACAATACAGTGTACCAAACGAGCCCTAATTGTTTTACCGCTCAATTCTATTTATTTTGTTTCCATGATTACACAGTCTAATTTGAGTGTCGGAGAGTCCCCTCAAATGACCAACCCCCTCACTCTGTTTTACCTTCTTATTTTTATAGGATCTCAGAATGCTCGACCTGCTATTTTTTTTTGCAGGAATGTCAGTGCCCACCACACTACAAATTCAACCGTAGATTTTTTTGATCTACGACAGTAGTTTGCTAAAAAGAAATTATTAATTGTGCATTCTTTGATAAGCACGTATAATATTCATCAACACGACAACACCGTACCTATATCACAAAGGGTTTGACTATTCAATAAACTCCAACCTGCACTTCATCAATATTCTCATCTTAAGCATAAGTTTTTTTTTTTTTTTTTTTTTTTTTTTTTTTTTTTTTTTTTTCAATTCATCTTATACAAATACATAGGATAGATAGATATTGTGTTAAAATATCTCTCCAATGCAACCATTCTTATTCAATGTCAAGTTGATGTGGCAAAAAACATATATATATATATATATAGACACCGTCAACTAAATGCTATTTATTCGGTTGTCAAAAATTTAACATTTTTTTTTTAGTTTGTAAAAATCACATGGGATTGATGTGATTTTTGAGATGTGTAGTTCATAATAAAAAGACATTTTCATTGTTTTCACAAGATTTCAGTTTTGATTGAGCGGTTGTGTCACACCCTTCTTACACATTTATTCATAATATTAGAATGAATTTTAGCATCAAATTATACAAGATAAAGTGATTATTTGGGAGGATAAAGGGATTCTTATATCATAAGCATTTCTTATGGCTACTTTTGTTTAATTCAGTTGAATAGATATTGTTACACACTACTACAATATTGGAGGAAATTAAATAAGTCTCTCACAAAATTTTTGGAAGCATGAAATATTGTGTTTTTCCAATTTGTTCCGAGAGTTATCCGAATCTACCCATTATTCAAAAAAGCGACAAGCACGCGCATAATGCTGGTTGAAGTTACATGGGCTAAAGCTGCATTCAATATTTATCTTTACATTATATCTGTTCATGTAAGTTTATATGACTGATTTTACATGATTCAATATTAATCGTAACGAGATTGCAAAAACAGTATTATGATCTCTATCCACATACTCAAGAGTAGCAGTGCCAATTTAAGTATGGAATAAAAATAAATTAAAAGAAATTAATAAAATGCATCACAGGAATGTAAGAAATAACATCCATATAGTCAAATTTAGAAAAACAGAGAACAATCCACAATGAAATAGTAATTAAAACTAAATAAATAAATAATAATAATAATAAAAAATGAATCGAAAATACAGAAGTAAATTAGAACAAACAAATCGATGGAAGCAAAAACTAAACAAACAACCCACAGAGGAAATTCAATGAAAAAAAAAAAAGCCCACATTGCAAAATATTGAAATAAATTAAGAAAAAGAGAGATGTACCATGGTGAGAGTAAGTGAAAACAGCTCTGTAAGTATAAATATGATCTCCTGCCTTGATCTCGTCTCTCTCTACTTTGTTTGTGAGCAAACCCATTTCTCCTACTCTCTCTCTCTTCTCTACTCCTACTCTGCTTCACTGTTTCTGCTCTTGCTCTGTATCCAATCTTGGGAAAATTAGCTCAGGTCTTGGTAAAGTAAACACTTGTAAATTTTGCAGATGGACCCCACCCGATTATACTCGAATAAAACGTGTAATCTATATGGATGTGGCAAATTATTTTTGGGCGGTTGTTGCCTTGTTTGTGCTTGGGAGGCTGGTGTTTTTGTGGGTAGCTCTTTGTGGTCAGCCTCGGTTTTAGGCCTCGTTTGTTGCTTTGTTCCGTTCTTTCTTTTTGTGAGCCTGTTTTTGGTGTTTTTATGGGTCTTTGGCCTGTCCAGATCTGTTTCTGGGGTTGGCTGTTTCCTTTTTATTTGTTGCTTATTTGGTGGGCTTTTGGGTGTATCTTGGCCCGGTGGGTTCTTGTAACTTTCTTTCTGTCTTGGCTTTTGGCCCCTAAATAACATATTGCTGTTTAAAAAAAAATATATATCTCCCTTCAATCAATTTCCATGACCAGAAAGCATGCAAAGAAGAAGATTGAATTAATGCAGCTTTAGTCCATATAACTTCACAATCAAGTACTTGATTGTGAAGTTAATATAATTGGTTAGAAAATTACTAGAGACTAAAATCCTTGTAACTTTTCTAAATAATGAGTAGATTTGTATAAATCTTGCCGCAAACCGGTAAAAATACAAAATATTTCAACAAGATCATGGCATTCAAAAATGTTGAGTCTCTCTTTGCAGCAATGATAATTATAGATATTGCTGGTGTATAATTGCTCTGGTCAGTCTTGATGATGTTCATTTTCTTCTTTCCACCTTTGGTGATGTTCTTGTGTAGTTGTGTCTTTATTCCTAGAGTGGGTTGAATATGTCTGCTGCCTTATGTTTCTTCGATAGCTTGTTACTTCAGATTTCAATCAATAAATAAGTGTTTGGGTTTTATAGCTTGTTTTTGTATTATTCGTCAAATACATCTGACCAAATTTTTGACGGTCAACGGTCTAAATATTTAATTATTTTGCCATTGGATTTTAATTGACCAATAAAAGATTAACATTTTAAAAATAAAAATAAGAAAAGGTTACAAATCAGAGACATGCTATTAATAATAAGAAAAAAAAAAAACTGCAAAAAATAGAATTTAAAAAATAAATTGCAAAAAAAAAAAGAAAAAAGATGGAGATGGATTGTGGAAGGTGGACGGTGAAACGGTGGAGATAAAAAAAATAAAACAGAATTAAAATAACTTTATCAATATTAAAATAATAATAATAATAAATTATTATTTCATGTAATTAATTTTAAAAAAAGAAGATGAGTAAAAAAGTTAGAAAAAAAAAAAAAAAATCTATGGTGGGATCCAAAGTTTGAATGCCATGAAATTGTTGAAATAATTTTTGTATTTTTTCCAATATGTGCCAAGATTTGTACGAATATACCCAGTATTTAGAAAAGTTACAAGGACTTTAGGCATAATTGATGAAGCTGCAGTCAATCTTCTTCTTTACATGCTTTCTGGTCATGTAAATTGATTGAAAGGAGATATAAATAAATTTGAGATGTTCTTTAAGAAGCTAGCTTACATTATATTTACAGGCAAAATATTAATATATATATATATTAATATATATATATCAGTAAGAACACATTGAAAGGCTGTTTTGCCAAGTTTAATTTGAATAGAAAAGGTTTGTCTTGTGTTATAAAATTAGGAACCTAGCTATATATTGAATTGCATCGAAGTAGATCAAAAAGTCATTTATATATTTTCAAACTTTTTTTCACAACTATATTTCATTGTTGATATCATTCATAAAAAAGTCACATGTTAGATTTCTTTAAGATCTTAACAAAAATATTAATGTTAATATTAGATCATTAAGATATTAGTGGAAACCATGAAGGGATTCTCTTATAAATTCCTTTATAATTCCTTAAAAGTCTATTTAATTTTTTTTTTTCTATACAAAAATGTTTTGTTAGGGAAAAAGAAAATCTTAATTAATATGTTTGCATCATTTAAAAAAACATATTCAAAAGTTAAATGAAATTTTCCCAATGCAAAGATGGAAGTTTTCATTTTCAACTGCCTTTTTTTTTTTTTTTTTTTTTTTTTTTTTTTTTTTTTTTTTTTTTTTTTTTTTTTTTCCTGTTTTGTGCATAATTATAAGAGGAATGAGCTCATCTGGGTGATTGAGTAATGTTATAAAGTCCAAAATTTTTGTCCAACTACTATCAAAATAAGTGATAAATTGTGTTTTTCCACCACCAAAATACCAAATTTTAACTCTAATATTATATTACTACCACGTAGTGAAAATGAAAAGAAAAAAAAAAAAAAGGATAAATTTGAGTTATTACTAAAATCTAAAAGAGTATTTCTAATCAAAAGCAATTTTTGCTAAAAACGGAAATTCCTACCTAGAGTTATTATAGGATCCAAAAGTATTGCCTAAAAAGAAAAAAGAAAACTGAAAACGGAAAGTCAAAAGTGCCCTACATCAACCCTTTAGAAATATTACAAATTTTTTTTTTAACCGCAAGCTTTATTGAAAAAAAAAAAGCTAAAGAAGGCCGAAAACAAGATACAAACAGAGTCTAACATCTTACACCTGACCCAAACAAGTACCCGAAAACAAGCTACACAAACCCACCACCAACCACAACCCAACAAGCCCAAAAAGCAGCACAAGAAAAAGGACAATTGATCATCTATTCTTCATCTTCATCTGAAAAATCAGGATCTGCAGGCTTCCGAAGGAGCATGGTTGGTACCCTCATTGGCATCCTGGCTTTAGAACTGCGCCGAATAGCACGAAGTGCTTTAGCTGCGAATCGCGTGGCATATACAGTGCCACTAACAGAACTTGTTGAACTCCCTTCAGCTGCAGCTCCAAGCTTCAGCTTCAGCTTCAGAGCATTTTGCAACTTCTTCTCATCCTCATGCATACGTTCTTCAAGCTTCTTTCGACGATAGCAGTGCCAAGCAGCCTGTATGATACAGACTGCTTGGCGCTTATTTTGACTAGAGCAGCGCCAAGCAGCCTGTATGATACAGGCTGCCCAACACCTCCACCTCAACGAGCGATACCTGAAAATAGGCAAGAGGCGCTTACGGAAACGCAGCTTGAATTTAGTGAAAACATCCTTCAGGTCATCAGCCACTAGAGCAAATGCTTCAACTTCAGTAAGGGTTTTAATAGTACTAGTTGAGAGGGGGCGCTGGTCAGATAAAGATTGAGGATCTATAGCCCACGAAGAAAGTTCTTCACCACAAAATTCTGTAAGATACTCGGCTTCACTTAAATTTCTATCTCTGCCATTGCTACTCCAGCTCAAGAGAGCGCCACGCATAATAAAGAGCATTTCATCAACTGGATCACCCTTTCGTACAATGTAGGTTTCACCGGGGTATAGCACAGGTTTTAGCTGTATGCACATTGCATTCAACTGTTGTTCACGCAAAAATTCAAATATTGGCACCTAAAACACATCCAAGTAAAAAAATTGAAGATCAAATTAAAAATCATAACCTCTATTCTAACTCCAACGACTATTTATATAATAATAGAAGTTGGTAACCTGGTAAAAGAGAAGGATTTCCAACAATAAACATTTACCTTATCATTTATGAATTCTACATGAATACTCAAATCAGATACTATGAATTCTATATGACAACCCTCAAATCTTTGCAATAGTTTTTAGAAGCCGTAACACAATCACATGGTAAGACAACCATCTTCATGTGTTTCATCATATATACCTGATGATCAGCTTAATTGATCATCAATCCTGATGTCCAACGGATCATTAGCAAGTTAGTTACAATTGAAAAGCAAGGATTAGCTTAGTTAGTTGCTAGTAAACGGCTGTGATTAATCGATGTATTTAATATAAATACCTGTATATTAATGAGAATTAGTAACATTTTCTTCCTCTAGCTTTGCTTATCAATCTCTCAAATTTTCTTCCTCTAGCTTTGCTTATCATTTTCTCTCAATTTCTGCCATTATCGAAGCTTCAAGCTTCTCTTGTTATCTCATAGAAGCTGTTAGACTTTTGTCAAACACCTTGGTGTTTGTATCAAACACCTGCATCTTTTATCTTTACATTACATTCTAAGCTAATAGATATGTCTAGATAAAGTTTTTTCTCTTGGTTTAATGGTTTTGTCAAAGAAGCGATCGAATCATATCATGATCAACATGTAATATATATCATATGCTACTGCTTTTTATCAGATAGACAACTTTAAATCATTTTCTATCATTTAGTAACGTCATCTTTGTTATTGCATTTAATTTGTTACATACACAACTTTTATTTACATTCAAAAAGAAGAATGAGAACATATACAGTCCAAACCATCATATTTAGGTTGAAATTAAAGCTATTAATTTTGGAGGAATTACCTTCAGTGAACATTTATGTACTCATATACCGCTTTGTTATTCAAGAAAAACACTTTTAGCTCCATGTATGCTCTGCTCAAATCATACATCTATGTACTCATATACTGTGAATTCTACATCAAATGCTATGGTGAAATGCAAAAAAGTTGCTACACAACAAGGATGCAGACCTAAACTGACATGCCATTAGAAAAAAAAATTATTTTCCTTGAACAAAAATCTGTGTTAAATATTCCTAATGTCATTATGGGGTAATTTTGTTAATTATACCCCATTGATAATGAAAAGGGCACATAGGTGAGCAATTCTATATAGACAAAGTAACTCACCTTTTTTATTAGCTCTAAGCAAAGCTCCCGCTTTATGTTCCTTCGAAGGTCACTGGGAAGATTATTAAGCAAATTTTGTACATCAACACCTTTGGTTTCTCGCCATACATGTTGCTGGTATTTCTTTACCTGCAGCCGAAGGTTCTCAGAGAGCTTTTTGAAAGTTGTCCATTGCTCTATCTCCCTCACCTTCAGTTTCATCTCCTCTGATTTTGTAGTTTCGCTTTGCAGATATAACTACACAAAAATTATAGTTCATAGAAATTAAATTTACTATGTTTAACATTAAAAAAAAAAAAATGAATTGATAAGGAAACATAAACATATACCTGCATGTTTCCAAGTAGAAAGATAAACAACACCACGCTGGAGATGGTAATCGTTATTGTAAAGATGTTTTCCCTCATATTGATACTTGTTACAAGGTTTTGAGCAAAACAACTGGAAAAAAAAAAAAGAAATCAAATTTCATTATATCATTCATATCACACGTTAATCTTAAAACACAAGTAAGAAAAGTTGATTGTGTAACAAACCTAAGACTCTGCAAGCCCCATCGGAAACAATATGTGCACTTTTGTGGAAAACTTCCCTCCAATACAACACCAGACTGAAGAGCATCATGATATATTCCAAAATCATAGAAATCTGTATTTTTAGATTTTGTAGAACATACATCACTTAGAAATTTGTAGTTTCCTGAACTTTTATGACAATTAAAGGAATGGTGATTGCATCTAGTTTGATTCATGACTGTGCAGGCTTTCTTCCAGCATTTAATCTCTGTGTCTATAGCCAAAAAGTACCATAAGGCTCCAAATACCTAAAACACCAGCAAGTCAAGTTTTGTATCAGAAATAAGCTACTCTGAGTATGCAAATATGTGTTTAGGGAACATACTACTGTTTTCTCAACCTCTACCAAAATAATCAACTTATAAAATGACAACTATATTAACTTACATGACCAGAAAGCATGTAAAGATAAAGATTTAATGCAGCTTTAACCCATGTAACTTCAGCCAGTATTCGAGTGCTTGTAGCTTTTTTGAATAACGGGTAGATTCGAATTACTCTTGGCACAAATTGGAAAAACACAATATATTTCAACACGGTCATTGCTCCCAAAATCTTTGAGAGACTCGATTTTAAAAGGAGGATTATAATCACCACCTGGACAAAAAAAAAAAAGTTTAGATTCTAAATATAATTTTTTTTTTTTTTTTTTGAAAGGAGATTCTATATATAATTAGTAACATCAAATTATTTATGTAACATAGTGTTCGGTAGTTACTAGACTAAAAAATTTAAGCTATCAATGGGCTTGATCCACGATTCATGTAAGGTAGTCAAATCTAAGACTTACCGGTAAAAATAGTCTCTTAAACTCGGTGGTGTTCACATAAGTGCACACTTATGGATTTTATATGAGTGTATTGAATGTAACTCGTTGGATTCAACTACTTTGATTTACACTAAGTCTAAGTAGTTGAATCGAACGACTTACATTCAATACACTTATGTATTTACAGAACATAAGTGTGCACTTATATGAACATCACCGCTCTTGTACTAACCAATTGACCCAATTAATGATATAAAAGTATAAATTAAAACTCTCTAGGACAATGTTAATATTAATAATAAGTTAATAATTAATTACATACTTAAATTACATTATACTCTTCTTGTAAAATTAAATACCTGCCCTGGGTTTAACAAGGGGGAGTTCGGGAATATATATTATATTAATTCTATCATGGCAATTCGAAATACTATGAGAGAGATGGGTGACATTGAGGTGGTTTTTGATTCAAGAAGATTTAATTCATTTGCGGATAGTTTGGCAAAGATGGGCTCAAGCAAGTCAGGAGATTTTGTGGACTGGGGTGATTACAGAATTGTTTTTTCGTTTTTGTTTTTCTAGGGTTTTCTTGGTCTGGTTCTGCTGCTGTTTTTTGCGTTTTTTTTTTTTTTTTTTTTTTTTTTTTTTTTTTTTTTTTTTGTTTCTGTTTCTGTTTCTGTTGTGTTGCCTGGGTTGTTGCCCAGCTGCTTTGGTGCCTTGCTTCCTTCTGTTTTTGGGGAAGCCTGTTTGTTTGTGTGTGTTGGCTTTGTTTGCCTTTAATAAATTGGTGCCTTTTCAAAAAAAAGTAAAATTAAATACCTGAAAATACATTGAGAGAAATGTTTATGTTGTCACAGAAGTGGCCTTACCTGTGGCATTGGAAGAACTGCGAGAAGGTCAATATAACCTTTATGGGATCTATTTGGAGAATTAGAATTACCGGACATCACGGGACGAGCTCGCGGTTGAAAATTAATATAGATTATATAAGATAGATCAATGATGGAGCGGAAAACACAGGATATAATTCCCACTTTTTTGTCCAAGTCCAAGCAATTTTTTTCCATCTTTATCACAGGAATGTAGAAGAACAAAGGATCCATGGATATTGACATCACCCAAAGCATAAGAGAAATCCAATTTGTGAAAGGTCCTAGTGGATCAAGGATTTTCTTCGCATATTTTTTCATACGATTTGTTAACGGTCTCTCTCGATCATCTCTGATATCATGTGTATTAATTTCCTCTAAATTGATCACATTCTGAGACTTGACATGCATATCTGATCTGCATCCATTACAAAAAACCAAAAAAAATAAAATAATAATAATAATAATTTTTTTTTTGAAAAGCAATTTATTGAAGCAGAAGCGAGCAGCACAAAAGCCACAACAAAACAGAGCTTAAGCAACAGCACAACAAATAAATAGATTAAGTGTTACAACTATTCCAATAGAACTGTCAGAAGTTTCATACATGCTTGTAAATGGGTATGGTGAAACTCGAATCCCCCGACACTGGTGTGTGGAAGGGAGGTGCACAACCACCTCTGCTAAGAGGTGATGTTCAACAATTAAAACATCTCAATATAAAAGTTTGCTCAATTCAAAAGCTTAAACTGTCAAGTAATAAAGTCCAACACTAATATTTAAGTACTTCTAAGTTCTAACTACGATAGTAAAGGTTTTATCATTCTTCCTTCAGACTAAAATTTCAAGCCAAGAAAATACTCGTTTCGAAAAGAATTACATGCATGATCAGGGTAATTCAGTAAATATCTTTTTCAAACACACCAAAATAATCACTTACCTGGTCAACATTGTAAGAATCCTAGTATTTTCCTGCTAATTTTGCTTGGGCTCCTTAAAAATATCTGCATGGGAAATTAAACAAAAGGTCATCCAGACATTTAGCTTAGTTATAGACTTGAGTCTTCATGATTCATCCAGACATGTACCAATCAAAGACAATCAGTCTTATTTCCTTAGAGATACTGGCCAGAGAACTATTTTTTAAAGTTCAAAATTCTTTGGAATTTGTTTTTAGATTGTGTGCAATCAACAAAGGAAAAGGTTAGTTTCAAAAAGAAAAAAAGGAAGAGGTTCTTTTAGTATTAGAAAATTCTTTTACGTCTAGGACTTGAAATTGATATGATTAGATGAGAATAAAGTGATATCATATGGATCATGAATAATATAAATCCATATCTCAATCTAAAGATGCTCATTCAACCTGTTAAAACTCATTCAGTCTATTAAAATGTTAATATCTTACCCATATATATAAATATATATATATATAATTCCTTTTTGGTTATATATATATAAAGTGCAAATAATCTCCTATTATATAAATATTATCCAATTATATAAAGTGCAAATAATCTCCTATTATATTAATGCCAATCAAGCAAACAACTCAAGTGCCATTTAAAAGCATACATATTAAAATAAAGGGTTCCCTTCAAAAAAAAAAAAAAATTATTAAATAAAGGTTCAGCTTAAATCAATTTTAAATTTTTTACTTTAATATCGCTCTTAATCTAATAGGTAGATAAGAAGAGTAGATGATAACCCTTGATTTAAAATGAATAAATGGATGGATATCATGGATGTTAACATGGAAAAAGAAATTATGTTTGTAATCATTTTTTTTTTTTGAAACTGCACAACTTTATTAAAGGCCATAGCCTGCAACGAAAGAACCACCAGAGGCAAAAGAAACAGCACTACATAGAAAATATGTTTGTAATCATAATTAACACGGATAATAATAAATGAATCCTGAAAGTGTTCATTAACACGGAAATAAATATACATGGACATCTTCATTAATACCAATATATATATATATATATATACAAATACTTTGTAGTACTTATATTTTAGTCAACCAAAAAAAGTCCCGAATGAGAAGCTGTATAAATCCGGTGGCTAGCGCCAAAAAAAAAAAAAAAAAAAAAGAAAATACTAGCTAACATAACTAATAAATATGTTAGTTTTTCTGTCAATATATATATATATATATATATGTGTGTGTTAGTTTCTTAGGGTATCTCCAACCCAAGCACCAATCTCCAATTTGTTGCAAAATTCCTCTCCAACTGGTACGCTATTCTCTACACCACTTTGCAGCTCAACTCCAACTTGCGCTAGATCAAGCACACTTCTTATTTCAGCACTACTTTGTGTCTTTGTTTCTTTTTTTTTAGTCCCTCATTTTTTACTTATTCACATATTGACTATTATTCTATAAAATTTATTTTGATTATATCCCTTATTTAAATATTTTGTTTAATCACAGTTTTACCCCTATTAAATCAAATTTATTCTAATATATCCCTTTTTATTATCTAATGCTTTTGTTTAAGTTATATTTGTTTTAATTTACTAATTTGATAATTTCTTAACTTAACGTAATATTATGTTAATCAAGGGGTGAAATATTAATTGTTAAGAAATAATAAAAAAAATGAATATTTAAAGAATATTCTTTTTAGAGTAAGATTTAGTGTAATGAGTTGGAGATGGTGGTGTGAAAGTTGCTATATTTTACTACAAAGTTGCAACAAATTGGTGCAATGGGTTGGAGATGGTCTTACAAGAGAGAGAGAGAGAGAGAGAGAGAGATAACTAACAATTATTTATATCTATTATGGTAGTAAAGTTTTCATGTTCGATTTTATGCAAATTATAATCACAATCACATAGGCTTTAAGGTTGACAATTAGGTAATTTTGTTCAAATAATCAGCATATAATTTTTCAATATTCGGTTATGTCTAGATCAATGCTCCAAATTTCTTATTTTTCTACATATGATTTTTCCTCTAACTAGAGGAAAAATCTTTCAATTATATATATGGTGGTTTTGTAGTAAAGACGCCATGAAATTATAAGTTAAGGACGTCCAACCATAGCCACATATTCATATTGGGTGTGAGTATTTGTTAATGTGGGATTGTGGGCCCACTCATGGCTGTGATTGGATCCTGAAATTATAAAATCAGGACGGTCCTGATTAGAGAAGTATTTTATATATTAATTATAAAGTCAGGACTAGAGAAGTATTATATATATAATATATATATATATATAACATATTCAACATACTAAATCTTTGAGTTGCCTAAATAAAACATAAAATTCATTTCAGTATCTTTACAATAAATGTTCAAAAAAATAAGGAGTTCAGAAAATAAGGGCATTTTTGGTAATATTTTTGTTTTATATATTTTTATTTGAAAACGAGAAATTGATTTTAATTTTTTTAGAAATTAAAAATACGTTTGATAGAAATAGTTGAAGACAACATTCTAATATATATATATATATAATATGCATTTAGTGAAATTGTTTTAAAAACATATTTTCAATATGTTGTAAGATTACAAATAATATTTTGTATAGTTAAATTAAATATATTATCAACGAAATAATTTTCAAATTAATTAAATATTAATTTATGTCTTTTTATTTTTATTATCCAAAAACAATTATAATAAAAAATATTTTTTATTAATTTAAGAAAATTATTTCGGTCAATATATATATATATATATATTGGTAAAATGTTGATAGGTAAATGAAGAAATTAATAATTATCTCTTAATAAATAAATTAAATTTTATCTTTTTTATTAATAAAAATAAAGTAATTATTGATCTAATTTTTATTAACTAATTATTTATTTAATTTGCAGCTAGGCTCATAAAAAAAATGAAAACAAAAGGTGGAAAACATTTCTTTGATATTTTCGATAAAGCCGCTTGTCAAAGCATTAAAAGGAAAAAAAAAAAATGATTTCCATGTTTTCCTTATTTTTTTTTTGTCCAGCAAATCTCTATGTTTTTCAACTCAAAAAATAGAAAAACAAGATTTGAAAGCATAGCAGAACAACGCAGCCTAAAGGTGGTAACAGAACTAATAATTGTGTTAACTTTTTTTAAGAAGAAAAAAAGAGAGAACTAACAATTATATATGACTTTGAAAAGACTAAGAAAAATCATAATATATGTCTACCAATCTATCAACTCCAAAAGAGTGTAGAATATATGGAGAGGAATGAGAAGATGAAGAATATATAGAGAATAGAAACATGGTTTGAGCTGAAAATTAACAATTAAACGAAGAAAATCCCACATATATGATGAATCAAAGAAATTACGTACCTTAGGAGGAGCAGAGAAGTGAAGAGGAGAGCAAACGACTGTGATCTTTTCCGGCACACAAACGTTGACTTTTCCGACGACTGATCTGAGAGAGTCAAGGCGTAGAGAGTAGAGAGAGAATTGACTGTTCTGGCTAATTACCTTTTTTGCAGTGGCGGGACGTTGTGTGGCTCTGCTTACTCACATTTTCATCTCTCTACACATTTTGATTTTCTTAAATTTTTTGTTTAATTATCACAATTAATTCGGGTTCGGAGGAGTATAAAATCCACAACTTCAATCGTATTGGTAGGAGGGATTGAGGGAAATATCTCCTCTAGTTGACAAAAGAATTTTTTTTTTTTTTTTTAAAAAAAAAATAAAAAAATTAGAGTATCTTTAATTACAAACTGATGTATTGGGATTATGTGTTAGCTTTTTTGTTATTTTTTATCTGTTACCTTTCTTACTTTTTTCCTTTCTTTTTCATTATATGTATATATAATCCAAAACACTAACACGTGATTACGTGTCAGTATTTCAATAGTCGGATGCACCATTCAATTGGTACATTCAGTGTATGAAAGATTTTCTTTGACTAGAAATCTCACGTGATTACGTGTCAATATTTCAATAGTCAAATGCACCATTCAACTGGTGCATTCGATGTATGGAAGATTTTCTTTGACTAGGGACCTCAAGATGCATATTTCCAGCTTCCACAACCAAGACATCTCACATAATACATACAATTAATACATTGAAAAGGAACTCAAATATCTCATTTGAGTGGACAGGCCAGTCAAAAGGAAAAGTATTTTTTTTGGTGGGGTAGGGTTTGGGGAATTGTGGATTTTGCCTGTAAAATTATTGTGTTGTTTTTGTCATTTTGTGTATCACGTTATTCACATGCAGTAGTTTTAAAATTTCTTTCATAATTGGGAATTCAATGCATGTTGGTGTGGAAAAATAACTGCCCCATTCATCGATAAATTAGATTTTACAGCCTAACGACGGATCAAAATTTTATCGAGATGAAGCTGTTATAATGTTGTGTCCCTCAAACCCACGCACTTATACCATTTTTATTGAGATGAGACCGTGTTAATTAGAATGGCTAGATCGACCCCCCTCTAATTGCAATATTAAAAAAAAAAATTAAAAAAAAAAAAAAACCTTTATGAATACAAAAATATAAAATAAAGAAAGTGATCTTCATGTCATCATAGACATTAAATGGAAGCTCCATCAAAGTCTTGAACTTGAACAAAGTTCCCTTTGGCAAAACTTTTTAGATTAAATCAAAGCTTCTATATATAAGTACAAGCATCATTTCTTTTTCAAAAAGAAGGGAAAAAAGAAGAAGCAGAACATGGCACATCACCTCCTAGTAGAGATGGTTGTGCACCTCCCTTCCACACCTAGTGGTCAGGGGTTCAAGTCCCACCATGCGCATTTTATAAGCATGTGTGGGGAGTTTTCTCCCGATTTGTGGGAGCAGCCCTCTCTCCGGTTGTGAGAGTTGTAGTCCTTATGTAACCTCTCCCCGATAGTGGGAGCAGTATTCCGGGCCGTGCTTGTAGAATTTAATTAATCTCACCGGATCCCGGCAGTAGTTGTATTTCAAAAAAAAAAAAAAAAAAGAAGAAGCAGAACATGAATCTTTATTATTTTTTTAAACTATACAATCAGTGAAGTGATCATAGTGAATTATCAATTGCTTGCATTATTGAAGTAATCTCGGAATATTTAATGGAAAGCATAAAATATTGAAAAGAGAGGACAGATGACTTTATCATTTCAAAATCAGTAACTTTGAAAAGTAGCCTACAATCAGTTTCAATTAATAAGAAATAGTAACATTATCTTCTCAATTAAGAGATGAATACGTTAAATGTGTGTGGATTTTTTTAGTGGGGTTTGATATAATTAAAGACTACTTTAGTGAAATGTTTGAAGTTGTCTGCGCTCTCTTTTCATTTCATGCTAGCTAGCTTTCCATCAAATATTCTGACCCTACTTCAATATTTCACTTTTTATTAAAATGTCGCCATTCAAAACAAAATAATAATAATTGATCACTTTGTCAAATTAAGATTCATTCTCTGGGATTCCACAATTTGGATTTTTCTTATGTTGTGCGTGATTTCAATCTTATTATTGGACCCTTTCATATGATTCAAAACGTTGTTAAAACATCTTTTTTAACCAGGTTTGAGTTGTCACCCTAGTTGCATGCACTATCTAGTAGTGGTCTCGGTTAAATTGAAATTTCAAGTTCAAATCCTCTCAAAAAAGATAAAAATAAAATAAAAATTATACAAAGTATGTGACCCTTGTTAGATTAAAAAAAGAAAAATAAAATTGTACTATTTTGGTTTATTTTCCAACTCATCTCTTAATTTGGAAAAAAAAATACTAGATATTTTTTGCTACCCAATGTCCAATGTCCCACCAATGCAAAAAGGAAATAAGCCAGAACAATTATAGAAATTAAATATTGACCGATGATTTTGAAATTTTTTATATGACTTTGAGAATCGGCATTTAACTCTTGTCAATTTTATTTTTTCCGAAACCTTAATTGTTGCTCAAGCTCTCCCCTCATTTCTTCGGTCAACTCTCTCTCTCTCTCTCTACGCCTTGACCCTATACAAATCATCACCGGAAAAGTCACCATCTGGGTGATGGAAAACAATACATGCTAGACTCGTCACACTTGATCGTGCCATGCGGCTACTCTCTGCTTCCAGTCTCGCGCGTATTTGTTCAACAGTCTGTCCGCTCCTCCTCAGGTAATTTGAACAGTCTGTCGTGTGCTTGTTCAAATGAGTGTTTGAGCTTTGCCGATGAGATTTTCTTCCTTGAATTGTTAATTTTCTGCTCAAACCATGCATGTTTGATGTTTCTATCATTATTATACTTTTAAACATTATTAAAAACCTCCCATCTAGTTTAATATATTGGTCATTTTGCACTTCTAGTTTCGGTAATAATCGTTTTACATCATGTAATTGTATTTAATTGTCATTATACCTTTACCATCACTATTTCATTTTAAAAAGAAATATTTTGTTAGGTTAGTAAAGTTATATAAAGTTATTAAAAATTAATAAATGAAGTAATCAAATCATTTAATAAAAAACTAAAATTTAAAATATAAAAATCTTTCTCATCTGAATTCAAAAAAAAAAAAAAAAAAAAAAAAAACTTTCTCATCTTCTCTCTCCTCTAATCTCACGCTTCATGAGAATTTTTTTTTTATTTTTTTTATTTTTTTATTTTCTCTTCATATGAATCTCTCTCTTTTCATCTACTTTTGTTTGTGCTTGTTGATGGGTTTGCGTTTTTGATGGATGCTTAGTTGTCGTGGGTGTTTGGAGGTTGAATTATTATTGGCCGTGAGGGCGGCTTGGTTTGGTGGTTGGGTTTGAGTTTGGGGGTTCGGTGATAGTGAGGCCGTGAGGGGGTGGCTGTCTCTCCTTTTAAAGGAAGGGGTCGCTAGAGATCGAGCGACGATCTCCTATGCTAAGAGGAGGCTCGTGTCTTGAATCTCCATCAAGATTGATATTCACCAAATTCATAATTTTTAATTATTTAAAAGAATATATATATATTATTTTTAATCTTCACTCACCATCTTAAAGATGGACGATAGAGATTCATCCTTTTTTTTTTTTAAATTCATATTTTTTAATATTTTTTTATAAAGTCTATCTCTCCTTTTTAATTAATTTTTATATATTTTTTATTTTTAATATTTAATATTTAAAAGGGTAAAGTAGTATTTTGATTGAAAATATTATTAGAAAGAGAGTTTCTCCTTACAATCCACAAATTATCCATTTGCACTCTAATTTTTTTTTTTTATTAATGACAATTTTGACCTAAATTAAAATTACAAAAAAAAAAAAAAAAAAGTATAAAGACACTCCAAATTAATTAAATTATTAAAAAAAAGATCTCTCTTAAATTATTAGATTAAATATTATGTATTATGTATTAAACTTTCTTTCCTAAATTTTTTATTAACATATTAAACACTTTCTCCTAATTACTCTCTCTCTCTCTCTCTATTTTTCAAAAAAAAAAAAAATCTTATCTCCATACTAGTTAAAGAAAAAAAAAGCTTATGAATATTTTTGTTTTTTACTAACAGTAATATATATATATATATATTAAAAAATCAATATAAATACCTTGTTTTTTTTATATAAAAAAATAGATATATAAAAACTTAATTTGTTGTACCTAGATTCGATTGAATTCTAAGACTAAATGAAAAAATAAAGTTCTCTAGGCAATCACATACCTATAAAAGTAACAAAAAAAAAAAAAAAATTTAAATTTTGACTTTTTTTTTTTTTTTTTTGAAAAATAGGATACTTGTTTTTTGAGTTTTTTTATTATTATTATTATTTTTTAATATATACATGTATACGGTTTCTAAAAATCAAGTTTATTCATAGGTTTTTTTTTTTTCTTAATTGTTGTCCAGCTTGAGAAAGAATAGAGATAGAGAATTTGAGATATATATTGGAGGAGAGAGAGTTTAATATGGTAATTAAAACTTTAGGAGAGAATGTTTAATATGTAATATTTAATCTAATGATTTAGGAGAGATAATTTATTTTTTTAATAATTTAATTCAAAAAGGATTACTCATCGGATGAATATAAAGGTTATGATAGTTTTTTCTAACTTTTATTAAAATAAAATAGAGTGTATTTAGATTTTTTTTTTTTTTTTTTTTTTTTTTAAATGGAGTGTCTTTAGAATAGGAGTGCCGAAAGATTAAAAAAAAAATTGGAAAAAAAGAAAGTGTCTTTAGAAAATTTTTTAAATTTAAATTTTGATAATAGAGTGTTTTTAGAAAAGAAGTGTAAAAATAAAATTTTGGATTGTCAAAAGAAGCTCTCTATTAGAAATCAATAGAGAATGTGAAATGACCATTAATGAAACTATAGAGTGCAAAATGATCAATATATTTAACTAGAAGGATTTTTTTTTTTTTTTAAAATATAATATCATTCTTTTAACAGTGGACTTGAATTTAGGGTTAAATGTACTGACATGACATCAAAGTGAAAGTGAAAACTATAACTCTGCAGGGAGTAGACTATACACCTTTTGCATTATTTTTTATTTTTGACATAACATGAGTATTTTTTAAGGTCGTTAATTTAATTCTTTTCTAATGTGTATTTTATTGGCTAGAAATTTACCTGATTATAGTTGTTAGAATTAATTTATATTCAATTAATTAACGGTTTAAGCTTTTGAATCTAACAAACTTTTATATTGAGGTATTTTAATTGCTTTTTATAACTTCACTATCACATTTATTTATTTAATTTGTTCATTTTTATTTTATTATAATGGATGCAGAGCCATTCAGGCCGAGTCTTTAGATGTGAATTCAAAGAAAATTAATACACATATCAGAGATGATCAAGAGAGACAATTAAAAAACTCTAGATGTAGTTGTAATATAGTAGAATATGCGAAGAAATTTCTTGATCCATGAGGACCCTTTCCAAATTGGATTCCTCTTATCCTCTGTGTGATGTCAATCTCTATGGATCCTTTGTTCTTCTACATTCCTATGATAAAGATGGATAAAAATTGTATGAACTTGGACAAAAAATTGGGGGTTATTTCTTGTGTTTACCGTAGTCATTGATCTAATTTATATAATCTATATTCGTTATAATATTCCAACTCCTTGTCCCTTTCTGCCAGTTCATTATATTGACCTTCTTGCGGTTCTTCCTCTACCACAAAAATGAGTCTCTCAAAATTTTTGGAAGCAATGGACGTGTTGAAATATTTTGTGTTTTTCCAATTTTTGCCGAGAGTACGTTATTCAAAGCTACAAGCACTCGCATAATGCTAGTTAAAGTTACATGGGCTAAAGCTGCATTAAATCTTCATTTTTACGTTATGTCTTTTCATGTAAGTTTTATATGACTGATTTTACATGATTAAGTATTAATTGGCACGAGTACATAGCTCAAGAGTAGCTTCTTTGTATGTTTTATATCCTTAAAACATGACAACTTGTTGGTGTTTTAGGTATTTGGAGCTTTGTGGTACTTTTTCACAATAAAAAGAGATTGAATGTTGGAAAAAAGCCTGCATAGTCATTAAAAAAACTAGCTGCAATCATCAATCCTTTAATTGTCATAAAAGTTTAGGAGACTACAGACTTCTAAATGTTTGTTCTACAAAAGCACATAATATAGCATTCTATGATTTTGGAATATATCTTGATGCCCTTCAGTCTAGTGTTGTGGAGGGAAGTTATCTACAAAAGTTTATGTATTGTTTTGCCTTTCAAAAAAAAAAGGTTTATGTATTGTTTCCAATACGAATTGCAGAGTCTCAGGTATGTTACAATCAAATTTTCTCACTTTCATATATGCTTGTATACTTTTAAGATTGATGTTTGATATGATACAACCAAATTTGATTTTTTTTTTTCAGCTGTTTTGCTCAAAATCTCGTAACAAGTATTGATAAATGAGAAAACATCTTTACGATATCGATTACCATCTCTAGCATGTTGTTGTTTACCTTTTTAATTGGAAATATATAGGTTAGTTATATATATATATATGCTTCTAACTTGTCATTTCATTTTTAATTTGCTATGTCAATTCATTTTTAATGTGCTAAACATAGTAAATTTAATTTCTATGAACTATGGTTTTTGTGTAGTTCGACTTGCAAAGAGAAACTACAAGATCAAAGGAGATAAAACTAAAAATGAAGGAGATAGAGCAATGCACAACCTTTAAAAAGCTCCCTGAGAAGTGAGAACCTTCACCGGCAGGTACATAAATACCATTGACATTTATTGCGTGAAAACAAAGGTGTTGATGTAGAAAATTTGCTCAATAAACTTCCCAAACACCTTAGAAGGAAAATAAAGTCCGAGCTTTCCTTAGATATGCTAAAAAAGGTTAGTTACTTTTCTCTATATAATTGCTCACATATGTGTCCAATAATGAGTTTTCATTATCAATGTACTAATTAACAATTACCATAGTTTGAACAATCAGCAAAAATAAACTTTAAAGTATAAAATAAACGTCAATTAAATGCCAAAATGAAAAAATGCAGCAAAAATTTAAGCACATACAAAATGGTTGCTTCGGCTATTTTGCTGTAGAGATAGCGAGAACAAAAATTTATAGGCAAATCGTAGGTCTACGTAGGATGTACAACAGAAGATGATAGAACCTGATCGATATGGGTTTTAAAATAGGATATAAAGCTTAACTAGCGAGGGGGTCGATGTAGACCAACATGGAGACATTCGAGATGACCATCAAGGAGATCGACATAGGTGAGGTCGACATAAACCAACCTAGAGATATTCGAGGTGATCATCGAGGAGGTCAATATGGAGGAGGTCAACATATAGGAGGTCGACACAGACTAACCTAGAGATATTTGAGGTGATCGCCGAGGAGGTCACTAGATGGTGTTGAACAAGGGCATGCACATTGATCATGTGAACCGAATGACAGCTCAACAATAGCATGAATTTCAGAGCTATTGCTTGCTCCAAATCTTAGAGAGTTCATCCCTCTTTGTGAATGGGATGGGGTTGCTATTTATAGAAATAGGGGAGTGAGCTAATAGTTAACTCATTTAATAGCATTTATGTTACAGACTTAATGATAATAATGTAGATGTTATATGTTTAATGACATTGATGTAGACGTTATAGACTTAATAATGGAAGATTTTCCAACGGTTTGACCTGGTCCAAGTTTGACTTTGACTAATGCGGGTCCTTTATTGGGCCTTCATCCAGTTGCTTTGGCCTAAGCTCACGATTGGGCCTATTGAGATTGGTCCTCCACTGGGCTTGATTAATGGGCCATGGGCTTTATTAAGACTAGCTTAATAAGTGGACATTCTTTGAAATGACTTATTTATGGCATGAGAAACAAAAAGCCTAATTTTTTGGGCTGATGTATTTTTTACCACTACATCGGACGGGATTTGGATCTAGATTATCCGATCCAATTACACCTCTATCCGATTGAGTAAATTGCACCAAACGCTCTTGTGGTTTACCATTTTACATAAACAATTTTATTATTAATTGACACACATCTCTCTTATCGTTAGTCAAACTTGATCAAACTTAACCGTTGACTAAGTTTGATTGTCAAAAATACCAAAAATTCCCCTAGATCAGAAATTCTTAGGGGAGAATTGTAAATAAACCCCTGACTTTTGATTAAATGTCAAATAAAATCCTCTGATTTGAACAATCAACTAAAAAACCCCAATTGTTTTTGGTGAAAATGGACCTTTGCTTATGAATCTAAGATACTAAAAAATTAGTTATGTTAAAACGTATCATAGTAAAATTATTTCTTTACTAAAGAGAATTTCCAAAATATGAAAATTTGGACAATTCTATGTTCATTTCAATTATCTACCCATGGCCATAAAATTAACTTTAATAGGTGTCTCAAGAGGTTCCATTAAAATTTAAATTCTACAACTACAGAAAAGATAGATATATAAAAGAGGCAAGAAGCCAGGGGAACAACAACAACAGGCAGCCTACAACCAGGCGCACCAAACACAAAAACGTAAAAACAGGGGAAAAGGAAAACACAACAGCACAACCAACAGCACAAACACACAGACAGACTTCAACCAATACTCCAATCTAAAGAATCTATTTGGACATCAACAGCCCTCTTCGCTAAACAATCAGTCAGGGAATTCGAGCCTCTAGAATTGAAAATGATCGAAATGTTGCCCAATGAACTCATCCATTGTCTAATCTCCAAAATAAAATTAAGGTGGAGAAGGTTGCCCACACCATTGTCATTAACCCAGGCAACCATTGAACTTGAGTCCGAGATAATGATGATGTTCTTGACAGTGAGAGTGGGCTGAGAAGCACAAAGTTGGCAGGCTCTCAAGATAGCCAAGACTTCAGCGGACTCGGCACAAAGATGACCCATATAAGAAGAGAAAAAACATATCACTTTCCCCTTGAAATCTCTTAAAACACCACCAATACCAGCAGGGCCAGAAGCTCCCCTAGCAGCCCCATCTACAACTACAATATTGTTGGAGTAATTTATCAATTATATATGCACTTGGTATTTTCTACTGATTTTCCATTGAGATTCCATGAATGGTTTTTTTTTTTTTTTTTGAAAAAGCTAATTTATTAAATATAGCCACAAAGGCAAAAAATCCAAACAAACAACATAAGCCTAAACCGAATAACAAACCCCAAGGCATCCACAGATAGCTGATAAAAGCTGTATACGCCAAATATATGCTAATAGCCTAAGCCCAAACATCAAATAAAAAGACAGAACAAAACTCTGCCCTGGAAGAATTAGGAAAAAACAAAAATATCATCTGAGAACGGGACCATTGATCTTCAACTCAAACACCCCACTCCAATCTTTCGCCATTCAAATCAACCCCATTTTTGGCCAAAACATCAGCCAATACATTAGATTCTCTGTGCATGTACCTGACAGAAATAGACTTCCTCAGCAGTAGGCACTATCTGATGTCGTATAACAACTTAACATAACTTAAATAACCAAATCCTTCTCCATTAATCCATGAGACAATTGTTTTCGAGTCGCTTAAAATATTGATTCCTCTGTCAGGGGAAATCTGACTGAAGGAGAGCAAAGTGCAAGCTTTATGAATTGCTAGAACCTCAGCCAAAGTGGAGTCAGCAATGCCAATCAAAGCTGAACAAAGACATAAAATTTTCCCGCTAGCATCTCTAAGAACTCCCCCAATGCCCGCCTGCCCTGGATTACCTCGAGCTGATCTATCAACGTTGAAAATAAGATCAAAATTCGAAGGAGGAATCCAGGCACAGTGCCTAACCGACTTAACTTGTTTCCTGTCAATACACCTTCCTTCAATATCCAACAGCATAACAGTGATGTCTTTATGAGATCCATTCCCAAAATTCTTAAACCACCACATCACCCTGAATTTTACCGAATCTAAAGCCATCGATAAACATGCATTTTTACCACTAAACACCACACTATTTCTAATTTCCCATATTGTCCAAACCAAAGCATAAAACAGTAAACTCCAAACCCTTAACCTTGACTTAGATGGGCAAAATCCAACCCATTCTACCATTCAAGTATTAACCGAAGAGCTACAACAAGATGATAATCCCCACCAACCCATTGCCATCCTCCATAATTTCCATGACCAATCACAGTGCAAAAACAGGTGATTAATAGATTCAGATGCATTTCCACACAAAGGACAATCAATGTTCGCCATATTGGACATGCCAAATCTGTCAAGCACATCCCTAACAAACAATCTTCCTTTAAGCAACTGCCACAATAAAATTTCAACTTTCGGAGGGCATATTCCGCACCACAAAAAGGGACAATCTACCTGGCTACTATTCCCCTCAATACTTTCCAAACATCTTCTGAAAGCACGAACTGAAAAGCATCCATTAGAGCTAAAAGTCCATGCTAACGCATCCGGAATGTCTTTTCTAACACATATACTATCTAAAGCAAGCAAAAAACATCTCCATTGATCTAATTCCCAATCAAAAAGTGGTCTTCTCAAACTTAAATCCCATATCCACTTTGAATCCTCAAATTTGCCGAATTCCCTAACCAAGCCTTCTTTATTGGAAACCAAAGCAAAAATTCTTGAAAAGGCTATATTAAGAGGAATAGCATCCCACAAAATGTCAGTCCAAAGCCTAACATTACCTCCTGACCCAACCACCACTAGAAATCCTTCCTTAATTATCTTATGAGAATGTTGACTTTCCTCAAAAAGTTTGTTAATCGAATTAACAAAATGAGATGTGGATTTCAATTCAAAACCCTTCCAAACCAGCCCAGAAATCTGCAAGCCATATTTTGCACATACTACTTTCTTCCACAAGGAAAAATGTTCCTTCCCGAACCGCCATAACCATTTAGCCATCAAACTAGTCCCCTTATCTCTAAGCCTACCTATTCCCAAACCTCCCAACTTCTTGTTTTTGCAAATTGAATCCCAATCCACTGTATGAACTTTTTTTTTTCTATACCATCATTCCAGAAGAAATCACGCTGCAACTTCTCGATTTTCTTTGCCACTCCCACTGGGATTTCGAACACTGACATGAAAAAAGTCAGCAAGCTGGATAGTACAGCTTTGATAAGGACAAGCCTTCCCCCTTTAGACATGAAACCTCTCTTCCACGGGGCAAGCCTATCTTTTACCTTTTGAACTGCCGGATTCCAAAACGTTTCCCATCTAGGATTCCCACCTAACGGCAACCCAAGGTAAATTATAGGAAGGGTTTACGACACACAACTGAAGACACATGGCCATAGGTCATCATCCGGATTCTTCTTACCAACCTTGACCAAGCAAGATTTATTTTTATTTGAACTTGACTGTTAACCGATCAAAACTTATCAATAATAAAGTCTGATGGATGGTTATGAGTCCAAGATGAAACATAGGATTGTGAAACATATATACATGTTATCAGGAATAGCAACTGATATATATATATACTATTTTCATCTCTCTCAAGGTTTGAATTTGGAAGAAGATTTGTTCATGATCTATAGTGAGAGATCGAGTGGAAAGAATTGGCAGGATCCGATTGTGAGAAACGAAATTATAAATTTTAGGTTCAAGAATGGATTTTCTTTGTGGGAACTTGAGCATAGTCTCATTTGATTTGATTTTGATGGTATGGTTTCAGTCGACCAAGTGATTAATGGTAGTTGAAGCATTTTGATGGTAGAGGGAGCCATCAAGCATAATTGTATAAAAGATGTAATTATGTAATTTTAATTTGGATTTATTTAAGGGGCCTTAGCCTTTTTAAAATAAAAATAAAAATTAAGGGGACTTAATTGAACCAAGCAAATTAGAAATTATAGAAATTACATTATACTGGATTGGATTTTTGTGATTTTGGGCCCAAAACACTTTGGTGGATTCAAGTAGCAAAGCCGCCCATTTTCGTTGGGCTCAAGTAGTAAGATTTCGGCCAAGTCAGCACATATTACAAGCCACATCATCTGATCTGCTTGAAATTAAAGTTTACTTTTGTAGGGGGTAAACATTACCCCCCTCTCAAATGGATGACACGTGTCCATGGAAGGGTGAGCAAAAGTAAACTCCTATCATATATGGAGAACACTTTTGCTCACCCTCCTTCAGGAGAGGTAACCATTACTCCCCTCTTAAATGGATGATATGTATCCCCTCTTGAAGAAGAAGAAGAAGAAGAAGAAGAAGACCCCTTTTAAATGGATGACATGTGTCCCCTCTTGAAGAAGAAGAACTTTGAGAGTCTACATCATGTAAAAAAACTTATTAAAAAGTTAAATGAAATTTTCCCAATGCATAGATGGAAGTTTTCACAATGCAAAGATGGAACTCTAATATTACTACAACACATCAAAGGCAAATTTTATAGAAAAAAAGGGGAATTCCTACTCAAAGCATTTATAAATATTGTCTAAAGAGGAAAAATCTGAAAAACAAAAGTCAAGTCAAAAGTGTTCTACATCAACCCTTAAGCTAGCATAAGGACAATTAATCATCTATTATTCTTCATCTGTAAAATCAGGATCCGCAGGCTTCTGAGGGAGTATGGTTGACTTTCAAATTAGACCGACCAAGTTCATTAGCCGCATATGGCATGGCACCCGGTGCATTTTTCAATCTCTTCTCGTCCTCATGCCTATGTTCTTCGAGGCTTGCGCGCGCCAAGTAGCCTGTATGACACAAACAGCCCATTTCCTCCACCTCAACGAGCTATACCTGAAACTATGCAAGCTGTGCTTAAATTGAGTGAAAACATCCTTCAGGTCATCAGCTTTTAGAGCAAAGGCTTCAACTTCAGAATGGGTTTTAATAGTTGTAGTTGAGATGGGGAGCTGGTTAGATGAAGATTCAGGATATATAACCCACGAAGAAAGCTCTTCACCACAAAATTCCTTAGGATACTGGGCGCCAGAGAAATTTCTATCTCTGCCTTTGCCTATTGTGCTCGAGAGTTCTCCGCGCATAATAAATAGCATTTCATCAACTGGATCACCCTTTCGTACAATATAGGTTTCACCTGGGTATAGCACAGGTTTTAGCCGCTCACACATTTCATTCAACTGTTGGTCAGGCAAAATTTCAAATGTTGGCACCTAAAACAAATCCAAAAAAATAATATTACGATCAGATGGTAACTTGGACCAGGTAAAAGAGTAGGATTTCCAACCTTGAACATTTACCTTATCATTTGTTGCTTTGGTTAAAAGACTTCTAAGTACTACTTTCCATATGCTATGTTCAAATCAATACCATGAATTCTATGTGAATACTCAAATCAAATACTGTGAATTCTACATGAATAGTCAATTAATGAGAATCAGTAACATTTTCTTCCTCTAGCTTTGCTTATCATTTTCTCTCAATTTCTGACATTATCGAAACTTCAAGCTTCTCTCTAGTGTTAGACTTTTGTCAAACACCTGCATCTTTATATTCTAAGCTAATAGGCTATAGCTATATATGTCTAGATAAAGTAGAACATTTCCCTTGTCATATATTGCTCCGTTATTTAAGAAAAAACTTTTAGCTCCACGTATGCTCTGCTCAAATAATATATCTTTATTATCCAATTGATAATGAAAACTCCTTATCGAATACATACGTGAGCAATTCTATAGAGACAAAGTAACTCACCCGTTTGAGCAGATCTAAGCAAAGGTTGGACTTTATGTTCCTTCTAAGGTCCTTGGGAAGATTATTGAGCAAATTTTCGACATCAACACCTTTGGTTTCTCGCCATACATGTCGCTGGTATTTCTTTACCTGCAGCTGGAGGTTCTCGTTACCTGAAATTTGATTTTGAAGGTTGTCCATTGCTCTATCTCCCTCACCTTCAGTTTCATATCCTCTGATCTTGTAGTTTCGCTATGCAGATATACCTACACAAAAATTATAGTCCATAGAATTTAAATTGGCTATGTTTAACATAGTAAAAATGAATTGATAAGGAAACTTAAACATATACCTGCATATTTCCAAGTAGAAAGATAAACAACACCACGTTAGAGATGGTAATCGATATTGTAAAGATGTTTTCCCACATATTGATACTTGTTTCAAGGTTTTGGGCAAAACAACTGGAGAAAAAAAAAAGAAACTTTGAGAGTCTACATCAGTACATATGTAAAAAAACCTATTAAAAAGTTAAATGAAATGTTCCCAATGCAAAGATGGAGGTTTTTACAATGCAAAGATGGAACTCTAATATTACTACAACACATCAAAGGCAAATTTTATTGAAAAAAGGGGAATTCCTACTCAAAGCATTTATAAATATTGTCTAAAGAGGAAAAATCTGAAAAACAAAAGTCAAGTCAAAAGTGTTCTACATCAACCCTTAAGCTAGCATAAGGACAATTGATCATCTATTATTCTACATCCGTAAAATCAGGATCCGCAGGTTTCTGAGAGTGTATGGTTGACTTTCAAATTAGGCAGACCAAGTTCATTAGCCGCATATGGCATGGCACCCGGTGCATTTTTCACCCTCTTCTCGTCCTCATGCCTATATTCTTCGAGGTTCGCGCGCGCCAAGTAGCCTGTATGACACAAACAGCCCATTTCCTCCACCTCAACGAGCTATACCTGAAACTATGCAAGCTGTGCTTAAATTGAGTGAAAACATCCTTCAGGTCATCAGCTTTTAGAGCAAAGGCTTCAACTTCAGAATGGGTTTTAATAGTTCTAGTTGAGATGGGGAGCTGGTTAGATGAAGATTCAGGATATATAACCCACGAAGAAAGCTCTTCACCGCAAAATTCCTTACGATACCGGGCGCCAGAGAAATTTCTATCTCTGCCATTGCCTCTTGTGCTCGAGAGTTCTCCGCGCATAATAAATAGCATTTCATCAACTGGATCACCCTTTCGTACAATATAGGTTTCACCTGGGTATAGCATAGGTTTTAGCCGCTCACACATTTCATTCAACTGTTGGTCAGGCAAAATTTCAAATGTTGGCACCTAAAACAAATCCAAAAAAAAAAAAATATTACGATTAGATGGTAACCTTGACCAGGTAAAAGAGTAGGATTTCCAACCTTGAACATTTACCTTATCATTTGTTGCTTTGGTTAAAAGACTTCTAAGTACTACTTTCCATATGCTATGTTCAAATCAATACCATGAATTCTACGTGAATACTCAAATCAAATACTGTGAATTCTACATGTATAGTCAATTAATGAGAATTAGTAACATTTTCTTCCTCTAGCTTTGCTTATCATTTTCTCTCAATTTCTGCCATTATCGAAGCTTCAAGCTTCTCTCTAGTGTTAGACTTTTGTCAAACACCTACATCTTTATATTCTAAGCTAATAGACTATAGCTATACATGTCTAGATAAAGTAGAACATTTCCCTTGTCATATATTGCTCCGTTATTTAAGAAAAAACTTTTAGCTCCACGTATGCTCTGCTCAAATCATATATCTTTATTATCCAATTGATAATGAAAACTCCTTATCGAATACATAAGTGAGCAGTTCTATAGAGACAGAGTAACTCACCCGTTTGAGCAGATCTAAGCAAAGGTTGGACTTAATGTTCCTTCTAAGGTCCTTGGGAAGACTATTGAGCAAATTTTCTACATCAACACCTTTGGTTTCTCGCCATACATGTCGCTCGTATTTCTTTACCTGCAGCTGGAGGTTCTCAGGGAGCTTTTTGAAGGTTGTCCATTGCTCTATCTCCCTCACCTTCAGTTTCATCTCCTCTGATCTTGTAGTTTCGCTATGTAGATATACCTACACAAAAATTATAGTCCATAGAAATTAAATTGGCTATGTTTAACATAGTAAAAATGAATTGATATGGAAACTTAAACATATACCTGCATATTTCCAAGTAGAAAGATAAACAACACCACGCTAGAGATGGTAATCGATATTGTAAAGATGTTTTCCCACATATTGATACTTGTTTCAAGGTTTTGGGCAAAACAACTAAAAAAAAAAAAAAAAAAATCAAATTTCATTGTATCATTCATATCACACATTAATCTTAAAACACAAGCATGACAATAAGAAAAGTTGATTGAGTAACAAACCTAAGACTTTGCAAACCCCATCGGAAACAATATGTGAACTTTTGTAGAAAACTTTCCTCCACAACACCAGACTGAAGAGCATCATTATATATTCCAAAATTATAGAAATTTGTTTTCTGATCAGATTTTGTAGAACAAACATCATTTGGAAATTTGTAGTTTCCTGAACTTTTATGGCAGTTAAAGGAATAATGATTGCATCCAGTTTGATTCATGTAGGCTTTCTTCCAGCATTTAATCTCTGTGTCTATGGCAAAAAAGTACCATAAGGCTCCAAATACCTAAAACACCATCAAGTCAAATTTTGTATCAGAAAGATATATATAAAGGAGCTACTCTGAGTATGCGAATATGTGTATAGGGAACATACTACTGTTTTCTCAACCTCTACCAATATAATCAACATATAAAATGACAACTATATTAACTTACATGACCAGAAAGCATGTAAAGATAAAGATTGAATGCAGTGTTAACCCATGTAACTTCATCAAGCATGTGAGTGCCTGTAGCTTTTCTGAATAATGTGTAGATTCGAATTACTCTCGGCACAAATTGGAAAAACACAATATATTTCAACACGTTCATTGCTTCCAAAATTTTTGAGAGACTCGATTTTAAAAGGATGATTATAATCACCACCTGGACAAAAAATATATATAATTAGTAACATCAAATTATGTATGTAACATAGTGTTCAATAGTTGCTAGACTAAAAAATTTAAGCTATCAACGGGCTTGAATCCACGATTTATGTAAGTTAGTCAAATCTAAGACTTACATGTAAAAACAGACTCTTATACTAACCAATTGACCCAATTAATTATATAAAAGTATAAAACTCTCTCGGACATTGGACAATGTTAATATTTACAATAAGGTAATAATTAATTACATACTTAAATTGCATTATACTCTTCCTGAGAAATTAAATACCTGCAAACAGGGACGGAGCTACCTTATGACGAGAGGGGGCCACTGCCCACCCTGAAGTTTTGCAATTTTATAAAATTTCCCTAAGTTTTAGAATTTTTATATTTTACCCTTATTTCATATATAAATTTTCTATTTTTTTTATTTATAAATTACATTATTAATAATTTTCTCTTAATCATGTGTATAATATATTTGATTCTAAATATACTATTAGAATAGTTTTTGGATATTAGAATAATATTAATTTAAATTTGTTTTCTTACACTTAAACACTATTATTGAATCCTGAATTAATAGCTATAAATTTTGGTCTTTATTTTTTTTTAGAGTAATGCTAGACATATCCCCAACTAGTTGTGTATCGATTAACAAATAGATATACACATTTATATTAATTAAATTATCTAAGTTATAAGTTGAGATATAAGTTGAAATATCTAGTATTTGTATTATTATTATTATGTTTTCATCAAATTCAAGGATCATTTTAAATGTACAAAATGAGCTTGGTCTGGTGGTATATCACTCACACCTACGCTATGAGGTCATAGTTGTGGTATATCTCTCACACCTATGCTATGGGGTCGTGGGGTATATCTCTCCCCCAAAAAAACACTGAATTTATGTATAAAAAAAAAAAATTAAAAATCATTTTAAATGTTTTTATAAATGCACAAATTAAGATAATTTATCTCAATAAAAAACTATTATTCATTTTAAATAATTAATAAAAAAAAAGTAATGTTTTAAAATATAAACAACAATATTTTTTAATTAATGTTTTGTTTAACACAACTTCTAATATATATGTCGATTTAACTCATTATTTCAAAGTGTCCCCCCTGGAACATAATCCTGGCTGCATCCCTGCCTGCAAATACATTGAGAGAAATGTTTATGTTGTCACAGAAGTGGCCTTACCTGTGGCATTGGAAGAACTGCGAGAAGGTCAATATAACCTTTATGGGATCTATTTGAAGAAATAGAATTACCGGACATCACAGGACGAGTTCGCGGTTGAAAATTAATATAGATTATATAAGATAGATCAATGACGGAACGGAAAACACATGATATAATTCCCAATTTTGTGTCCAAGTCCAAGCAATTTTTATCCATCTTTATCATAGGAATGTAGAAGAACAAAGGATCCATGGATATTGACATCACCCAAAGCAGAAGAGAAATCCAATTTGTGAAAGGTCCTCGTGGATCAAGGAATTTCTTCGCATATTTTTTCATACGATTTGTTAACGATCTCTCTCGATCATCTCTCATATCATGTGTATCAATTTCCTCTACATCCTGAGACATGACATGCATATCTGATCTGCATCCATTACAAAAAACCAAAAAATAAAATAAATTAATTAATTAAGTTTTACAACTATTATAATAGAACTGTCGGGAGAAAACTTCTCATATATGCTTGTAAATTAGTATGGTGAAACTCGAATCCCCCTACCACTAGTGTGTGGAAGGGAGGTGCACAACCAACTCTGTTAAAAGGTGATATCCAGCAATTAAAACATCTCAATATAAAAGCTTGCTCGATCAATTCAAAAGCTTAAACTATCAAGTACTTCTAAGTTCTAACAACGATAGTAAGGTTTTATCATTCTTCATTCAGTCTAAAATATCTAGCCAAGAAAATATTTGTTTCGAAAAGAATTAAATAATCAGCGTAATTCAGTAAATATCATTTTCAAGCACACCAAAATAATCACTTACCTGGTCAACATTGCAAGAATCTTAGTACTTTCCTGCAAATTTTGCTTGAGCTCCTTAAAAAATATCGATCTTATTTCCTTAGAGATACTGGCAAAAGAACTATTTTTTAAAGTTCTAAATTCTTTTGAATTTTTTTAGATTGTGTGCAATCAACAAAGGAAAAAGTATTGTCTAAAAAAAAAAAAAAAAAACGACGAAAAGGTTAGTTTCAAAAAGAAAAAAGCAGGAAGACTATTATTAATCATAAATATATAACAATTGAGAATTATTATTAATTCTTAATTGTTTTAAAAAAAACATATAATTCATTTTTGCATTTGATTTACAAGTCCAATATTTATTACCCCATCATTCAACATTAAAAAATAATAATAATAAAATAAAATAAAATAAAATAGTAGTTGTGGACATGTGGTAGTCAAAAAATAGCACATTCCAAATGTTTAGACTTAATTATAGAAGCCCAAATGAGGAGTCAGACCCAGATAAGATTCAGGCACAGTAAGAATCTAGATATACAAAGAAATAGACTAATAAGTCAATTATAATGGGCAAATTCTGCTTGTAGCCCAGTCAAAGAAACCCAAATAATTAGCTGGAGCCCAAGTTAAGAGGTTTGGTCCAGACGCAAGTCCAAAAATGGCTGAAGCTCAGCTATTTTCTACTCTTATTAGTCTTATTCACTCCAATTCTTCTAACTTGGCAACTATAATACTCGACTCGTTGTGGCAGCCAGTCCGGGTCTCCCATCAGTTCCATTTGCTTCGACACTTAATAAAACACGGTTTGATTTAATTGTTTTACCGCTCAATTCTATTTATTTTGTTTCCACGATTACACCGTTCTAATTTGAGGTCGGAGAGTCACCTATGGGACCAACCCCTCACTCTGTTTTACCTTCTCATTTTTACTGGATCTCGAAATCTTTCTTCAGAACTCAGAAGGATAGCCTTCTTTGCGAGTTGCGACTTGCGAGACCAAGAGGCAAGAGCCACTTACTCCTTGTTGAGCTTAGAAGGATTTTCCAATTGTGTATGTTTTTAATGAATATTGTAAATTGAAATATTTTGTTTCGTAATAAATTTTTTAGGATTATTAATCTAATTATTTGTTATTCTAATTTTAATTTGCCAACTAACACTATTATTGAATGAATTTATTTTTGCTTTGGTTGAAAATTGAAAATTGAAATTTAGATACATATCTAAATATATGTATGCTTGTTAATTTTGTTATTATTTTGGTTTTTAATTAATGATATGCCTTCATCCGATTAACCTAATAACCTCAAATCCTCGATGGATTGATATTCTATCATATATTAAACAAACGTCCAGAGAAGGTTGCAAAGTGGCCAAGTGGAACAACATAAAAAGTTAACCAAAATACCAAATGACCAATATTCATGGAATTGTTTTTCGATTTGTTTAATTTTATTTTTATTTTGGTTTTTAATTATTATTTTTGTTGTTATAAATTACTATATTAGAAAAGCAGTACAAACTAGAAAATAAATCCCTGCACCCTGCTGCTGCTATTAATCTAAATTTGCAGAAATTTAGTTACAACTACCAAAATGAAGACTTGAAGAGTTGCTCACTTGCTTGTCTAGTTGTCTGACTTGTCTCACTAACAGTCTTTTTGGTAAATAATAATATATAGAAGTAATAAAATAAGGATCAATTTAAAGCAGGGTTGGCAATTTGAGGGCTTAATCCCGCACTGGACCCAAGCCCTTAAAAAGCCTTTATAATTTCAAAGGGCTTAAACCCAGCCCAAATAATAATTTTATGCATACGGGTAGTGTTGGAACCCAGCCCACAAAAATCAAGGCTTTACCTAAACCCACCCTTTGGCCCACAAATAACAATCTTTTACGTTATATAATAATAATAATAATAATAAAAATAATAATAAAAAAATAAACTTCCAAAAACGACAAATTGGTGAATTTAGTTGTCAACAATTTTTTTTTTTTACTTATTCTAAAGACTTATTTTTATGTCTTTTTGTTATTTATGTAGGTCCAAATGCAAAAAAGAAACATATTTCATAATTGATAAGTTTGATCTTTTGAAAAAACCGTAAGATACAGCTTAACTAGGTATGTCTTTGCTATGTCTTCTTAATTAGGTGTATTTTTATTTTTAATTAATACAATTTTCTCGTATTGTTAATGATCGGAAAAAAATATATTCTAACCTACCCTAGTGTTTAATCTTGGTTACATCCCTACTCAACCGTATATTTTTTTTGGATCTACTGTAGTCGTCTGCTAAAAAGAAATTATTAATTGTGCATTCTTTGATAAGCACGTATAATTTTCATCAATACGGCAACACCGTACCAATATCACAAAGGGTTTGACTATTCAATAAACTCCAACCTGCACTTCATCAATATTCTCATCTTAAGCATAAGTTTTTTTTTTTTTTTTTCATTGAATTGATTATATATTAGAAAGGAAAAAAAAAAAAAAAAAGACAAAAACATCTTATGGGTATTAAAGTCACTTTTATTAAAAATTATACTCAAAGAAAAAGATAACAAAATTATCTCACCTTCAATTTAACACTAATAAGTATATTTTCAATTATTTCTTTTTAAAAAAACATTTCCCTTGTGATATAAAGTGCAAATAATCTCCTATTATATAAATGCCAACCAAAAGCAAACAACTGAAGTGCCATTTAAAAGCATACATATTAAAATAAAGGGTTCCCTTCAAAAATAATAATATTAAATAAATGGTTAGCTTAAATCAATTTTAAATTTGTGACTTTAATATCATTGTTCGTAATCTAATGGGTAGAGAAGAAGAGTAGATGATAACCCTTAATTAAAAACGTATAAATAGATGGATACTGTGGATGTTAACATGGGAAGAGAAAATATGTGTGTACTCATAATTAACACGGATAATAATAAATGAATCCTAAAAATGTTCATTAACATGGAAATAAATATACATGGACATCTTCATTAATATAGAAATAAATAACTAATGCTTTCTAGTACTTATATTTAGTCAACCCAAAAAAAAATGTCAACCCAAAGTACTAGATATTTAGTACTTATATCTAGTACTAATAACTAATGAGAATTGAAGTTGTATAAATCCGGTGGCTAGCATAAAAAAATAATAAATAAATAAATAAACTAGATAACAGAACTAATAATTATGTTAGTTTTTCTGTCAAAAAATATATGTTACAGAGAGAGAGAGAGAACTAACAATTATTTATATATATTAGGGTAGTAAGGTTTTCATGTTCAATTTTATGCAAATTATAATCACAATCACATAGGCTTTAAGGTTGACAATTAGGTAATTTTGTGCAAATTATCAGCATATAATTTTTCTATATACAGTTATGTCTAGATCAATGCTCGAAATTTCATATTATTCTACATATGATTTTTCCTCTAACTAGAGGAAAAATCTTTCAATTATATATATTATATACATAATATGAGTCCATAAAATGAATTTATATAATATATTCAATGAGTTTTTCTCATGTAGGCATATAAGTGTAAGCATGCTTATAACACGCTTATCCACCTCACTATTTTTTATCATATAAGCATTATTTGACCAAATTGCATTGCTTTTTCTAGCAAAAAGTGATGAGTTAGATAAGTGTGCTATAAGCATACTCACACTTATGTGCCTATAGGAGAAAAATTGCATATTCAACATGCTAAATCTTTGGGCTAAGTAAAACAGAAAATTCATTTCAGTATCTTTGCAATTAAAGTTCAAAAAATAAGGGCATTTTTGGTAATGTTTTTATTTTTTATTTTATTATTTTTATTTGAAATTGAGAAATTGATTTTAATGTTTTTAGAAATTGAAAATGTGGTATGATAAAAATAATTGAAAACAACATTCTAAAAAAAATATATAATATGCATTTAGTGAAATTGTTCATATTTTCAATATGTTGTAAGATTAAAAATAATATTTTGTATAGTTAAATTAAATATATTATCAACAAAAATAATTTTCAAATTAATTAAATATTGATTTATGTCTTTTTATTTTTATTTTACAAAAACAATTATAATAAAAATATTTTTTATTAATTTAAGAAAATTATTTCAGTCAATATATATATATATATATATTGGTAAAATGTTGATAGGTAAATGAAGAAATTATCTCTTAATAAATAAATTAAATTTTATCTTTTTTATTAAAAAAAATAAAGTAATTATTGATCTAATTTTTATTAACTAATTATTTATTTAATTTGCAGGCTCATCAAAAAATGAAAACAAAAAGTGGAAAACATTTCTTTAAGATTTTCCATAAAGCCGCTTGTCAAAGCATTAAAAGGAAAAAAAAAAAAAGTTCCTTTTTTTTTTTTTTTTTTTTTGATATTTTTTTTTTTTGTCCAGCAAATTATACCGAACGCAATCTCTATGTTTTTCAACTCAAAAAATAGAAAAACAAGATTTGAAAGCATAGCAGAACAATGCAGCCTAAAGTGTTAACAGAACTAATAATTGTATTAATTTTTTTCTTAAGAAGAAAAAAAGAGAGAATTAACAATTAAACGAAGATTAACAATTAAAAAGAGTGTAGAATATATGGAGAGGAATGAGAAGACGAAGAATAGAGACATGGTTTGAGCTGAAAATTAACAATTAAACGAAGAAAATCCCATCATCAAACTCAAACACTCAATTGAACAAAGCATACATATATGATGAATCAAAGAAATTACGTACCTTAGGAGGAGCAGAGAAGTGAAGTGGAGAGCACACGACTGCTATCATTTCCGGCACACAAACATTGACTTTTCCGAGGACTGATCTGAGAGAGTTAATGCGGAGAGAGTAGAGAGAGAATTGATTGTTCTGGCTTATTACCTTTTTGTAGTGGCGGGACGTTGGGTTGTTCTGCTTACCTCCTAAGAATGGAAAATGCTGTGTCTAATTTGTTGGGATATGTAGGATTACCCAAAAGAAATATCTCTCTGACACTCCCATGTGACATTTTTTTGGGATAATTTGTTGGGACATATAACATTACTCAAAAGATATATCTCTCTGCACATTTTTATTTTCTTAAGAAAAAAAATTGTTTAATTATCATAATTAATTCGGGTTTGGAGTACAGAATACGACTAAAATCACAACTTCAATCGCATGGGTACCGGAGGAATACCTCCTCTCGTCATCAAAAGAATGGTTTTTTTATTATTATTGTTATTATTATTTATTATTTTATAATAAAAAAATATAGAGTATCTTTAATTACAAATTGATGTATTGGGATTTCAAGATTATGTATTAGCTAGGGGAGAAAATCTTCAGTGTACCGAGTGTACCGAATAAATGGTGTACCTGACCACTGAAAAGCTAACACATAGAAGGTGTCAGTTTTTTTTTGGTTATTTTTTATCTTTTACCTCTTGTACTTTTTCCCTTCCTTTTTCATTATATATATATAGTCTTTCTATTGTCGGTTCGTCCTAACAATGAATATATCAAAATGAAGAATGTAGACCATAGATTATGGAGAAATTTTAACAAGTGCATACACTTTGAGTCAAAATATGTAAATCTAGTGGTACACATTCTTTATCCTGATATATTTATTGTCAGAACGAACTGATAATAGAAAATTTGTATATATATATTTTTAAATCTAAAAAACTAACATGTGATTACGTATTAGCATTTCAGTGACCGGATGCACCATTCAGCTGGTGCACCAGTGTACCGAAGATTTTCTCTAACTAGAGACCAAGATGCATGTTTCCAGCTTCAAGTTTTCAACTATCAAACAATACATACAGTACATTGAAAAGGAACTCTCATTTTTTTTCCTGTCAAATTATTGTGCTGTTTTTGTCATTTTGTGTATCACTTTTTTTTTTTTTTTTTTTAAACAGTATATTTATCCATAAGAAGCCCCAAGAGACAAAACCGAAACAGCACATACTTGAGGAAAGGCCACCACACCCCTCAAAGGCATAAAAACCCCACGCAATACAGCAAAGAAAAAACAGAGGACAGCAAAAACAAACATCAGACCATCATGTCAAAACAAGATGATAAAAACATCAAACGTCTCCCCACTCCAATCTATCCCCACCACCACTAGAACCAGCTTTAGCTAAGCTATCCGCAAATGAATTCGAATCTCTTGGCATGTAATTGATATCAAAACCATCCGAAGACTTAAGAAATTGACGAATGTCATAAACTAAATGAACAAGCTGAGGATTACCAAAATCTGTACCCTTAATCCAATCCAAGCACTTCATGAGTAGTGGGAAGTTTGAGTTTACGGCTCACCTCAGTGACCAGCGACACCACCCCTGGGGGTTATAGTTACCCTATAGTTAACGCATACTTTTGAGTGATAAATTGTGTTTTTCCATCACTGTAATACCAAATTTTAACTCTAATACTACAATACAGTTAAGGAAGTGAAAATTATAAATAAAAACAATAATAAAAAAAATAAAAAATTTTGAATTTATTGCTAAAATCTAAAAAAGCATTTCTAATCGAAAGCAAATATTTTAAGGAAAACAAACTTTCCTACTCAAAGTTATTACGATACAAAAATATTGTCAAAATCTGTTTCCAAAGGAACACGGTTGGTGCCCTCATTAGCATCCTAGCTTTAGAATTAAGGAGACGAATTTCATTAGCTGCAAATGGCTAATTTCATTATATCAGAAAGTCAGTTATATAATTTCAAACTTTTTTCATAAACTATATATTATTTCATTGTTCGTATCATTCATAAAAAGTCACATTGAAATTTATTAGATTTCATCAAAATCTTTATGAGTGTTAATATAAGAGATCCTTTATAAGAAATCATTGTACAAATATAAGCTGCCTAAACAAAATGTTTTTTTTTTGTTTTTTTTTTTTTGTTTTTTTTTTTTGTTTTTTTGATTTTTTGATTTTTTTTGTTTTTATCTGCAATTGCTTTCTCTATCTACAAATAATTTTATTATTTTTATTTGATTTTTTTTAAAAAAAATAAAAAAAAATAATAATAAAACAATACAGCTTAAATAAACCAAAGGTAAAGATTGGGAAGAGGGATTCTCTTATAATTCCTCAAAAGTCTGACTTGAATTTTCTTTTTTCTTTTTTCTATACGAAATGTTTTGTTAGGGAAAAGCAATTAAAGTTCTTTAAAGAAAAAAAAAAAAACAAATAAAGTAAAAAATAACTTACATCTTTGCATGATGAATTTTGAAGTGGATTTGGGTGCCATTAGAAAGAGGAATAATCCAAGAAACAGAGAGACAAAGAGCATCAATATATTTATATATATACAAAATTTTCATGTACAATTAACCGATAATTTTTTTAGTATAAACTATTTTTTTGAAGATGTAATTATGTAATTAGCCTTTAAAAAAAAATTATATGAATTAAATATACAGTCGAACCAAGCAAATTAGAATTTACATTATATGAATTAAATATTTGGGTTTTTGTGATTTTCGGCCCAAAACACATTTGTGGGTTCGCTTAGTAACCCATCCAATCTTGGCCAAATCAGCCCATATTGCTAACATAACAAGCCACGTCATCTAATCGGTTAACGGCAATTGTTGACGTGCTTAGCCACGTCATCTGATCCACTTAAAAATTATTTGACACGTTGTCATCGTTGGTGATGTAACAAGTCACCTCGGCTAAAGTGTCTGACGTGCTCACACACGTCACCTTCTGCCTCGTCTTCTTCCTAAAAAAAGTGAGTGTTTTTTTAGGTCAAATTCGAATGAAAATATGAAATAAAACAAAAATTCCCTGTAATTATCGGGCTTTCGAAGCAATTGGTGAATTGGGTATTTTCAGATTCACGAGAACTCATCGGCACCTAACCGTACGCGTTCTTCCCTTTGCTTTTATATCTTCAAGTTTTTAGTTTTCTTACTTAATTGTGATGTTTGTTTAAGGGTTTCATTTTAAAATTCACTAAGCTCTGCTGTGGAATGGATTTTTTAAGCAAATTATGTGTTAGGAAATGAAACATGTAGCAAATTATACATTCAATTTTGATTTGGAAGTTGTTGAGAAACTACATCATTTTGTTTGCTTTGTTATGTCATAGCTTTCATGAGTTTCTAGGAATGCTTTCTTCATATTTCTTAACCTAAGAATGTCAAAGCCATGCTTTGTTTGATTTTCTCTTTTGAATATATGTAGATGTTTCAAGTCTTATTACTAAATGACAAAGATTTACACCACTCTGCTGATATTTTTTGGCGCAGCAAATTCTTTAATTATCATTAGGTTCTTAAACTTGTCCAGCTGAGCGATTTTAGAAATGCTATGGAATGAATAACATGTTGTGAAATATTTCTTTCTAGATGCTTCTTTTCTTACGTCTTGGTATGCAGTGGTGTGATTGGGTTCCTGATATGTTCAAGAGAGGGGCCTCCTGTTGATTTCATTAAATTCTATTGAGAAGCAAGAGGGAGCCGTCAAGCATAAAAGATATCTTATGTTCTATAATTACGAGGTAAAAGCTCCTCAATTCCAGTCTATTTTTCATTAGTTTAACTTCCTCATTGTTTTGCTTACTCCTTAATTAGATAAGCTTAAATATCTGGGCACTTATATTAATTGCATTGAATGAAACTTCTCCCAAGTTTATTTGCTTGGGAATGTAAGTCACATTCAAAACTTGTTGACGTGTGTTTGACTTGTCACTTTCTCGGGAAAAGTTTAGAAAGAAAGTGAAGCAAGTTGAGAGAGAAACTGGAACTGGAAAATTTGTTAAAATTGATTAATCACAACTTAATAATTACACAGCTCATAATTGTCTTATATACTAGAATTTAGTCACATGTAAAACTTTATCTCTCACAAAGTATAAGTCTAATTCAATGTGCTTAGTTCTTGCATGAAGAACCGAATTGTTAGCTATTGCTATTGTGCTGAGATTATCAACCCAAATCGTAGGAGGCTTAGTCTGTGTCACTTGCAACTCATTTAGTAGTGACTGAAGCCATGTTATTTCCGCAACTAGAGCTGCTAGACTCCTAGACTCTGCCTCTGTTGAAGACCTTGAAATGGTGTGCTGCTTCTTTGCACTCCAAGTAACTAAATTCTGTCTAAAGAAAACACAGAATCCAGTTGTTGATTTTCTATCATCCGGGTTTGTAGCCCAGTCTGCATCTGAAAAACCCACCAAATTCAAGTTACTTGAAGAATTTTCTGACCTTGTAAACTCTAAACCAAAAGTTGAAGTTCCCTTCAAATATCTCAAAATCCTCTTCACTGCTTTCCAATGCTCATCCATGGGTGTTTGCATAAATTGACATACCTTATTCACTGAATAAGCTATATCGGGTCATGTTATTGTCACATATTGCAAAGCTCCTACTACACTTCTATATTCAGCTGCAGATTCAAGAGGGCTACCTTTGTACATTGACAGCTGACTTGCAGCTGTTGTAACCATTGGTGATGGAAAGGCTCTTGCAGTCACCATCTTGACTTTGTTTAGCAAATCCATAACATATTTGTGTTGAAAGAGATGTATTCCTTGTGCAGTATGCTGCACTTCAATATCCAGAAAATAATGTAGCTCTCCTAAATCCTTTAAAGCAAATTGCTTATCAAGATCTCTTACAAACTTATCAACCTCCTTATCATCATTACCTATGATGATTATATCATCAACATAGACCAATACAAAGACTGTATAAAGATCAGTGAACTTGAAGAACAAAGAGCTGTCTGCTTTGGAAGCAGTAAATCCAAACTTTGTCAATGCATATTTGAACTTGTCAAACCATGCATGGGGAGCCCGTTTTAATCCATATAGCGCCTTATGCAGTTTACACACCATTTTAGGACATTTTTCTGAAATGAAACCAGGAGGTTGACTCATATACACATCCTCTTCTATTTCACCATTAAGAAACGCATTGTTTACATCCAATTGCCTTATTTTCCAGCCCCTTGCCACTGCTGGAGAAAGAAGAACTCTCACACTTGGTGAAACCCTTTAGCCACCAGCCTTGCTTTATACTTCAAGAGAGAACCATCTGGATTTCGTTTCACTTTGAACACCCACTTGCAGCCAATTATTTTTCTATTCTCAGGTATAGGTACCAAGGACCATGTTTTATTCTTTATCAATGCTTCAAACTCTGCATTCATTGCTGCCAGCCAATGTGGGTTTGATAGAGCTTCTTGCACTGAATTTGGTTCTCTTTGCTCCAGTTCTACTAGCCAAGCCTTAGGCTTGTGAATCCCGGCCTTGGCTCTAGTAATCATAGGATGATGATTAACAGTGGACTGTGGTTGAGGAGGCTCAGTTCTCACGGTTGCTGAAGAATCTGGTACATGCAAGATTGATGAATCTGAGATTGATGTTTCTGAGCTTGAAGAAGGTACTGCAGTGGCTGTAGGCTGTATATCTGAAGAGACAATATGATCTCTTGGTGTGAAAACATGTTGAACAGCAGGAGGATGAACTTCAGTTGACTGATCTGAAAAAGAATGAAACACTGGGGGAAACAAATGAGGTACTGAGGTATTCTGAGAAGTCCTCCTTTCAAAATCTGGATCGCAAATTTGAGAAAAAGGAAACATTTTCTCATTGAACACTACATGTCTTGCTACATACATTCTTCCTTGTGTGTTGAGACACTTGTATCCTTTATGCTGAGAGCTATATCCTAAAAAAGTGCAAGGTGAACTTCTAAACTGTAGCTTGTGTTTGTTGTAGGGTCTAAGATAAGGATAACACAAACATCCAAACACTTTGAGGTGCATATAATCTGGTTTGCTCTGAAATAAAAGCTCAAAAGGAACTTTTCCACTGAGCACTGGTGTAGGCATACGATTAACCAAAAAAAGTAGCTGTAAGAAAGGCCTGGTCCCAAAATCTGAGAGGCATAGATGCTTGTGCTAGTAGGGTAAGTCCTGTCTCTACCAAATGTCTATGTTTTCTTTCAATGAGTCCATTTTGCTCATGAGTGTAAGGACATGACCTTCTGAAAATAATTCCGCAAGACTTAAGAAAAGGTTCAAGAACACTGAATTCTGTTCCACAATCAGTTTGAAAAACCTTTATCTTGCAAGACAGCTGAAGTTCTACTTGCTTTTTAAACTGCATAAAAGCTTGTTGTACCTCACTTTTAGTCTTCAAAAGACATATCCAGGTGTACCTAGAATAGGCATCTAAAAAACTTACATAATACTTATAGCCATTTGAAGAAGTAACTGGTGCAGGCCCCCAAACATCTGCTACTACAAATTCTAAAGGCATTTTGTAAACAGTTTTTGAGTTTGAAAAAGGCATCTTGTGAGACTTACCCAGCTGACATGCATCACAAAACACATCATCATTTTTAGAATTGAAAGACACCTTGCATTTGTTTAGAATTTGCTGTAAAATTTTGGAGGATGGATGACCCAACCTCTTGTGCCAAAGATGCAACACCGAATTAACATTTCCAGGTGCAGTATTTACAGAGGTAAATGCACACTTATTTGAATATGATGTAGTCTTAGCTGGGTTAGTAGACTTCTCAAGAGGCAAGTCAAACACATAGAGACCCTTTCTAAGAGTACCTTGAAGAAGTACTCTCTTTGTATGTCGATCTTTCACTAGACAGAGATTAGAGTGAAACTGAATGAACACATCATTATCCTTCACAAGCTTGGAGACACTAAGCAAATTTTTTGTCATATCAGGTATGTGAAGTATATTTCTCAAGAGAAATGTATGTTTATTAACAGCAAAAGAGTTAGATCCTGATGAAAGAATATTCAAACCTGCTCCCCTTGGTATTCAGCTTTATTCATCAGATTATTACCATCAGGAGTACAGTGGTCTGTAGCTCCACTGTCTGGGTACCAGACAGGATCTGCCACCATTTCAGGAGAGGCAACCATTGCAGACATTTGACCTCCATTTATACCCCCTCCTAAGTTATTACATTGACCATTGTTAGAAATCTGAAAAGTCTGACTGAATCAATAGTAACACTTTTGAGCTGTGTCCAAGCGATGACAAATCTGACCTTGAGATCGATTATTATTGTTTCTTCCTCTTTCTCTGCCTCTTCTGCCACCAGAAGAATTGTTAACATGAAAGTCACCACTATTACTTCCACTACGGGTCTGATTAGAGCCTTGAATATTTCCTCTACCAAAGCCAAAATGAGCACCACTAAAAGCAAACTGTGCACAACTACTTCCTTTCTTGTATTGATTATAGTTTGGACCAGTTGCAGCTAGATTTACACTCAAACTCTCATTTTGAGAGTGTTGCTCAAAACGAGCTTCATGAGTGAGTAAAAGCGCAGTTATCTCTGCCATTGAATAAGAGGTTTGCAAGGAAGTTACCGGAATAACAAAGGGATCATATTCTGGCCCCAAACCATTAAGAATGTACATTATCTTATCATCATCAGTCATCATATATCCTGTAAAGGACAAAGCATCTATGATGCTTTTCTTCTTCATCAAATATTCTGTCATTGACAGTCCTCCCTTCTTGAGAGTCTGCAATTGCAGCTTCAATTGCATGATATTTGCCTTGGATTGAGAAGTAAAAATCTTCTCAATTATGTTCCAAGCCTCACAGGATGTAGCACATCCAACAAGTTGAGGTAAAATTTCTTGGCTGATGCTTGAGAGAATCCAACACAGCAAGATCTGATCTTGTTGCTCCCAGTCGAGATACAAATTATTCACAGAACCATCCAGATTCTGCTTATGTGGAGGCATAGACGAAAGATCAATGTAATGAGAGAGTCGATTACCTTTAATCGCCGCCAGAATTTGTTGCCTCCAGAGTAGGAAATTTTGATGATCGAGTTTGACTGTGAGTTCAAGCTTCAACGGTGTTAGAAACTTTGATCCATTTACAGAGAGCTGCGGTATAGCAGTTGGATTTGCCATTGATGCGGAAGCCGTGGAGTTGAGCTCTGATACCATGTTTGACTTGTCACTTTCTCGGGAAAAGTTTAGAAAGAAAGTGAAGCTAGTTGAGAGAACAACTGGAACTGGAAAAGTTTGTTAAAATTGATTAATCACAACTTAATAATTACACAGCTCATAATTGTCTTATATTTAATAGATTTCAAAAGCTAGATAAGGTTGCATCTGGGACATTTAATTGGTATATATGGTAAGAAATAAGTGACGGGGAATGGTAGAGAAATGTAGAGAGAAGAGGATTTCCCAGAAATTAAATTAGACTTTCAGGTGGATTTCTTGTGAAGACATATACGAGTCTCAGTGCCGTTAATGGTAGAGAATTGGTTTGTGCTGCCTAAAATGTTTCTATAATTGAGTTATAGCCTTATTTTTCACTCCTGCATTTTTTTGCCTCGAGTACTTACACTTGTTCATTTCTTGATTATTTTCTAGCATCCAATTTACTTACCAACTTTTTCGATTTATGCATACTCAACCAAGGATACGGACATATGACTCGACAACTCCAGCTTCTAGAAATGCAACCATATACTGTGGGGCGTAGATTATGTCACTTGACTGGGAGTGTAAATCTGACCGCTTGGTGGGTAATGTGGCAATAATTTTAGTAAATACATTGCAGTTTTCATGTGAGTTACTTGTTTGAGATTGAAGTGCTGGCTTCTAATTAAGTTTTGTTCTTCGTTTTGACAAAAGCTTCTAATTAGCACTGCTGATGGAGGAGGCATTAATTAAAGCATGGAATGTTGATGCTAATACGAGAGTTGTCTGGTGATCTCAATACAACTGAAGCATTTCCTAGGTTAATTACTCGAATTATCGTCTGTCATCAAGTTCTTCCTTTTATTACTGCATTTTCAAATTTTTGTTTTGCTGCAGTGTCTTGGATCTAAAGAGTGTAGCCCTGTTGAAGTTTGAACCGATCTTTGTTTCTGCAGCAGCAGCATCCGGAGGGTTTTTTTTTTTCCTGGTGATAGTCTGATAGCAGAGATAATAATACTGTAGAGATAATTATCAATTCTATTAATGAAATTTATTACTTTATTTCTTCTTTTTGACAAATTAAAGCTTCTAAGGGTATTTATTTTTCCTTAATAATTTCAATTTTGAATGTATTATTTTGATTAACACTCTTCATGGACCACATTAATTTGTCTGTTATTCTGTTTAAATGAAAGCTGATAAGTTTTTTCCAAAAAAAAAAAAAAAATTGATTGTGGAAATTTCCTTATGCTTGAATCACAATGGCAAGATTATATAAAGGAGGTTCTGCAGTTGAAGGAATGAAATGATTCACATGTTTAATTAATTGGTATCCTTTTTACAATTAATGTATAGTATAGGGTCTGATAATGTCATACGATCTCTAAATAAAGTGGCTAATGATTTATATAATATATGATTTCGATACCTTTTTTTTTTTAATTTTCAATTCCACAAATTTTATTTTATTTTTCTTCTTCTCTGATACACCACCGAGATTAAAATGATATTTATACTTGTAATCTCCTTGTGGTATTAAAGCTACTCAAGAGGTCACAGTTGACTAACGAATATGAGTGTTTTGTAGATAACAATACTTAACATGCAAAACAAATCTATTTAAATGGTTTCGTTTCTCTTTCCCCACTTTACGAGGAGCCATATTTTCTTGCACTATAAAAATAAGGGATATTTATTATAAATTGATTAAGAATGAACAATAAGATAATAACATAATAACATAAACACAAAATAAGAGTAGAGGAAAATGGTAGCCCGAAAGAGAATATGAATCTTTATTCCTTCAAGTATATTCTTACATCCATAAAATACAATAGTAAGAGCTCCTTTATATAGCCTCACAAGTCATAACCACACAATACATTAAGTGTACATAAATCAAAACATTATGAACCTTAAAGTGGATTATGATGATGGAGCTAATGGGAAGATATAAGGATGGAAGTTACTTCCCTATATTGAAGGACATTCATTCATATATATATAATTGCATAATATTTATAACACTCCCCCTTGAATAAATGTCCATCAATCATACAGTGAATATACCTCGTTAAAACCTTTACTAGTAAAAACCCAGTGGGACCAGTGGGAAAAAAAAAACTAGTAGAGGAAAAAGAGTACATTATCTATCTGCATCTCAAATTAACCTTTAATGGTATCGGGGGTGCAAAACTGCCTCGTTAAAACCTTACTAGGAAAAACCCAGTGGGATAAAAACCTAGTGAAGGAAAAAGAGTACAGTGCATTGTGATTCCTTCAAATCATAAAAACTCTCGATAAATACGCTCTCTCTCATTCTGATGTTGATGCTTTAATATATCTATTAAAAATATTTATATCCATCGCATCCTAACCTTTTAGAGATAATATATGAAGAACTTTACTACAGTTGCTTTTCAAATTGGTGCAACTTATCATATACAGCATCATGTTGTTTTAAAACACCATTTGATTATAGATTTGGTACTTCAAGACCAAAAGGTTCTTCATTATCTTTTCTGAGAATGAGAGAGGATCATACTTAACTTTAATTTTATATAATAAGTATCAAGGTATCCATCCAAAAAGTTTTCTATAAAAAAGTACTTCAGGACCTTTTCTTATATATGATGATTCATGTATTTTTATGATAATTGAAAAAAAACTCTCAACCCGGCCATTAATCGAGACTAAATATTATTTTTCCAAGATTTTTCAACTTAGAAATTATTCATTATAAAAGTATAATTTGTAAGCTCGTCGAGAGTATTAATAAGTCTCAAACAATCAACATATATTTCTTTGGAATCAAATTTGTTGATTCTTTCAACACAATATTCATAAAGGCGTATGCACTACATGCATTTTGTTTTATTAAATTCAATATATACAATATGTAGTATCGAACTACTTGCTTCAGGCATTTAAATCCTTCTAGGATTTTTATTCATTATCAAACTAGGTTTCTGCAGTAAACCTTTTATCTTAATTCGTACGAAAAAAAATAATTATATTCAATAAGTTTGATGTCATCAAACATTTGAACTACAGGTCCAAAATTTTCAAATTCAAAATAAGTATAACTCTGTCTTTTGTTTTTCACCACTATGTCGACATATATACAATTTATAGTTTAAGATAATCATCATATTTTTCATAATATACAAAGCAATATATGATCTCAATTTCTATATTATCAATATAATTGATTTACATTTCGTAATCCATGTGTGTGCCTCTTCAGAGGTTATTGAAATCTCTTTAATGTTTAGTACACATGCCTCTTTATACAAATATTCTTTTCGGAGAAATATAATCTCTTTATTTCTGGTACATGTGTTTCTATTGGGATAATTGAGATCTTTATATTTTCTACTTCAATAGTCTCATAGGGGGGATTTAACATTTCTATATGTATCTTCAGGATTTTATTTTTTCACTTGTGAGACTAACTCTTCGGGAGCCTTTGATGATAATGATTTATTTTTCACTCGAGTATTATTATGATATTTCAAATTCCACTTCTAGGGAACCTTATCATTTGAACTAAATTATCTTTCATTAACAGATGATTTTTGCTGCCATTTCATAAATTGTTCTACAAGAACAACCACCCGGGTTTGTATATTGGCAGAATGTAATTTTATTATTTTCTTTGAATGATCTGAAAAATTATTTGCATAATATGCAAATCACAAGATGATGTAAGCCATTTAATTTTACGTCGTTTATCAATTTATGATAATTCTCCCCCTAACGACGAGAAAATTAAATTTTTATTCTTCAAGAAAATCTTTTGCATCATCGTAATGACCTCGTTTATTCTATCATATTATCCATTAAGTACTTACTTATATCGTCTTATGTCCTTCAAGAACATTCAGTACCAAAAATAATTTTTATTTGTGAAATGGATATCCATATAAAATATTTCAACATCACAATTCATCATTTTCTTTAAAATGAAATGAGTTGAACTTCTAGTTCATAACATTTGTCATATTAAGCATATGATCTTATGAGAGAATAAACTATAAAATCACATATGCTTCTGGCATGAGACAAAAATCATGTGAAATATTTTTTATATATTGACTCAAAATAATTTCTCTAGTCATAGATCTTCTAGATCTACTAAATACCAAGTACATTTGTATAATTGTTTTTCACTTTGTAATAAAATATTAGTTTTTCTGGAACATTCATTATTTTTAGTAAAAATCAACCAAAGATCATAAATATACATAATGTATATAGTCATTGCCCTTCTATTTAACATATAGGAAACACAAGTTTTTATTTATTTATTTATTTATTTAATTTTTTTTTTTTTTTTTATGAAAGTTTTCATATCTGTCAAACATCACTAAAAAAAATAGTTATGGAATAAATAACACTATTTTTTATCATAAAATACTTTAATTAGAAGTGAGCAATTAAAGTAAAATATAATTAATAAAGAATCAATATCAAGTATTAGATAAATAAACCATGAAAGCAACTTCATGTTATGATTATTCAAAACTACTGAAAGCAATACAAAAACTTAATTTTAAAACCGAGGGAATGCAAATTTAGTTCATAATAAAACCACTGATTTTAAAAAAAACATAAAATTCGAGGATCATAAAACCAAATATCGCACAGTGAAATCAAAGATCAATGAATGAATAATAGACAGTTTTTTTTTTTTTTTTTGACAATGGATATGCGAAATATGAAAATTCATAAATTATTGTATATGCAAATATAAACTTTTACATTTTACATACCTTGGTAAGAAGGAGCAATCACATTGTTGGAGTCTTTTCTTATGAAATATGAACAATTAATACGAGGTAGGAAGATCATAACTATAAGAAACTCAAGAGGCTAGGCAAAGTAATTAATTTTGAACCTACTTGTATCATAACTTTATGATTATGATATATAATTTTAAAACTTCAAGTTTTAAAAAGTTTAAATTTCATTAGAACTTCAAGTTCATATATAAATTTCATGGATACAATTAAAAATATGAATTTAGAACTTCAGGTTCCAAATAATAATCACATAAATTGAAATTCAAAATTTAAAGTTTTAATTCGATTTAAATTCAGAATTTCATATTCTGATTTGATCATAATTCATAATTAGATTGAGCTTCTGGCTCTTCAGGAATCTCACATTTGATTGAGTTTTAGATATTTTAATTTATGCAATCTTCAGGTTGCAAAACGTTCACTTCATTTTTGCAATTTTCGGGTCGCAATACAATCATCTAAATTTTCCTTAAAAACAAATATAGTGAACAAAACAGAATATAAATAAAAACTCTTTTTTTTTTTTTTTTTTTTGGGTCCAATAATTAGGGACAGAAATACTTCACAATTTATTAGAACTTATGGTCTCATAATGAGATTGTGATCTCTTATTTCAAGATGTTGGGTTCTTAATAAAATCATATTGACTCTTGGAACTTCTGGTTTGTCTTCAAATTAAGAACTTCAGGTTCTCAATTGGATTTAAATTTGAAACTTTTAGTTCCTAATTGGATTTGAAATCAGAATTGCTGGCTCCATATACATCGATCAATTCCAATCATAATATTGAAAAAAGAACCGCAGGAAATAAAACTAAATTTATTTTCTGATGTGGAAGATCCAACATATAGTGGCAACCACAGAGCATACTCATAAAAACAGTTATATAAATAAATTAAATCTAAACAACAATAAAGTAAATCAAATTGAAATACTTGGATCGTGCTCAAAATTCAATAAAATATATTTACCCTTTTTTAAATTTCCAGACTTTATCTTATAGTCTTTATCCTCTAAAATAAATCACAAAAGTGATTGCACGATATCTATTAACAAATAGATATTTGGTTATAATTGTATCACAGTATTAAGTTCATGATTTACTATTTTAGAACTTCAGGTTCTTAACAAAATTTATATTTAATAGAAGTTTAAAACTTCATTACGACTCCACATATGCGTATATAAACTTCGAGTTTATACTTTAGAATAATAGGTTTTGGAACTTCGAATTCCAAAAATAATTATCATTTCAATTGAAATTCAGAACTCCAAGTTCTGATCAATGTGAATTCATTATTTCATAATTTGATTCGATTGCAATTCATAATTTTAAATAAGATTATATCAAGCTTCATGCTTTTTGATTTTGCAATCTTTAGAAATCAAACCAGGCTTCAGGCTCTTTGATTCCATAATTTTCAAATATCATATTAAGCTTCAGGCCCTTTGATTTTACGATCTTTGGGTTGCAATTTATTTACTCTATTCTTGCAATCTTCAGGTTGCAAAACATATATATTTATTATTTTAATTTCTTGGCAACCCAAATAACATTGTAAGCAAAAATAAGAGAGGATAACAATAAAAAACAATATTTAGAACAAAAATAATAAACTAGATAAACTTTACAAAATATTGAAGGGCTCAATCTCGTTAAGAAACTGTCATCTCCAATCACGTATAAAACATTGATCATACATATATTGTCTTTAGGCAAGAAGCTTTCAAATCTGAAAATTGAAACACGTAATGGTTAGAGACTCGTGCTGATAACGTATTATAAATTGATTAAGAATGAACAATAAGATAATAACATAATAACATAAACACAAAATAAGAGTAGAGGAAAATGGTAGCCCAAAAGAGAATATGAATCTTTATTCCTTCAAGTATATTCTTACATCCATAAAATACAATAGTAAGAGCTCCTTTATATAGCCTCACAAGTCATAACCACACAATACATTAAGTGTACATAAATCAAAACATTATGAACCTTAAAGTGGATTATGATGATGGAGCTAATGGGAAGATATAAGGATGGAAGTTACTTCCCTATATTGAAGGACATTCATTCATATATATATAATTGCATAATATTTATAACAATATTATGATTTTAGTCACTCTAGTTTGCATTTATGTGGGTTTAGTCTACTAATTTTGGGAATTACTAAGTTCAGTCCTTTAGTTTTCTGACAATACATATTCGAGTCCCTACCGTCCAATTTTGTTATATTTTCTTTGACTTCCGTTAGGTCAACAAGGGCATTATGGGAAATTTGACAACCAGGGGATTATTTTTGTCATTTCATTTATGATGTGTTAAGTTGCACACGTGTCAACAACAAACAATAAATAATTTTCTTTAAAAAATACATTTGTATAATATAAAAAATTAATAAATATTAACATAAATTAAAAAAATTAATAAACTTGAAATCCAGAACATCTCTGTCTCTCCAATCCACCAAAAACTCTAGCCACTCTCTAACCACCATCACCAACCCACCTTTTCTTCTTTTTCAACTTCTGCTTCACGTCACCACCACCATAATAACCACTGCTGTCGCTCGATCACTTACCGCCGTCAATCCTTTTCTCCAACGGCCGATCTCAGTTTTGAGGTTTCTGATTTGGGTTTGGTTTGGGGTAGTGGTGGCAGTTTGTTTTTGGGGTTTGGTTCGGTTGAAGGTTTGATTCGAATCTGGGTTTGGTGGATCGGAGAGACAAAGAGATGGATCTCGATCTAGCTGTAGCTGATGGCACGTAGTTCAACAAGTTCTATTGGTGCCACTTGGGGATGGGAATGGGGGCCCAATGGGGTGATGGAGGGTCCCCCCACCCCCACCCCCAAACCCCATTTGGGGGAAATGGGGATGGGGGTGTTTGGGGGGAGGTTCCCCTGCCCCCACCCCATCCCCCATTTCCCCCATTTATAATCCTAAATTTTTTTAATCCGAAATCCCGAATTTGGAATTTAGAATTCGAAATTCGACGGACCAAACTTTTGTTTTACCCAGTTTTAATATCCAATCCAATAATTAACAAAATATACAATCTAAAATATATAATTGATTTAATTTAATCCAAAATTAATACAAATAACTATAATAATATAGTGTTAGTATATAACACATAAAAGTCTAAACAAATTTAAAGCCTTCGATCAATCCAAAATATGAGTAATAGACTAATAGAGTTAGAGTTTTTTTTTTTTTTTTTTTTTTTTTTTTTTTTTCTAAGAAAATAAAATCAAATATATATAAATAAAAACATATGGAGGAAATGAGGGATTTGGGGCCCCACCACATGCCCATTTAGAAAATGGGGGTGGGGAGAGGTTCCCCCACCCCTGTTTAGGTTTTGGGGGTGGGGCCCCATGGGGGAAATTCCCATCCCTAGTGCCACTATAAATGCCATGCCAATTGCAGATAATACACTGATTCGTCGGCCTAGTTCTAAAAAGGGTACCAACCATGATTCTTTCGAAGCCTAAGGATCTTGATTTTATGGATGAAGAAGAATAGATGGATCAATTGTCCTTATGCTTTAGGGTTGATGCAGGACACTTTTGTCTTTTTGACTTTAGTTTTTCGGTTTTTTGGCAACATTTTTGGATCCTAATTAACTTTAAGAAGGAATTTCTGTTTTAATTTGATCAGTAAAATTAGCTATTGATTAGATCAAATGCTATTTTAATTAGATTTTGGTAATAACATTTTTTTTGTAATTTGTTATTTATATATTAATTTATTTATTTTTTATCATTTTCGCTTCTTCAACTGTGTTATAGTATTAGGTAGAGTTAAAATTTGGTATTTCAGTGGTGGAAAAACACAAACTCATTTGTATATGTTGATGGTGTGGTAGTTATAAATCATCTTGTCACTCGTTTGTATGCTGCAAACTCAATGTTTTGTTATAAACGGTTTTCCCTAACAAAACATTTTGTATAGAAAAAATAAATTTCAGATAGACTTTTAAGGAATTATAGAGAATCCCTTCTCCCAATCTTTCAAGTGACTTTTTGATCTAATTATTTGATGCAATTCAATAGCTAGGTTCCTAAATTTTTAACACAAGATAAAAAGTTTCAATTCAAATCAAACATGGCAAAACAGCCTTCCAATGGGTTCTTATATATATATATATATATACATACATAGAAAAATATTCAAGTGAGTACATCCTGATATAACTTTGTGAGGATATTGAATGTGAGTCACTCGTTTTATATACTTTGACTCAAGTGTATATCCACTTGTCAAAATTAGTGGCTCACATTCAATATGAGACTGTATATAATGCAATAATTAGCTAGCTTCTTAAAGAAGATCACAAATTTATTTATTTATATATATCTCCCTTCAATCAATTTCCATGACCAAAAAGCATGCAAAGAAGAAGATTGAATTCATGCAGCTTTAGTCTATGTACTTGATCGTGAAGTTAATGTACTTAGAAAATTACTAAGGACTAAAGTCCTTGTAGCTTTTCTAAATAATGGGTAGATTTGTATAAATCTTGCCACAAACCGGTAAAAATACAAAATATTTCAACAAGATCATGGCATTCAAAAATGTTGAGTCTCTCTTTGCTGCAATGATAATTATATTATAAATATTGCTGGTGCATAATTGCTCTGGTCAGTCTTGATGATGTTCGTTTTCTTCTTTCCACCTTTTGTGATGTTCTTGTATCTTTATTCCTAGAGTGGGTTGAATATGTATGCTGCCTTATGTTTCTTCGATAGCTTGTTACTTCAGATTTCAATCAATAAATAAGTGTTTGGGTTCCTTTTTTTTTTTTCAAAAAATATAAGGGCAAACTTCATTTTAGTTCATAAATAATCTGGAAACATCGGTTTTATAGCTTGTTTTTGTATTATTCGTCAAATACATCTGACCAAATTTTTGACGGTCAACGGTCTAAATATTTAATTATTTTGCCATTGGATTTTAATTGACCAATAAAAGATTAACATTTTAAAAATAAAAATAAGAAAAGGTTACAAATCAGAGACATGCTATTAATAATAAGAAAAAAAAAAACTGCAAAAAATAGAATTTAAAAAATAAATTGCAAAAAAAAAAAAAAGATGGAGATGGATTGTGGAAGGTGGACGGTGAAACGGTGGAGATCAAAAATAAAACAGAATTAACATAACTTTATCAATATTAAAATAATAATAATAATAAATTATTATTTCATGTAATTAAATTTTTTTAAGAAGATGAGTAAAAAAGTTAGAAAAAAAAAAAAAATCTATGATGGGATCCAAAGTTTGAATGCCATGAAATTGTTGAAATAATTTTTGTATTTTTTCCAATTTGTGTCAAGATTTGTACGAATATACCCATTATTTAGAAAAGTTACAAGGACTTTAGGCATACTTGATGAAGCTGCATTCGATCTTCTTCTTTACATGCATTCTGGTCATGTAAATTGATTAATTTGAAATGAGATATAAATAAATTTGAGATGTTCTTTAAGAAGCTAGCTACATTACATATACATATATTTACAGGCAATATTAATATATCAGTAAGAACCCATTGAAAGGATGTTTTGCATGTTTAATTGGAATTGAAACTGTTTGTCTTAATTAGGAACCTAGCTATTGAATTGCATCGAATTAGATCAAAAAGTGATAAAATACACTAAGTGTTTGAAGAAAGAACTGAAAGAGAAAGTTAATGGAGTGATTGTTTCTCAGGAAAGTGAAGAGAGAAAGAAGAGCATAACAGAGTATTTCATTTTTGTTATATTTATTGAATACTGAGAATGAACTTATACACATACATTTATAGTCACACCATTTGTGTGATCAGAAAACAATTCTAGAAGATCTTAAATTGATATGATTGCCACCTGGCAATTTTGTTACAGCCACCTAGCATTTCTGTTACATCAGAAATTCTTGCCAGAGAGTTTGTTGGGCGCCAGCTGATGTTCATGATGATCAGCCATGACATGGCTGATGAGGATGATGGTTATGATGATCATAACCTGATCTGTGCTTAGCTGATATGAGCTCCGTTGAACTTGCAGCATTGTGCTTTGCTGATGTGAGCTCTGTTAAACTTGCAGCATTGACTAAGTTGACTTGCTTGTCTCTAATAGTAACTCTAACAAAAAGTCATTTAAATAATTTCAAACTTTTTCCGCAACTATATTTCATTGTTCATGTCATTCAGAAAAAAAAATGTCACATTGAAATTTATTAGATTTCATCAAAATCTTAATGTAAGAGAATCCAAATTAGTAGAAACCATTGTACAAATATAAGTCGCCTAAACAAAATGTTTTATTTCTTTGTCGGCAGTGCTTTCACCAACTAAAAAGTAATTTTATTTAATTAAAGAAAAAAATACAAACTTTTTTTTGAAGTATTGAAAAAAAAAATACAAACTTAAATAAAACTAAGGTAAAGATTTGGAGAAGGGATTCTAAATAATTCCTCAAAAGCCTTTCTTCACTTTTATTCCTATACAAAATGTTTTGTTAGGGAAAAAGAAAATCTTAAACATTTTTTTTTTTTTTTACAAAAAATCTTAAATATTTCTACATCATTTAAAAAGACCTATTAAGAACTTAAATGAAATTCTCCCAATGCAAAGATAGAATTAAGTTTTCATTTTCAGTTGCAATTTTTTTTTTTTCTTCTGTTTCATATATGCATCATTTAAAAAGGAATGAGCTCAGCAGGGTGATTGAGTAATGTTACAAACTCCAAAAATTTGTCAGCTATATAAGTATATCACATCATCAACATATACATATACTCATGAGTCATGAGTGATAAATTGTGTTTTTCCACCACTGAACTACCAAAATTTAAGTGAAAATGATAAAGAAAAAAAGAAGAAGAAGCAAATTTGAGTTATTTTGTAAAATGTAAAAGAGCATTCCTTATCAAGCACAAATTTTACTAAATTCCTACTTAAAGTTATTAGGATCTGAAAATGTTTTATAAAAAGGAAAAAACTAAAAAAGGAGATCGAGCGAAAAAGTTAAACATGTTCTACATGAACCCTTAAGCATAAGAAAAATTGATCATCTATTGTTCTTCTTCTTCTGAAAAATCAGGATCCGCAGGCTTCCGAAGGAAAATGGTTGGTAATCTCATTGGCATCTTGGCTTTAGAGTTACGTCGAATAGCACGAAGTGCTTTAGCTCCACGAGCACGAAGTGCTTTAACTGCAAATCGCGTGGCATGTATAGTGCCACCAACAGAACTTGTTGAACTCTCATCAACAGCAGCCAGAGCATTTTGCAACTTCTTCTCGTCTTCGTGAATACGTTTTTCAAGCTTCTTTTGACGATAGCAGCGCCAAGCAACCTGTATGATACAAACTGCCCAACGCCTCCACCTCAATGAGTGATACCTGACAATATGCAAGAGGCGTTTAGGGAAACGCAGCCTGAATTGAGCGAAAACATCCTTCAGGTCATCAGCCATTAGAGCAAAGGCTTCAACTTCAGTATGGACTTTAATAGTTCTATTGGAGATGGGGAGCTGGTTAGACGAGGATTGAGGATCTATAGCCCACGAAGAAAGTTCTTCACCACAAAATTCTGTAAGATACATGACGTCAAATAAATTTCTATCTCTGCTATTGCTACTCATGCTCAAGAGCGCGCTGCGCATAATAAAGAGCATTTCATCAACTGGATCACCCTTTCGTATAATGATGGTTTCACCTGGGTATAGCACAGGTTTTAGCCGCTTGCACATTGCATTCCACTGTTGGTCATACAATAATCCAAATATTGGCACCTAAAACACATCCAAGAAAAAAAAAAAATTAAAGAAGAGAAGAGAAGTCTGCTGAAGCTTCACGTGTTTCATCATACCTGATGATCCAGCAGATCATTGGGAAGTTAGTTACAATTGAAGAGCAAGGATTAGCTTAGTTACGTACTAATAAACGGCTGTAATTGATAGATGTATTTAATATAAATACCTGTATATTTGTTGTAGTCAATAAATGAGAATTGTAATAGTTAAAAAAAAAATTGCTAGAATTAGTAACGTCATAGAAAATTCCTGTGTCTTTGCTTATCATTTTCTCTCAATTTCTGCCATTATATGAAGCTTCAAGCTTCTCTGGTTATCTCATAGAAGCTTTTAGACTTTTGTCAAATACCTTGGTGTCACCAAACACCTGCATCTTTTATCTTTACATTCTAAGCTAATAGATATGTCTAGATAAAGTTTTTTTCTCTTGGTTTAATGGTTTTGTTGAATAAGCGAAACATATAATGATCGACATGTAATAGATCATATGCTACTGCTTTTTATTAGATATACAACTTTAAATCATTTTCTATATATTTTTTTAAAGTATTATACTATTACATAAATTCGAGGTTTTTTGAGAAGGGGATGACTTGAACCCGTAACCTCGTAATGCAGGTGCGTGAGTTTAATTACCGGACCAACCACATCATTTTCTATCATTTAGTAACGTCATCTTTGTTATTGCATTTTGCTAGATATACAACTTTTACTTGCATTCAAAAATAAGAATATTGATGATAAATACAGTCCAAACCATCATATTAGCATAGATTGAAATTAAAGCTACTAATTTTAGAGGGATTACCTTCGGTGAACATTTCCCTTATCATATACCACATTTTTTATTCAAGAAAAACACTTTTAGCTCCATGTATGATCTGCTCAAATCATACATCAGAATTCTCATATACTGTGAATTCTACATCAAACGACTTTGGCGAAATACAAAAAAGTTGCTACGCACCACAAGGATGCAGACCTAAACTGACATGCCATTAGCAAAAATTTATTTTCCTTAACAAAAATCCTTGTGTTAGACATTCATAATGTCATCTTTAATTTGTTAATTATATACCCCATTGATTTGAAAGGAGAGTCTAGCTTTGATTTGAAGGATATGGGGACAAGAAAGGGGCTGTTTTCTAAGAATTTGAATTATCTGTTGAGCTAATTTTTGTTCTGACCTAAATAGATCAAGCGACATGTGTAATCAATGGTTGAAATTTATTTATTTTATTTATTTAACTTTCATTATTTTAAATATTAAATATTATCTTTAAGTGCTTTACATCAGGAAAAATATCAGTATGGTAGAGGATCCAAATCCGTTTTCTAACCCCTATTTCTCGAAAGGTGAAAGTGTCATTAGGAAAAGTTATGGTGGGCCAGCTATTCAATCCTCAGGGAAGGACGAAGACCCAAAATCTGGGATGGGGGTTGAGCTCAAGGCCCATCTATTTGTTCTAATGATGACATGTTTTCGGACCATGTTACAGCTCTTGGTGAAGATGGGTCTAAAAGCCCATTTAAAGCCAATAATTTGAAGGCTGCTATGGGATTGGATGATGGACCAAACAATTTTCAGACTAAAAGTGGGGGCATGGGCCTTGACACAAACATGGTAATGGGGCAAATAAGAAGCCCAATTGAGGGTATCAGAAGTGGGGAGCTGAACACTAGTTCCGGTGAGGTTTCAAAGGTGGAGAAGTCAAATAAGGATATTAAGGAGATGCTTTCTCTAATTCTCCATTTGGCCTAATCACAATCCCGGTGGGAGGCTATAATGAAATCAGCATTAACTCGAAGAGGAGGAATGGTAGGGATACTGCCATACTGGTCTTGTTGCTAAGGCCCAAGGGTCATGGAATGAAGACAAGTTCCAATATTATAAAATGCCTTGGTACTTTGAGGAGAAGATTTCTAAGTTTATATACAGTGGCGTAGCTTTGGGTTTTGATTTCAATGATAAGGAAGTGAGGATGGTTGATATCATTACGAAAGCGTATTCGAAGTTGAGGGGAGTGAAGTTGAAAATGGCAAATGTTCAGTAAGCTGAGTGGGCGTGGAGACGGTTTCAGTTAATTTTGGGCAGTGCATGGAGATGGGTAGTGTTGGTGCTTTGTATTTCTGCTCTTTCAAACAGGTTTTTGCCTTGGGTTGTCGTTGTGGCTTTTGTTCTTTGTATGGGTTGCATGGGGTTTTGGACAATGTTTTTTTTGGGTTCGTTGTGGCCGTGTTGGTGTGAGGTTTGTATCTGTGTTTTGTTTTGTGGTTTGTTGCTGTTTTGTTGGGGACTTTAGTTTTGTTTCCTTTGCTTTGGCTGCGTTTTTAGTGAGCTTTTGGTTGTGTTGTGGCCGGTTGGGTTTCTTGTAGCTTGCTTGTTCTTGGGCTCTTTGAGCCCCTTCAATAATTTTTTGCAATTCAAAGAAAAAATTAACGAAAAGGAAATATATGTGAGCAATTCTATATACTCAAAGTAACTCACCTTTTTTATTAGCTTTAAGCAAAGCTCCCGCTTTATGTTCCTTGTAAGGTTCTTGGGAAGATTATTGAGCAAATTTTCTACATCAACACCTTTGGTTTCTCGCCATACATGTCGCTGGTATTTCTTTACTTGCCGCCGGAGGTTCTCAGGGAGCTTTTTGAAGGTTGTCCATTGCTCTATCTCCCTCACCTTCAGTTTCATCTCCTCTGATCTTGTAGTTTCGCTTTGCAGATATACCTGCACAAAAATTATAGTCCATATAAATTAAATTGGCTATGTTTAACATAGTAAAAATGAATTGATAAGGAAACATAAACATATACCTGCATATTTCCAAGTAGAAAGATAAACATCAACACGCTAGAGATGGTAATTGATATTGTAAAGATGTTTTCCCACATATTGATACTTGTTTCAAGGTTTTGAGCAAAACAGCTGGAAAAAAAAAAAAAAAAAAAAATTCATTGTATCATTCATATCACACTTTAATCTTAAAACACAAGCATGACAATAAGAAAAGTTGATTGAGTAACCAACCTAAGACTTTGTAAACCCCATCGGAAACAATACGTGAACTTTTGTAGAAAACTTTCCTCCAGTACAACACCAGACTCAAGAGCATCACGATATATTCCAAAATTATAGAATTTTGTATTCTGAGATTCTGTAAAACAAACATCATTTAGAAATTTGTAGTTTTCTGAACTTTTATGACAGTTAAAGGAATGATGATTGCATCCAGTTTGATTCATGACTGCGCAGGCTTTCTTCCAGCATTTAATCTTTGTGTCTATGGCAAAAAAGTACCATAAGGCTCCAAATACCTAAAACACCAGCAAGTCAAGTTTTGTTTTAGAAAGATATATATAAAACATACAAAGAAGCTACTCTGAGTATGATAATATGTGTATAGGGAACATACTACTGTTTTCTCAACCTCTACCAATATAATCAACATATAAAATGATAACTATATTAACTTACATGACCAGAAAGCATGTAAAGATAAAGATTTAATGCAGCTTTAACCCATGTAATTTCAGCCTGTATGCAAGTGCTTGTAGCTTTTCTGAATAATGGGTTGATTCGAATTACTCTTGGCACAAATTGGAAAAACACAATATATTTCAACACGTTCATCACTTCCAAAATCTTTGAGAGACTCGATTTTAAAAAGATGATTATAATCACCACCTGGACAAAAAAAAAAAAAAAAAAGTTTAGATTCTATATCTATATATAATTAGTAACATCAAATTATGTACGTAACATAGTGTTTGGTAGTTACTAGACTAAAATATTTAAGCCATCAACGGGCTTGATCCCCGATTCATGTAAGGTAATCAAATCTAAGACTTACCAATAAAAACAGTTTGTTATACTAACCAATTGGAATTTAAATCTTCTACTGATCTGATCTTTCTCCTGACCGACCTTTTTTTAAAATATATGATTGATTGTTGATAAAGTGGTTGTAGAAACCAATCACGTCTTAACCACACATTCATTGCAATGCTTATGTGTCATGGGATTAAGTAAGGTCAGAAGAAAGATCAAATTAGTAGATGATCCAAATCCAACCAATTGACTCAATTAATGATATAAAAGTATAAAACTCTGTCAGACATTGGACAATGTTAATATTTACAATAAGGTAATAATTAATTACATACTTCTGCAAATACATTGAGAGAAATGTTTATGTTGTCATAGAAGTTGCCTTACCTGTGGCATTGGAAGAACTGCGAGAAAGTCGATATAATAACCTTTACGGGATCTATATGGAGAATTTTCATTACCGGACATCACGGGACGAGGAGCTGAAATATCAGTTCGTGGTTGAAATTTTATATAAAATTTAATATAGATTATATAAGATAGATCAATGACGGAACGGAAAACACAAGATATAATTCCCAATTTTGTGTCCAAGTCCAAGCAATTTTATCCATCTTTATCACAGGAATGTAGAAGAACAAAGGATCCATGGATATTGACGTCACCCAAAGAATAAGAGAAATCCAGTTTGTGGAAGGTCCTCGTGGATCAAGGATTTTCTTCGCATATTTTTTCATACGATCTGTTAACGGTCTTTCTCGATCATCTATGATATCATGTGTACCAGTTTCCACTACATTGATCACATCCTGAGACTTGACATGCATATGTGATCTGCATCCATTACAAAAAAACCAAACAAAAAAAAAAAAAAAAAAAAAAAAAAGATTAAGTGTTACATTAAGTGTTACAACTATTACAATGGAACTGTCGGAGAAAACTCCTCACACATGCTTGTAAATGGGTATGGTGAAACTTGAATCCCTCGACCATTAGTGTGTGCAAGGGAGGTGCACAACCATCTCTACTAAGAGGTGAAGTCTAGCAATTAAAACATCTCAACATAAAAGTTTGCTCAATTCAAAAGCTTAAACCATCAAATAATAAAGTCCAACACTAATATTTAGGAGAGTGTATTCAATTAGGATTCTTAAGGACATTTAAAGACATTTTTTAAGTGACGGATTTTCATGGATTTTTACGGATTTTTACGGACTTTTATAAATCCACATGAATTTTCATTGATTTGTTTAGACATTTATCTCAAACTTTTATAGATTTGTTTAGACATCTATCTCAGACTTTTATGGATTTGTTTAGACATCCATGGACTTTCATGGATTTGTTATCTATGACTTCTATTATAAATGAAAAAGAGTGACGATATTTGCACCCCTTAAAAGCTGTATGTACACCCCTCTGGTAAGTCCAATCAACTTTATTATTATTTAAAAATTTGTTATTGAATTTATTGTTTAAAAAAAAAAAAAATCTAACTATTTAAATACATAAATTACATCAAGATGAGTTGGGGTTTGAGCTAATTTTATTTTAGTGGTATATTAAAATAATAAGAGAAGATAAAAAATAAAAATAAAAATAAAAATAAAGGTAAGTTAAATGCATAGAACCTGTATAAAAGGCAAAACATGGACAAAAAAAAAAATTATTTGTTTGTATGTGTTGCCACTTGCCAGTGTGTGTAACTCATAGGAAAAAAAAAAAAATTGCTAATCGTGATAGTGGAATGTGCTTTGGTTTATTGTTTTTTTTTTTTTTTTTTGGGTGTTGTTGGGTATAACATTGCAGTCAAAAAATCAGGAAGGAAAGATCATCGATCATGATTATTTGAGCAGAGAAGAAGTGAGAAGAAGCAACACGTTTCTATTTTGTGAGAGAGAGAGAGAGAGAGCAAAGTCCACCAAAATCCACCAAAATCTATGACTTAAGAAAATCCTTTAAAATCTAGTCCTAATTGAATACACCTTGATTCTTGTAGACATTTTTAAAGTCTCAATTCAATACACCCAGATTTGAAATGATTTTTTAAAAGTCCATAGAAATCCTAATTGAATAATTGAATACCACTGGATTAATATAGACTCTTTTAAAGTCTTTAAATGTCCTAATTGAATACACCAGGATTTATAATGTTTTTAAATGTCCCCAAGAATCCTAATTGAATACACCCCCCTTAAGTACTTCTAAGTTCTAACAACGATAGTAAGGTTTTATTATTCTTCCTTCAGTCTAAAATTTCAAGCCAAGAAAATACTCATTTCGAAAAGAATTACATGATCAGGGCAATTCAGTAAATATCTTTTTGAAACATACCAAAATAATCACTTACCTGGTCAACATTGTAAGAATCTTAGTACTTTCCCTGCTAATTTTGCTTGGGCTCCTTAAAAATATCTGTATGGGAAGAAATTAAACAAAAAGGTCAGGCTTGTAAGAAGTACGTAAATGCACTACATAGACATTTAGCTTAGTTATAGACTTGAATCTTCATGAGTCATCCAGACATGTAGATATCAATTAATATGATCCAATCAAAGACAATCAGTCTTATTTCCTTAGAGATTTTTTAAAGAACTATTTTTTTAACGCTCTAAATTCTTTTGAATTTGTTTTTAGATTGTGTTCAATCAACAAAGGAAAAGGTATTGTCAAAAAAAAAAAAAAAAAAACGAAAAGGTTAGTTTCAAAAAGGAAAAAGCAGGAAGAGGTTCTTTTAGTATTAGAAAATTCTCTTATGTTTACGAATTTAAATTGATATGATTGGATGAGAATAAAGTAAATCATATGGATATCATACATAATATAAATCCATACCTCATGCCTCAACCTAAAGACGTTCATTCGGCCTGTTAATTAAAACTCATTTAATCTATTTAAGTGTTAATATCTAGGAAGCACGGATACTTCATTTGGTGGAGGTAACTCGTATCGAACTCGTATCCAGTTCCGATACTTCCCGGATACTTCAGGATACGTATCCGATACACCAAATGACGTATCCGTTGACTTTTTCACAAGTTTGACTGGAGGATACTTAGAGGATACTTGAGGGATACTTGGAGGATACTTCGAGGATACTTGGGGGATACTTCGAAGATACGTTTGGGGCAATATTATAATTATTTTAGTATAAAACGGGGTTAAATTATAATTTCAAAATTTTAGGGGTTAAAATGAAACTGTAAAGAAAGTTTGGCTTAAATTCCATTGACATGGAGAATAACATGATACTTAAGATTACAAACCTTTCACTTGATGAACCAGAGTTAGTTGCCGAATTATTTAGATTCTTTAACAACATGAATAATGATAATGAAGTTAATTAGGAATTTAGTAGCTATTTTATGAGTTTATTTTATGTATTATTTGGATTTTGTAATATACTATAACTTATGTGATGTATGTTTTATTTGGATTTTCAATTTTGTAATATGTTATGACTTAATTTGGATATTGTAATATGTTAAATTGTTATGGCTTAGGTTGTTATGTGACAATTTGGATGATTGGATATGAATATGTTTTGATTTTTAAATGAATTATCAAATATCTTTTTATATATTCTTATTTTTAAAAAATATAAATATATATTATTTTAATTGACGTATCCTGCCGTATCCGTATCCTAGTTTTTAGAGATTTACCGTATCCCCGTATCGTGCCGTATCCGTATCCCGTATCCGTATCCGTATCCGTGTTTCCTTGGTTAATATTTTACTGTATTTATTATATATATAACAAAAATGGAATTTTATGATAACCACCATAAGCGGAGGGTCATAGTAATTCTAAAAATTGTCATAAACTTATAGCGGTTTTGAATCATTGAGAATAGATGATAGTTTAACCATCATAGTTTGTTGACTATTATTAATCATAAATATATAACAATTGAGAATTATTATAAATTCTTAATTGTTTAAAAAAAATTATAATTCATTTCTGCATTTGATTTACATGTCCAATATTTATTACCCCATCAATCAACATTTTAAAAAAATAGTAGTAGTTTACTACAGCTAAATTTTAAAAAAAATGAATAGTAGTAGTTTATTCCTTCAAAAAAGAAAAAGAAAAAAAGAATAGTAATTGTGGTAGCCAAAGAAATTGAGGCCCAGTAAGCATCTAGATACGCAAAGAAATTGATATAATGAACAAATTCTGCTTGTAGCCCAGTCAAAGAAACCCAAATAATTAGCAGGAGTCCAAGTCAAGAGGTTAGGCCTAAACGCAAGTCCAAAAATGGTTAAAGCTCAACTATTTTCTTCTCCCCTCACTCACGCATAAAGCTCAGCTATTTTCTATTCTTATTCACTCCAATTCTTCTAACTTGGCAACTATAATACTCAACTCATTGCGGCAGCCAGTCCGGGTCTCCCACACCAGTTCCATTTGATTTGACACTTAATAAAACACGGTTTGATTAATTGTTTTACCGTTCAATTCTTTTTATTTTGTTTACATGATTACACCGTCTAATTTGAGCGTCGGAGAGTCCCCCAAGAGACCAACCCCCTCACTATGTTTTACCTTCTCATTTTTACACGATCTCAGAGCGCTCGACTTGCTATTTTTTGCAGGAATGTTAGTGCCCACCGCACTACAAACTCAACCGTAGATTTTTTTGGATCTACGGTAGTAATTTGCTAAAAAGAAATTATTAATTGTGCATCTTTAATAAGCACGTATAATATATTGGATGTAATGTGTTTCAGTCACAACATACCTCTGTTGATATTATTTAGGTTGTATATTTGAACTACAATTGTATAGTTATCTTAGGAAGTATTCTACCTTTAGGAGTCTCTGATACTCAGGACTCAACATAGCTGTATTATATATTCAAGTGACTATCAATGAAAAGGTGTGTGAAAATTCTACACCAAAATCCATCTCTGTTTACATGGTATCAGAGAAGACGATTCTTCTCTAGAAACAAAGTTTTTTTCCTTCTCTCCCATTCCGATCGATGACCACAATGAATCTAGATTCCACACCTGACAACAACTCCTCCACATCAACCCCTACGATCGTTAATGTCATGCCAGCAACTTCGACAGCCCTCCGCTCAAATGAGTTTCATCTCATCACCATCAACATCTCTGCTCAGCCTCCTCTCAAGCTCACCGCCAGCAACTATATGTCCTAGAAAATTCAGTTCTAAACCCTCTTCATTGGATATGACTGTTTTGGTTATATCAATGGCTCAAAGCCATGCCCACTGGCCAACATGACTATCAACGATGTGGCCACTCCGAATCCAACATTCAACATTTAGATTCGCTAAGACTAGCTCATTCTGAATGCGATTATTGATTCCCTGTCACCAGCAATTATCTCCTTTGTTGCCAGAGCCAAAACGCCAATGGAAGCATGGGCCATGCTTGCCAATACGTATGCCAAACCATCATGTTGGTAATAAAATGTATATTTTGAACAAGAACAACAAGAGAATTTCTGAATAACTTGGAGTACGTATCTCCTTTGTTGTATTTTCTTTGTTTATTTCTCGATGAATAACTAGTACATCACCTAGCTATTTATACTAGTCTCATAGACTATTCTAAAGAGTGCAAATTACTAAGCACTTTCTTGGTACACACACATACATAGCATTTAGTCTTTTTGGAACTCTTAATACATGGTTCCTATCCCATACATGAATCTCCCCCTACATAGATTCTAGCAATACATGGAATCAACTCATACATGCATTCAGTAAAAACTAGAACACTAAATACTCCTTGGAAAATTCATTAACTTTAATACTCCTCCTTAATGTGTTTTCTAGTAACTCCAAGCATATCTCTGAGAAACTGAAATTTGTCCCTTGGGAGGGCTTTTGTGAAAATGTTTGCCAACTGTTCTTCTGAACTGCAAAACTTGAGCTGAATTTCACCATTTGCTTTTACTTCACGCAAATAGTGATATTTGATGGCAATGTGCTTAGTTCGACTGTGGTACACTGGATTTTTTGTGATTGCTATAGCTGACTTGTTATCACAGTATAATTCAACCGAACTTTGCTTTTTTTCTCCCATATCGTCCAAAATTCTCTTCAGCCAAATTGCTTGATTTGTCGCCCCTACCGCTGCCACATACTCAACTTCTGCAGTAGACGGTGCCACACTATTTTGCTTCTTTGAACCCCAAGAAATTACGCCTGAGCCAAGGCTAAAACAGTATCTTGAGGTGCTCCTCATGTCATCCAAAGACCCTGCCTAATCATTATCAGTATAGCCAACTAACTTTGCATTAGAACAAGCCTTGTACCAAATGCCAAAGTCAATTGTTCCCTGCAAGTATCTAAGGACTCTCTTTGTAGTTCCAAAATGGACTTGACTTGGACTCTGCATAAATCTGGAAAGCAAACTTGTGGCAAACATAATGTCAGATCTAGTGGCAGTTAAGTAGAGCAAACTACCAACTAAACTCCTGTAAATTCCAGCATCTGCCTTCTTGACTCCATCTTCTTTCTTCAACTTCTCACTTGGAACCAATGGAGTTGCAATTGTCTTGCATCCAAGCATTTTGAACTTTGACAGCATGTCTTCTATGTACTTCTTTTGTAAAATGAAGATGCTTTCTTTTTCCTGATGAACCTCCATTCCAAGAAAGTAATGCATGAGCCCTAAATCACTCATCTCAAAGGAACTCATCATGTCATTCTTGAATCTTCTAATCATGGCTGAGTTGTTTCTTATAAAAATTAGATCATCCACATACAAGAAAACAATAAGAATGTCAGCTTCTCCTTGAGTTTTCGTGTAGAGTGTAGGCTCACTCTTACTTTTGACAAACCTTTGCTGTGCAAAGTAGCCATCAATTTTCCCATACCAAGCTCTAGGAGCTTGTTTGAGTCCATACAAGGCTTTTCTTAACCTCAACACCTTTCCTTTTTCCTTCACGAAACCTTCAGGTTGATCAACATAGACCTCCTCTTCAAGTTCTCCATTGAGGAATGCTGACTTGACATCAAGGTGGTAAATTTTCCAGCTTTTCTGAGCTGCAAGTGCCACAAAAGTCTGAATGGTGTCTAACCGAGCAACTGGAGCAAAAGTTTCATTGTAGTCCACTCCATATTACTGAGCATAGCCCTTGGCTACAAGTCTTGACTTGTGTTTTTGAATGGACTTGTTAGGATTCAACTTGGTTTTGAAGATCCATTTCACCCTAATTACATCTTTGTCAGTAGGGCGATTCACCAACTCCCAAGTATTATTCTTTTTGATCATCTTCATCTCCTCCTCCATGGCTTTAATCCACACAGCATCCTTAGAAGCTTATGTAAAAATTTTAGACTTAATAGAAGAGAAATTACAGCTTTCATAAATCTCACTCAGAGGTCTTATCCTTCTAGGTATTGTTTCTGGTGAGGAAAGCTCTTCTTCTTCAATTACTTAAGGAATTCTTTCTTCTACAACATTCTGGTTGTCTACAGAATTTTCCTCTGGAATTGTGATGCTCGGTCTTGTAACCTGCTTTCCCTCCCAATTCCAGACAATATGCTCATCAAAAACAACATCCCTGCTTGTAATGAGGTTTTTTTTTTTTTTTTTTTTTTTTTTTTTTTTTTTGTTTCAAGATTGTAAATTATGTACCCTTTGGAAAGAGTGCTATAGCCTAGAAAGATTCCTTTCTCTGCTTTCTCCTCCAGCTTGGTTCTCTTATGAGATGGCACATGAATGTAGCACACACAACCAAAGACTTTTAGATATCTTGCTGAAGGTTGTCTACCACTCCAAGCTTCAACTGGAGTTTGATTAGGCACGGCTTTGGTAGGACACATGTTCAGCAAGTACACTGCAGTGTTAACTGCTTCTACCCAGAACATTTTTAGCAAGTTCTTCTCATGAAGCATGGATCTTGCCATCTCCATTACAGTTCTGTTCTACCTCTCAGAAACTCCATTCTACTGTGGAGTATAAGCCACTGTCAACTGACGTTCTACTCCTTCTTTTTCACAGAATTGATCAAAATGTTGGGAGTTGTACTCAGTCCCTCTATCACTTCGAAGAGTTTTTAGCTTGTGACCACTCTGGGTTTCTACAAACTGTTTGAACTTCTTGAAGAAACCAAAAACTTCATATTTTTCTTTCAAGAAATACACCCATGTCATTCTGGTATAATCATCTATAAATAGCATGAAATACCTATTTCCATTTTGTGAGGGTGTCCTCATAGGACCACACACATCAGTATGCACAAGCTCAAAAGGTTTTGTGGCTCTCCATGCACTACCAGAAGGAAAAGATTGTCTATGTTGTTTACCCATCATACATTCTTCACAAACAGCATTCTTAGCTTCTACTAGAGGTAAGTCACTGATCATACCTTTCTGATGAAGAAACCTCAAGGCATTGTAGTTGTAATGCCCAAATCTTTGATGCTAAAGTGTGGAATCATCAACTGTAGCCGCCATAACTTTAGGACAATGCCAAAGAATAGGAAAGTTTTTGCTTATTCCCATGTTCACCTTAGCAATCTCCACATCTTGTTTCTTATCAAAAATTCTACACAAATTTCCCTCAAAGTGCAAAGAATACCCATGTTGCATCATCTGACTAACACTTACTAGATTTTGGTCTAAAGAAGGGACTAGAAGAACATCTTTAATGAATCTATTACCTTTCTTTGTTTGAACAGCCACTGTGCCTTTGCCTTTGGACTCCACCAGATCACCATTCCCCATCTTGACCTTAGTCTTGATAGAAAGATCTAAGTCATTGAAAATGCTCTCCTTAGCTGCCATATGATTTCTACAACCACTATCAATGAACCAAGTATCATTGATTTCTTCCACTGCAGCTTGGCAAGCAAAGAACAAATGCTCTTGATCTTCTTCAAAATAGATAGCCTGATGCTCTTTCTCCTTGTATATGCAATCTTTTTCTCTATGGCCAAACTTCTTGCAATTTGTACACATGGGCTTCCCTTTGTGAAATCAATCTTTCTCCAAATGATTGGTCTTTTTGCAAGTACCGCATGGTGGATATTTATTTTGTTTAGCCTTTCCTTTGTCTTTCTTTTGAGAAGTTTCACCCTTGAACTGGCCTTTATTCTTCTTTTTACAGTCGCCTGATTTTGAATTCTTTAGGTTGACTTCAGATTGGAAGGCATTCTCCAGATACTCTCCACTCCTTTTGCTCAATCTCTGCTCATGTGCCTGCAAAGATCCCATAAGTTCTATAATGGTTAGAGTAGTTAAATCCTTGGATTCTTTAATGGCCGCCACCACATGATCATATTTTTCAGTGAGGCTAATTAAGAACTTCTGAACAATCCTTTGTTCAGTAATATCTTCTCCATATGTTCTCATCTTATTCATAAGATCAATCACTCTGGTGATATACTCTATAGCATTCTCAAAGTCCTTCATCTTGAGATTCTCCATCTCTCTTCTCAAGCTTTGAAGTTTGATGGTCTTGACCTTTGGATTCCTTTAGAATTCCTGCTGCAAAGTGTCCCACGCTTGCTTGGAAGATGTGGCTCTCATCACCCTAGGAAAAATGACATCACTCACTACTTGTTGAAGCACAAACAATGCCTTAGCATCCTTTTATTTCTCATTTTTGACAACAACTGCATTAGAACTTCCTTCTGCAGGAGCTGTCACCCCTCTTTCTACCACATCCCAAAGGTCTTGTGATAGAAAAAAGGTCTTCATCTTAATACTCCAGTAATCATAGTTCTCACCAAAGATGGGAATAGATTGAGAAGCACCAAGACCCGCCATATTGATTGTCACCTACTAACATTTGAGTGCTAACGCCCCGGTAAGATCGAACTTGCTTTGGTAGCACTGGTTGGTAATAAAGTGTATATTTTGAACAAGAACAACAAGAGAATTTCTGAATAACTTGGAGTACGTATCTCCTTTGTTGTATTTTCTCTATTTATTTCTTGATGAATAACTAGTACATCACCTAGCTATTTATACTAGTCTCATAGACTATTCTAGAAAGTGTAAATTACTAAGCACTTTCTTGGTACACACACATACATAGCACTTAGTCTTTTTGGAACTCTTAATACATGGTTCCTATCCTATACATGCATCTCCCCCTACATAGATTCTAGCAATACATGGAATCAACCCATACATGCATTTAGTAAAAACTAGAACACTGAATACTCCTTGGAAAATTCATTAACTTTAATACATCCCGTGGAAGCATAAAACAAATCAAAGCTCTTCTCAAACACTCCATGAAAGGTACACAAAATATCACTTATTTTCTTCACTCTATTAAAGCCCTTGCAAATGAACTCGCTTTACTTGGTGCTCCGGTGGACGACAAGGATCTCATTGAGAGGATCCTAGATGAACTTGATGACTATAAGGAGTTGGTTCATGCGGTTCAAGCTCGGGATAATCCCATCACATTTGATGAACTTCACGAGAAACTATTATTGTTTGAGGCTTCTCTTCAGAACATCAAGAAAGACGCTGCTACCTTTCTGGCCACGGCCAATCTTACACATTGGTCTAACACACCTCGGCGCCTACAGCAAGGCAACAACAACTGGTGCCCAAACACATCCAACAACACGGGCTGGCTGATCGCACTATAAATGTTCACATTTAGCGCTCCCTTACTTAGCTTTTGTAACCGTTTTCTAAGCCCTTTTAGGTATTTAATGTTGTAAATAAGTGTATTCAGGTATTTCAAGTATTTCAGCTCATCAGGGGTATTTTAGACCAAACTGGAGGAAAGTAGCAAGATCATAGGCAAAAGAGGGCAATTTCGTCATTATGGAGAATTAGGGGTCAAGTGAAAATCTAGAGAAATTATTGCAAATTCAGTGATTAAGAGATAGATCAGGGGTACATTATGTAATTCGCCAGACAATTAGCGCGCAACAGCCACGTCACCAAAGAAGACGACGTCGTTTTAGCTTGTGCTGATGCATGCGTGACGTCAGGATGATGTCACATCGTCTTCTTCATGCAACCGGGTCGACTCGACAACCTGCGAACTCGAACCAGACCTGGTGATGACCCGACTCTTCTCTGACCATTTTCAGCCGTTTTTCGATGAATGTTCCTACAATATTTGCCTAGATCGACTGCCCACGTCCCTCCGGTCACAATGAACCCATTTCCAGGCTCCCATGCAAACGTTTTCTCTCTCCACCAAACCCTCCAACCTCCATGGAAGTCCAAGCTTTGAAGCTCATTCTAGCAGCTTCTTTCACGTGAAGAACACGTCCAAACACGCGGGAACTCTGCGGTTTCATGCCGATAGACATTTCCCGCGGACCAGAGGAGCTAAACTCGCAGTAAACTTCGACGAATCTCCGCGACCTCACTCCGGTGGGAATTAACCCACGAGCCAGAGGTTATGAACCAGCTGGGTCTTCTTCACTTGATGACAACTTGTCCCACTTGCCTCTCCCATCTTGTTGAACAGACCTTACCACCTTATATCTTATATAGATAACTTAGCTTAGAGAACTATCATCTATCTTATCTTATTAACTAGACTTACTACTTAAAACTAATTAGAATCTTACACTACACATTTTAAGTAACTTAGTCTAGTGTAGAAACTTAGAGAGAGAAGAACTCTCTCACTTGGTTTTAGTTTATTTTCCCATCACTTTCTAGGTAGCCAAACACCACTTTGAGTTACTTAGACTTGATCTCTTGGAGTTGCTCTAGAAGGATATTGTGCTTGGATTGCAAGGAGGAGTCATCTTGGCCAAGAATTGAATCCAAATGGGTTTGTTTTACTCTTCTTTTGTATTTTCTAGTTTATATACTTATATGTGTAACTAAACCCTTTTGTTGGGAGATTGATGTAATTCTTGTAACTAAACCATTGATTAATCAATCCATTTGTTATTTCACTCTCTAAGGCTTTGTATGTGTATATTATGAACTATAATGATATGTGGATGATATGTCTTTCATATATATATATATCTATTTGTACACACTTGGTAGTTGATTTCATGCATAAAGTGTCCAACAATGTGTATGAATGTTTCACTATCCATTTTATAGAGATTTCTCTAAGTAATTCATACTTTGGTTAATTATAGAATCTCTACATCACTATTCCGAAATTCTCTCTTAATCACTTATCTATGATTTTAGATTATGTGTAAGATGATGGATTTGGCACTTTATATTGTTGATAATGAAATGCATGCCTTAAAATGGTTGTGAATGTGCTTAATGAATGATTGGTTAATGAAATGATTGTTACTTGAATGAATCAATCCCCTAACATCTTTTAATCTAGCTTAATTCTTAGTTCATTACAAGCTTAGTATAACTGATCTAGATAGCATTAAATAGTGAACTTGTTTAGAATTTAGAAACCGATAATCAATGATAACCTAGAGCCTTCTTGATTAGCTAATCCACATCCTCGTGGAAACGACCATACTAGTGTACCCTTTACTACTCGTACGACTTATACACTTGCGATGGGTGAACCACCCGCGCGCCTCTTTAATTAACCGTGGTAGAATAGAATAGAATAGATATTAGCATTTTCTGTAGAACCAGTTTGGGCGTGTCACTGGCGCCCATCGCCCAACCACAATAGTCGGCCTCCGCCACCCAACAACTTTGGTTCACCAAACCGTGGCAGCAATCAAGCCGCACGCCCCTACCTAGGTCGCTGCTAGGTGTGTGGAATTCAAAGCCATACGGCCAAGAGGTGTTCCTCTTTCCAAATGGTTCCGATTCAGTCTTCCGGGTCAGGTTCCGCGCCACTAAATACAACTCCATCGATGCCTTGGCAACCCAAAGCCCAATATGCTGCCAATATGTCCTCCACCAACCACTCGTGGCTGCTTAACAGTGGTGCGTCGCATCATGTAACAGTTGACTTGAGCTATCTCTCCCTCCATGCGCAGTACAACGACTCCGATGATGTTATGATTGGCAATAGCACAGGTCTTTCCATCATGAATACTGGTTCATCATCTCTTTGCACTCATAATAAAACCTGTAAATTGAATGATGTCCTTTTTTATGCCTGATATGAAAAAGAATTTAATCTCCATTTCATAGTTTTGCTCTACTAATGATGTTTCGATTGAGTTCTTATCATCTTTTTTTCATGTGAAGGATCTTCGTACGGGAGCAATTCTTTTGAGAGGCACAACCAATGATGGTGTGTATGAATGGCCAACCACCAACTCTAGGTCCTCACCGGTTCTAGCTTTCTTAGGAGTCAAAACCACATCATCAAATTGGCATCGTAGACTAGGTGATCCTGATTTTCCTATTTTACAGCGTTTTGTTTCAAGTTTTGGTTTAGATTTGTCATCTCCTATGTCAAAAGATTTTTTTGTCATTCATGTCATTGTAATAAAAGTCACAAGCAACCATTTTCTTCCTCATTTCTTGTCTCCTCTCATCCGCTAGAAATCATATTTTCTGATAAATAGACGTCTCCTGTTATTTCTCATGATAATTTTAAATATTATGTAATTTTCGTTGATCACTACACAAAATACGTCTGGTTCTATCCATTAAAGAGAAAATCAGAGGTTAAAGAAAATTTCATACGTTTTAAGGCTATTGTGGAAAATTATTTTAAACACAAAATCATCACGCTTTATTTTGACAATTCTGGTGAGTACATGTCACTCAAAGACCATCTTGCCACAAATGGCATCTCACATCTCACAACCTCACCTTACACCCCCGAATATAATGGTTACTTGGAAAGACGACACCGTCACATTGTTGAAACAGGTCTTACATTACTGTCTCATGCCTCCCTTCTATTACAATTTTGGTCTCATGCATTTGTCACTGCTGTGTATTTGATCAACAGACTGCCTACACCCACACTCAATCTCTCGTCTCCTTATGAAAAGATTTTTGGTGCACCTCCAAATTACTCAAAACTAAAAATTTTTGGATTATGTTATCCTTGGCTTCGGCCATACTCATCTCACAAACTAGATAAACGGTCTACCTCCTATGTGTTTCTTAGGTATTCCCTGTCATAAAGTTCCTATCTATGTTTTGATCCGTCATGCTCCAAAATCTTTTTCTCCCGACATGTTCAGTTTGTCGAGTCTGTGTTCCCTTACAAGTCGTTAGGTGCCACTCTAAAACGTCCAACCTCCACCACCATAAACACTTGGGTCGTAGTAGTGTCGAATCCTTGTCCGTTGGCATCACCTCTATCCTCGGTTGTGCACTCTCAAGAAATGTCACCGTTTGAAGGTCCCTCCTCCACGTTACATGCTACAAACCACCTGTTGACAGTCCCTACTGTCATCACTATCATGGAACTAACCCCATCATCTCTGCCTGCTGCTGTTGCTGCGTCGGGTTCAGCTGGTCCACCTTCACCACTTGTCATTGCAGCCTATGACTCAGTTTCTTCATCTACCAATGATGATTCTGCTGCAACGGTACCTATACAACAGCCGTCTGACATCAATGCAGCCTCTCAATCGTTGATTCGACATCACATGACTACCCGAGCCATGAACAATATTCACAAGCCACTTCAGAAGTTGAACCTTTACACACAACTGCAGCTATCATCATATTCCGAACCAACTACAGTGACGCAGACATTGAAGGATCCGAATTGGCGTAGGGCCATGTCAGAAAAATGCAATACGCTTGTTCATAATGGTACTTGGGAGCTAGTTCCATCGAAAACATCCTCTAACATTGTTGGTTGCAAATGGATTTTTCAGATCAAACGAAAATCCGATGGCTTGATTGATAGATTCAAGGCATATTTGGTTGCGAAGGGATTCAATCAAAGACCCGGAGTTAACTATTGAGAGACATTTAGCCCAGTAATCAAACCCACCACAGTGAGGCTTGTTTTCAGTATTGCAATCAGTCATGGCTGGTGCCTTCGTCAACTGGACATTAATAATGCTTTCCTTCAGGGTCGACTCACTGAAACTGTCTTTATGGTGCTACACATGTGTGCAAGCTCAAGAAAGATATCCATGGCCTCAAGCAAGCACCGCGCGCTTGGTACCATGAGCTGCGTTAGTTCTTGCTCACAGCTGGTTTCAAGAACTCATATACGGACACCTCCCTCTTTGTTCTCAACATAGGTGGTAATCTACTATACCTCCTTATTTATATTAATGACATCATTCTTACAGGGAACAACTCTGCCCACGTTGATCGGTTTGTTGATAATCTTGCTCAAAGATTCTCCCTGAAAGATCTTGGTCATCTTTCCTACTTTCTTGGTGTTGAAGTAGTTCCACACAAACATGGTGTTCTACTATCGCAGCGACGTTACATATTGGATCTACTAACTTGCACCAACATGTCTGGTGCCAAACCGGTATAGACTCCCTTGTCCATAAGTCCACCGATCACTCTACACTCTGGCACACCACTTAGTGATCTTACTGTTTACCGAACTGTTGTTGGAAGCCTTCAGTACTTGTCCCTCACATGTCCGGACATCTCATTCGATGTCAACAAGTTATCTTAGTATATGCATTAACCTACATCCGATCATTGGGATCTTGTCAAGCATCTACTACATTATCTATATGGTACATTGGATGAAGGTGTTGTTATCTATCGGTTTTTGCTTTTTTCTTTCTGTTGGGCAGAGCCTGTCAAAGCTCTACGACAACTGCTCGAGGTGGCTACTGTCGCAGTTTTTTGACAGCGTTTTTTGCCTTTAGGCTGCGTTTGGTACGGACATGGGACGGGACAAGATGGGACGGGACGGGACAGGACGGGACGGGACAGGTTGTTCTGTTTTGTGTTTGGAAGGCCTGGGACAGAACAGTGGACTGTACTATTATGCGTTTGGTATGGCTGGGACAGGGCAGGACAAAAGGTTCAAATGACCAAAATGCCCTTTTTGTCTTGTCCATAATATTGAAATTAAAAAATATATTTGTACAGAGTTGGTTGGATTTTACACATAATTGTATGAATTTTGAAGATCTGGGTTTTGTCAAAATATTTTTGGATTTTACAAAATAAAAAATTAATGAAGAAAATGAAAATGAAAATTAAATAAATAATTTTATTTTTTTTGAAGATCTGGAACCCATCTCCCGAAATTGTTTCTCTCATCACAAAAAATTAAAGCAAAAACTTAAAGCAAAAAATTGAAACTCCACCAATAATCTCCACATGACAAATTGATGTTCCAAAATGAAAATGAAAATTAAATAAATAATTTTATTTTTTTTGAAGATCTGGAACCCATCTCCCGAAATTGTTTCTCTCATCACAAAAAATTAAAGCAAAAAATTGAAACTCCACCAATAATCTCCACATGACAAATTGATGTTCCACAGTAATTTGTTACAATTAAAGCAAAACAATCTCTTTGCAATTCGGTTCCACATGTTGTTGATCTGCGTTTTTGTAGTGACACTCAACCAAAAGATACCAAACTGAAAATCAAGATTAAAAATGGAACAAAAAGGAAGATTCCTTGTTGAAGCAGATATTATCATTCTCATATTGATATTTTGCTAAACACCAAACACTGCTCAAATGAAACTCAAATGAAAAAAATTGAAAAATTGAAAAATGATTATTTTTTTTTGACAAAGCATCAGAGAAACAACCAGATCTGCTTTCTTTTTATCACAAAAATGGATCATCGATCTCTTCCAGAGAGGCGGTAGCAACAGCGGCGGCGTCGGCGATCTGATGCGACGGCAGGCGACCTGATGCGGCGTCGGCGACGAGTTCACACGACCCCGACCATGATGGATCTGCAGCTGTTGGGACTTGGGTGTGAGAAAGAGAGAGAGGGGCGGAGCAGCTGAGGATGAGTGAGTGTTGATGAAATGAAAACCTGATTTGAAGATTAGTTTTTAATTTATAGTTGGTATTTTTGTAATTTTTTGAAGTTTCGAGGGCAAAAATGTCTTTTCCAGACTTGTCCCATGCATGGGACAAGTCTGGCCGAGGGTCTGAGGTGGGACAATTTTTCATGGTTTTTGTCCCACCTTGTCCCGTCCCGTCCCAAGTTAATGGCGCGCCAAACGCGGGACAAGAGAAAGTTGTCCCGTCCTGTCCCGTCCTGTCCCGCGTACCAAACGCACCCTTACTGTGGTTGTTTGGTGGTTTCCTCCTGTGTGTGGCTGTAGCCTCTGTTGGCGTGTGGTTTGGCTTGTTTGTGGTGGTTCTCTGGTGTCGTGGTGGCGGGCTTTTCGTGTTGTTTTTTGGTTTGGCTTTGGGTTTGTTTTTCTGCTGGTGCGGGGTTGTGTGCCTGGGTTCTGTTGTTCTCTAACTGGTTTTGTTTGTTGTTTCTTGTGTTTTTCTGGTGGGCTTTGGGTGCTGGTCTGGGTTGTTTCTTTGGCTGTTTTGTGGCTGTTTTGTAACTCTTGGCGTGTGCCTTTCTAATATATTGCCTCTTTTCAAAAAAATATATCGCAATTCTCAGGTCTCTCTTCACGCCTTCTCTGATGTGGATTGGGCTGGAAACAAGGATGATTTCTCATCCACAAGTGCTTACATTGTATATCTTGGGAGAAATCCTATATCTTGGAGCTCGAAAAAGCAAAACACCATTGCTCGCTCATATACGGAAGATGAATATCGGTAGGTTGCTGCCACAGCTGCTGAGCTTAATTGTGTGTGTTTTCTTCTCACGGATCTTGGTCTTACGTTATCCACTGCTCCTGTCATTTATTGTGATAATGTGGGTGCTACTCACTTATGTTCCAATCCAATTTTCCACTCACGAATGAAGCATATTGCAATTGATTTTCATTTTATCCGAGATCGGGTTCAATCTAGTGGTTTGAGTGGCTCATGTCTCCTGCAAGGACCAGCTTGTAGATGCTCTCACTAAGCCCCTGTCTCGGTCCACTTTTTCAGTCTCTTAAAGATAACATTGGTCTCTCCTGTCGTGGCCTATCTTGAGGGAGCATATTGGATGTAATGTGTTTCAGTCACAACATAACTCTGTTAATATTATTTAAGTTGTATATTTGAATTTCAATTGTATAGTTATCTTAGGAAGTATTCTATCTTTAGGAGTCTCTGATACTCCGGACTCATCACAACTGTATTATATATTCAAGTGACTATCAATGAAAAGGTGTGTGAAAATTCTACACCATAATCCATCTCTGTTTATATAATATCCGTCGACACAACAACACCGTACCTATATCACAAAGGGTTTGACTATTCAATAAACTCCAACCTGCACTTCATCAATATTCTAATCTTAAGCATAAGTTATTTTTTTCATTGAATTGATTATATATTAGGAAAAAAAAAAAAAAGACAAAAACATCCTATGGGTATTAAAGTACTTTTATTAAAAATTATACTCAAAGAAAAAGAAAACAAAATTATCTCACCTTCTCTTTAACACTAATAAGTATATTAGAATTTTCAATTATTTCTTTTTAAAAAAAAAAACATTTCCCTTCTAAAATATTATCCAATTATATAAAGTGCAAATAATCTCCTATTATATAAATGCCAATCAAAAGCAAACAACTCAAGTGCCATTTAAAAGCATACATATTAAAATAAGGATTCCCTTAAAAAATATATATTAAATAAATGGTCAGCTTAAATAAATTTTAAATTTGTGACTTTAATATCATCGCTCTTAATCTAATGGGTCGAGAAGTAGAGTAGATGATAACCCTTAATTTAAAACAAATAAATGGATGGATACTGTGGATGTTAACATGTGAAGAGAAAATATGTGTGTACTCATAATTAACACGGATAATAATAAATGAATCCTAAAAATGTACATTAACATGGAAATAAATATACATGGACATCTTCATTAATATAGAAATAAATAACTAATACTTTGTAGTATTTATATTTAATCAACCAAAAAAAAAAATGTCCCGAATGAGAAGCTGTATAAATCCGGTGGCTAGCAAAATAATAATAATAATAAATAAATAAATAAATAAAAACAGATAATTATATTATTTTTTCTGTCAAAAAAAAATAATGATGTTAACTTCTTACAAAAAGAGAGAGAGAGAACTAACAATTATTTATAATCACAACAAAAAGAGAGAGGAAAAATCTTTCAATTATATATATTATATATAATTATTATATACATAATATGAGTCCATAAAATGAATATATATATATATAGAGAGAGAGAGAGAGTCTCTCATAAGGGATCTCTTATTTTAATTTTTGTAAGGACCTTGATGGAAGTACATCGATTTTAATGAATTTTGATCTGAATGTTTTTGTGGATGATGAGTTCATTGAAATCTACCTATGAACAAAATTTGAGAATTTTTCGAATACTATAACTATTTTTTCTTGAATTTTCCTATATTTCGCTTATTTTCCGATGCCTTCATATTTAACAAAATTTGCATAAATAGTTCTAGTGTTCGGAAAATTCTCAAATTTTGTTCATATGTAGATTTCATTGAATTCATCATCCACAAAAAAAAAAAATTCAAATTAAAATTCATTAAAATCAATGTCCTTTTCATCATGGTCCTTACCGAAATTAAAATAAGGGATCCCTCATGAGAAACTCACTATATATATATATATATAACATATTCAACATACTAAATCTTTGAGTTAACTAAATAAAACAGAAAACTCATTTCAGTATCTTTGCAATTAAAGTTCAGAAAATAAGGGCATTTTCGGTAATGTATTTATATTTTATTTTTTATATATTTTTTTAAAAACGAGAAATTGATTTTAATGTTTTTAGAAATTGAAAATGTCGTATGATAAAAATAATTGAAAACAACATTCTAAAAAATATATATAATATACATTTAGTGAAATTGTTTTAAAAACATATTTTCAATATATTGTAGGATTAAAAATAATATTTTGTATAGTTAAACTAAATATATTATCAAAAAAAATATTTTTCAAATTAAATAATATTGATTTATGTCATTTTATTTTTATTTTCCAAAAACAATTATAATAAAAAATATTTTTTATTAATTTAAGAAAATTATATCACTCGATATATATATATAGGTAAAATGTTGATAGGTAAATGAAGAAATTATCTCTTAATAAATAAATTAAATTTTATCTTTTTTATTAAAAAAATAAAGTAATTATTGATCTAATTTTTATTAACTAATTATTTATTTAATTTGCTGGCTCATCAAAAAATGAAAACAAAAAGTGGAAAACATTTCTTTGATATTTTCCATAAAGCCGCTTGTCAAAGCATTAAAAGGAAAAAAAAATGATTTCCATGTTTTCCTTATTTTTTTTTTTGTCCAGCAAATTATACCGAACGCAATCTCTATGCTTTTCAACTCAAAAAATAGAAAAACAAGATTTGAAAGCATAGCAGAACAACGCAGCCTAAAGGTGTTAACAGAACTAATAATTGTGTTAACTTTTTTTAAGAAGAAAAAAAGAGAGAACTAACAATTATATATGACTTTGAAAAGACTAAGAAAAATCATAATATATGTCTACCAATCTATCAACTCCAAAAGAGTGCAGAATATATGGAGAGGAATGAGAAGATGAAGAATATATAGAGAATAGAAACATGGTGAGAGCAGAAAATTAGCATCGTCAGACTCAAACACTCATTTGAACAAGCACACATATATGATGAATCAAAGAAATTACGTACCTTAGGAGGAGCAGAGAAGTGAAGTGGAGAGCACACGACTGCTATCTTTTCCGGCACACAAACGTTGACTTTTCGGACGACTGATCTGAGAGAGTCAAGGCGGAGAGAGTAGAGAGAGAATTGATTGTTCTGGCTTATTACCTTTTTGCAGTGGCGGGACGTTGTGTGGCTCTGCTTACTCACATTTTCATCTCTCTACACATTTTTATTTTCTTAAATTTTGATACTTTTGACAATCCAATAAATATCTTTCCACACTTCAGTTTAATTTTTTTTTTATTACAATTTTATCCTAATTAAAATTACTAAAAAGACCATGGAGTGCATTTTTGCTCACCCCCTTTCAAGGGAGGTAAGCATTACCCCCCTCCCATACACATGACATATATCTATGGAGGGGTAAAATTGTCTAAAAATTTACTCCTCTATGACACATGTCATCCATTTAAGAGGGGGGTAATGGTTACCTCCCTTGAAGGGGGGTGAGCAAAAGTGTTCTCTGCATATATGGTTGAGGCTGTAAAATATCATCATCAAAAAGATTGAAATCCAATTTTAATATTGAATTCGACATTAAAGGAGTGGCAAATTTTTATTTTTTTATACAGGATTGAAATCCACAACTTTAATATTTTATCTACAGTAAACCAATCATTTTTTTTTCTTTTTGCTTTTCATAAACCCTAAAACAATTTTTTTCAACATCATTAAAATTTTATTTGATTTCGAAGTGATGAGAATGATTAACAATAATAATGAAACAATTTTTTTTAAAGTGTTAGATTTTTGCAGATTTTTTTTTTTTTTTTTACATAAACAAATAAAAAAAAAATCAGTAAGATTTTATGATTGAGTGTTTTCAAAAAAAAAAAAAAGTGTTAAAAGGTAAAAAGGATAATTTTGGAAAAAATGGAGTGCCTTTAGAACTTTTTAAAATTCAAATTTTTAGAATGAAGTGTATTTAGAAAATGAGTGTGAAAAGAAAAAAAATGGATTGTAAGGAGAAAATCTCAAATTTTTTTGTTTAATTATCACAATTAATTCGGGTTCGGAGGAGTATAAAATCCACAACTTCAATCATATTGGTACGAGGGAAATATCTCCTTTAGTTATCAAAAGAATAGTTTTTTTTTTTTTTTTTTTTTTTTTTTTTTTTAAATAAAAAAAATTTCAAGAATAATTTCAAAAATACCTATTAGCTAAAGGAGAAAATCTTCGATGTACCGGATGCACTAGAAGAATGGTGTACTTGGCCACTGAAAAGTTGGTGTTAGCTTTTCGGTTATTTTTTATCTTTTACCTTTCTTACTTTTTTCCTTTCTTTTTCATTATATATATATTTTTAAAATCTAAAACATTAACACATGATTACGTGTCAGTATTTCAATAGTTGGATGCACCATTCAACTGGTGCATTCGGTGTATCGAAGATTTTCTTTCACCAGAGACCTCAAGACATTTCGCCAACCAAGACATTAATTTCGCATAGTCAACTTGAAGTCTTCAACTATCAAACAATCATACAATTAATTCATTAAAAAGGAAATCAATTATCTCATTTGAGTGGGCAGGCCAGACAGAAGGAAAAGTTTTTTTTTTGGTGGGGTGGGGTTGGGGGAATTGTGGAATTTGCCTGTAAAATTATTGTGTTGTTTTTGTCATTTTGTGTATCACATTATTCACATGCAGTAGTTTTAAAATTTCTTTCATAATTGGGAATTCAATGCATGTTGGTGTGGAAAACTAACTGCCATATTCATCGATAAATTAAATTTTGCAACCTAACTAGGGATCAAAATTTTATCATGTATGTCCCTCAAACCCTCGCATTTATATCATTTTTATTGAGGTGAGACCGTGTTAATTAGAGCGGCTAGATTGACCCTCCTCTAATTGCAATTAAAATAAATAAATAAATAAAAACTTTATGAATAAAAAAAAAAAATGAAGTAAGTGATCTTCATGTCATCATAGACATTAAATGAAAGCTCCATCAAAGTCTTGAACTCGAACAAAGTCCCCTTTGGCAAAGCTCCATCAGGGGAGCGTTTGTAACCTCTGTCGCAGCTGTTTGTCTGGTTGCTTTTTGGCTGGCTCTCTCTGTTGTTTGCTGGGCTTCTGCCCTTGTTTATAAAGTGTGGTGCCTTTAAAAAAAAATCCAAGCTTCTATATATAAGTACAAGCATAATTTCTTTTACCAAAAAGAAGGGAAAAAAGAAGAAGCAGAACATGAATCTTTATTAATTTTTTAAACTATACTTGAATCTATGTTCCCAGGAGATATTACATCGTTCGGATAACAAGAAGTCCATTAGAGACGCAGAATCAAATTCATCTCCATCTGTTGATGAATCGGAACAACTACTGACAACATCTCAAGTGATCCTGAAGTTGAAGAAGCTCTCAGAAAAGCAGGTCTTCTATCTGATTCCCCTCCAAATAGTCCACATCACCCAACGGAAGTCCCGAATGAAGTTGATGTTTCCTCAAGAGAGGAAGGACCTGATGATAATGTATTTGAAATGGATTCTCATGCTGATGTGGATATCTATGGTGATTTTGAATATGATTTAGAAAATGAAGACTACATTGGAGCTAGTTCTGTGACAGTTCCAACTCTACAATCTGAGGAAGTGTCAAAAATGAAAGTAGTTTTCTCCATCTCCTAACTCTGAAAAGTCTATCAATACTGACGATACAGGCATCAAAAGCTCAACTGCAGAGGGTCAGACTGGAAACTCTTGTGTTCCTCCAGAGTCTAATCCTTGTGAAGAAGATGAAGATCTTTCTCTTGCAGAATGTGAAGAACTATATGGTCCGGACAAAGAACCACTGCTAAAGAAATTTCCAGAATTGTCAGGGAATCCACATGGACTGCTCGATGGAGAAGCAGCATTGAATATGGTGACTGAAAGCAATGGAGATAATATAACTGTCAACACTGTCAATCACAACTCTTCCGGTATAGAAAAATCGCCCAAACAGTTCTCAAACAGGTGATAGGATCCCAAGGAAGGCTGGTGCTGACAAGCAGTCTGATGGTGTCGATTCAATCTCTAAGTAGCTGACGACTGGTCATTTGAATTCAACATGTGGAAGCTTACATCAAAGAGCACATCAGGCCACTGTGTAAAAGCGGTGTGATCACAGCTGAACAATATCGGTGGACAGTAGCGAAACCACTGATAAAGTTATGAAGTACCACTCAAAAGCCAGGAATGCAAACTTCCCCATCAAGGAAGGTGAGAAGGTGAAAAAACTTGCGGAGCAATACATCGAGGCTGCCCAACAGAAGGAAAAATCCGATCTTCAACAATGAGAAGCTTCTTTTTTAACTCGTTTTTCTCAATATTATCATAGATTTTTCATCTTTTTTTGGTTCTATAAGTTGAATATTTGTAGATAATTAAAGAATCAAACATGAAAATTCATCTGTACGGACCTTGTATAAATCAAAAGTGAGAGTAATGTTACTCAAAAAAAATAAAATAAATAAATAAAATAACTATACCATCAGTGAAGTGATCATAGTGAATTATTAACTGGTTGCATTATTGAAGTAATCTCGGCATATTTTATGTCAAGCATGAAATATTGAAATATTGAAAAGTGAATTATTAAATATTGAAGTAATCATAGACAGATGACTTTATCACTTCGCTTAAGTAACTTTGAAAAGTAGCCTAAAATCAGTTTCAAATAATAAGAAATAGTAACATTTTCTTCTTAATTAAGAGATAAATACGTAAAATGTGTGTGGATTTTTTTAGTGAGGTTTGATATAATTAAAGACTACTTTAGTGAAATGTTTGAAGTTGTCTGTGCTCTCTTTTCATTTCATGCTAGCTGGCTTTCAATCAAATATTCTGACCCTGCTTCAATAATTCACTTTTTATTAAAATGTCGCCATTCAAAAAATAACAATAATAATTCACTTTGATCAAATTAATATTCATGCTCTAGGATTCTACAATTTGGATTTTTCTTATGCTGTGCGTGATTTCAATCTCGTTATTGGATCCTTTCACGTGATTCAAAGTGTTGTTAAAACATCTCCTTTAACCAGGTTTGAGTTGCCACCCTAGTTGCATGCACTATCTAGTAGTGGTCTCGGCTAAATTGAAATTTCAAGTTCAAATCTTCTTAAAAATATATATATATATATATAGACAAAGTATGTGACCCTTGTTAGATTAAAAAATGAAAAATAAAATTGTACTATTTTAGTTTATTTTCCAACTCATCTCTTAATTTGGAAAATGGAAAAAGATCGAGATACAAAGACATAAAGGCCACTTGCATTACTGAACCATTAAGTGTGAAACAAATTTGTTTCACTCTCCAGCAAATAAATCTGAACAAATCTTAACGATCAATACTAGATATTTTTTTGCTACCCAATGTCCAATGTCCCACCAATGCAAATTTTCATAAGCCAGAACAATTATAGAAAGGGGCATTTTTTTTTTATGGCACTCTTTCCAAAGCCATTTATTGAAAAGTCACCAACTTAATAAGTTTTGTAGAAATAGCACCAAAGTATGTGATCTACCAAGATTGCCCTCACTTATTATTTCATCCTCTCCTTCTCTTTCTTCTTCTCTCTCTCTTTCTTCCTCTCTCCTCTTTTTTTTTTTTTTTCGAAAACCTCCATTAATCCATCAATGGAGATCAAAACGACCTCCGTCGAAATGACCTCCGTCGAAACGAGCTCCGTCGAAAAGGTCGACTCCATTAGAGGTCTTCAAAATGACCTCCGTTATAAAAAATAATCTAGAAATAAGTCTTGGTTATTTTGCAATAAGTCTCGGGTATCTGAAATAAGTCTCGGGTAGCTAGAAATAGCTTGAAATAAGTCTCGGGTGACCTACCCGAGACTTATTTCCAGAAATTTTTTAATAACGGAGGTCGTTTTGATCTCCATCGAAGGGAGTCGACCGTTTCGACGAAGGTTGTTTTGACAGAGGTAGTTTTGATCTCCATTGATCCATCAATGGAGGTTTTTGAAAAAAGAAAAGAGGAGAGAGGAAGAAAGAGAGAGAAGAAGAAAGAGAGAGTGAGAGAGGAAGAAGGAATAAATGAGGGGCAATTTTGGTAGATCACATACTTTGGTGCTATTTCCACAACACTTAATAACTTGGTGATATTACCACAAAACCAATGGAATTTGGTGCTATTTCCCTCTATTTCCTCTTATATATATTAGAAATTAAATATTGACCGATGATTTTGAAAATTTTCATATGACTTTGAGAATCGGCATTAACTCTTGTCAATTTTATTTTTTTCCGAAACCTTAACTGTTACTCAAGGTCTCAAGCTCTCCACTCATTTCTTCGGTCAACTCTCTCTCTCTCTCTCTCTCTCTCTCTCTCTCTCTCTCTCTCTCTCTCTCCGCCTTGACCCTATACAATTCATCACCGGAAAAGTCTCCATCTGGGTGATGGAAACGATTCACTTCTCTGCTCTGCTCTTTCTCTCACAGCTTACATGCTAGACTCGCCACACTTGATCGTGCCATGCGGCTACTCTCTGCTTCCAGTCTCGCGCGTATTTGTTCAACAGTCTGTCCGCTCCTCCTCAGGTAATTTGAACAGTCTATCCACTTTCATCATTTTTGTGCTTGTTCAAATGAGTGTTTGAGCTTTGCCGATGAGATTTTCTTCCTTGAATTGTTAATTTTCTGCTCAAACCATGCATGTTTGATGTTTCTATCTTTATTATTCTTTTAATTGACATTATTAAAAACCTACCATCTAGTTTAATATATTGGTCATTTTACACTAGTTTTGGTAATAGTCGTTTTACATCATATAATTGTTTTTAATTGTCATTATATCTTTACCATCACTATTCCATTTAAAAAAGAAATATTTTGTTAGGTTAGTAAACTTATATAGAGTTAATAAAAATTAATAAATGAAGTAAGCAAATCATTTAATAAAAAAACTAAAATTTAAAATATAAAAATCGTTCTCATCTTAATTCAAAAAAAAAAAAAAAAACTTTCTCATCTTCTCTCTCCTCTAATCTCTCGCTTCATGTGCATTCTTTTTTTCTCTTCATATGAATCTCTCTCTTTTCATCTGCATTTTGTTTGTGTTTGTTGATGGGTTTGTGTTTTTGATGGATTTTTAGATGTTGGGTGTTTGGAGGCCGGATTATTATTGGCCACGAGGGTGGCTTGGTTTGGTGGTTGGGTTTGAGTTTGAGGGTTCGGTGATAGTGAGGCCGTGAGGGGTGGCTGTCTCTTCTTTTTAAAGAAAGAGGTTGCTAGAGATCGAGCGACGATCTACTACACTAAGAGGAGGCTTGTGTCTTGAATCTCCATCAAGATTGATCTTTACCAAATTCATAATTTTTAATTATTTAAAAGAATATATACACACACACACACATATATATATATATTATTTTTAATCTTTACTCACCATCTTAGAGCACTACAAAAAAAATGGTCTTTTCTGACGGCTAAATGCCGTCGGAAAAGACCATTTCCCGTCGGAAATACCCTTTTCCGACGGGAAAAAGCCGTCAGAGGCCGTCGCAAATACGCTTGTCAGAAATAACTATTCACTGACGGGCCGTCAGAAATACTATCATTTCCGACGGCCATGGCCGTCGGAAAAGATAAAAGTGCCGTCGGTAATAGTGATTCAAGATGGTCAAATTTACTTGTATTTCCGACGGCTTTACTGCTATTTCCGACGGCTTATTGCCGTCGGAAATAGTCGAATTATAAAAAAAAAAAAAAAAAAAAAAAAAAAGCATGATTGAACTTGATAGTCGCCACGTCACTCGTCACGTGCCACGTCACCCTGACACGCACCACATCACCCAGCATGTGGCACTCTAAATCCATGAAATTCATGTGGCTTGAACCCTTAACCTGGATGACAATAAGGGTTTCCTTTACCATTTTGCTGTAACCATATATCTGATGTGTTTTGCATATTATTTATATATAAGGTATTGATATGTTTGTATACTATGTAATTAAATATATATTTTTTTAGTATACTATTTAAATATAACTATTGAGATATTTAAAAAATATATATATATTATTAAAATTATTAAAGTTTTTGTTGACAGTGAATTTTGGATAAATTTAACACATATAGTGATACATTTAAAATATTGACCTAAAAATCACATTTTTTTGTGTAATGTTATAAATTACATACATTTGATTATAATTTATTAATTAATATTATAATAATAAATTATTTATTTATTCCATGAAACCGAGATCAACAAAACAAAGACTATTTCCGACGGCCTCAATGCTGTCGGAAATAATGTATTCTTTTTTTTTTCAAATGGAACAAGACTATTTCCGACGGTATTAAGGCTATTTCCGACGGTATTGAGGCCGTCGGAAATAGTGTATTTCATTTTTTTTTTCAAATGGAACAAGACTATTTCCGACGGCATTTAAGCCGTCGGAAATAGTGTATTCCTTTTTCTTTTTTCAAATGGAACAAGACTATTTCCGACGGCATTTAGGCCGTTGGAAATAGTGTATTCCTTTTTCTCTTTTCAAATGGAACAAGACTATTTCCGACGGCATTGAGGCCGTCGGAAATAGTGTATTCCATTTTTTTTTTCAAATGGAACAAGACTATTTCTGACGGCATTTAAGCCGTCGGAAATAGTGTATTCTATTTTTTTTTTCAAATGGAACAAGACTATTTCCGACGGCATTTAAGCCGTCGGAAATAGTGTATTCCTTTTCTTTATTTTTAACGGGACAAATACTATTTCCGACGGCACAAAAAGTGCCGTCGGAATTGAGAACAAAATTGACGGCTTTTTGACTATTTCCGACGGCATTTTGCCGTCGGAAATGTGATATCATATTTTTACTCATTACCGACGGCACTAAAATGGCTGTCGGAAAAGGTACTATTTCCGACGGCAATTAGCGCCGTCGGAAATAGTTCGTCACTGATAGGCATTTTTTTTGTAGTGGAGATGGATGATAGAGATTCATCTTTTTTTTTTAATTCATATTTTTTAATAATTTTTTATAAAGTCTATCTCTCCTTTTAAATTAATTTTATATATTTTTTAATATTTAATATATAAAAGGGTAAAGTAGTATTTTGATTGAAAATATTATCAGAAAGAGAGTTTCTCCTTACAATCCACAAATTATCTATTTACACTCCAATTTAATTTTTTTTTCATTAATGACAATTTTGACCTGAATTAAAATTACTAAACAAAACAAAAAAAAATTATAAAAACACTCCAAACTAATTAAATTATTAAAAAAAAAAGATCTCTCTTAAATCATTAGATTAAATATTACGTATTAAACTCTCTTTCCTAAATTTTTTTTATTACCATATTAAACACTTTCTCCTAATTACTCTCTCTCTCTCTATTTTTCAAAAAAGAAAAAAAATCAGTTAAAGAAAAAAAAATGCTTATGAATATTTTTGTTTTTTACTAGCAGTAATATATATATATATATATATCAATACAAATACCTTGTTTTTTTTATATAAAAAAATAGATATCTGAAAACTTGATTTGTTGCAACTAGATTCGATTGAATTCTAAGACTAAATGAAAGAATAAAGTTCTTTAGGCAATCACATATCTATAAAATTAACAAAAAACATTTTCATATTTTTATTTTTATTTTTTTTTTGAAAAAAAAGGATACTTTTTTTTGAGTTTTATATATATATATACATATATAACTATATACATATATACGGTTTCTAAAAATCAAGTTTATTCATAAGTTTTTTTTTTCCTTAATTGTTGTCTTACTTGAGAAAGAATGGAGATAGAGAATTTGAGATATATATTGGAGGAGAGAGAGTTTAATATGGTAATTAAAAATTTAGGAGATAATGTTTTAATATGTAATATTTAATCTAATGATTTAGGAGAGATAATTTCTTTTTTCAATAATTTAATTCAAAAAGGATTACTCATCGGATGAATCCAAAGGTTACAATGGTTTGCCCTAACTTTTATTAAAATAAAATAGAGTATATTTAGAAATTTTTTTTTTTTTTTAAACGGAGTGTCTTTAGAATATGAGTGCCAAAAGATAAAAAAGACAATTTTGGAACAAAAAAAAAGTGTCTTTAGAATTTTTTTAAATTTAAATTTTAAGAATGGAGTATCTTTAGAATAGAAGTGTAAAAAGAAAATTTTGGATTGTCAAAAGAAGTTCTCTATTAGAAATCAATAAAAGATGAGAAATGACCATTAATGAAACTATAGAGTGCAAAATGATCAATATATTTAACTAGAAGGATTTAAAAAATATATATATATATATCCCTTCTTTTAACAGTAGACTTAAATTTGGGGTTAAATGTACTAACATAAAAGTGAAAGTGAAAACTATAAGTCTGCAAGGAGTAGATTATACACCTTTTGTATTATTTTTTATTTTTGACATAACATGAGTATTTTTTAAGCTAGTTAATTTAATTCTTTTCCAACGTGTATTTTCTTGGCAAGAAATTTTAGACTGAATGAAGAATGATAAAACCTTATTATAGTTGTTAGAATTAACTTATATTCAATTAATTAACGGTTTAAGCTTTTGAATCTAACAAACTTTTATATTGAGGTATTTTAATTGCTTTTTATAACTTCACTATCATATTTATTTTATTATAATGGATGAATAGCCATGCTTGTGGAGTCTTTAGATGTGAATTCAAAGGAAATTGATACACATATCAAAGATGATCAAGAGAGACAATTAAAAAACTCTGGTCATTGTTATGGGTGGTTTTTTATTATAATGATGTAGTGTTGGGTCCTTGTTATGGGTGGTTTTTTGCGGGGTGTAATGGTGTATGAGCTGGTTGTTGTTTTGGATTTTTGCCTCTTTTGACTCTTAAAAAAAAAAAAAAAAAAAAAAAAAAAAAAAAAAAAAAAGTTGTAATATAGTAGAATATACGAAGAAATTTCTTGATCCACGAGGACCCTTCCCAAATTGGATTCCTCTTATCCTCTGTGTGATGTCAATCTATATGGATCTTTTGTTCTTCTACATTCCTGTGATGAAATTGGTGTCAATCTCTATGGATCTTTTGTTCTTATACATTCCTGTGATGAAATTGGTGTCAATCTCTATGGTGTCAATCTACATGGATCTTTTGTTCTTCTACATTCCTATGATGAAGTTGGATAAAAATTGCATGGACTTGGACAAAAATTTGGGGGCTTTGTTCTTCTACATTCTTGTGATAAAGTTGGATAAAAATTGCATGGACTTGGACAAAAATTTGGGGGTTATTTCTTGTGTTTACCGTACGGTCATTGATCTAATTTATATAATCTATATTCGTTATAATATTCCAACTCCTCGTCCCTTTCTACCTGTTCATTATATTGACCTTCTTGCAGTTCTTCCTCTACCACAAAAATGAGTCTCTCAAATTTTTGAAAACAATGGACGTGTTAAAATATTTGTGTTTTTCCAATTTATGCCAAGAGTTATTCGAATCCACCCAGTATTCAAAAAAGCTACTAGCACACGCATAATGCTAATTGAAGTTACATGGGATAAAGCTGCATTAAATCTTTATCTTTACATTATGTCTGGTCATGTAAGTTTTATATGATTGATTTTACATGATTCAATATTAATTGGCACGTGTACATAACTCAAGAGTAGCCTCTTTGTATGTTTTATATCCTTAAAACGTGATGACTTGTTGGTGTTTTAGGTATTTGGAGCTTTATGGTACTTTTTCGCAATAGAAAGAGAGACTGAATGTTGGAAAAAAGCTTGCGCAGTCTTAAAAAAAAAAAAAAACTAGCTGCAATCATCAATCCTTTAACTGTCATAAAAGTTCAGGAGACTACATATTTCTAAATGTTTGTTCTACAAAAGCACATAATATAGTGTTCTATGATTTGGGAATATATCTTGATGCCCTTCTGTCTGGTGTTGTGGAGGGAAGTTATCTACAAAAGTTTATGTATTGTTTCCGATGGGGATTGCAGAGTCTGAGGTCTGTTACAATCAAATTTTCTCGCTTTCATATATGCTTGTGTACTTTTAAGATTGATGTGTGATATGATACAACCAAATTTGATTATTATTATTTTTTTCAGCTGTTTTGCTCAAAATCTCATAACAAGTATTGATATATGGGAAAACATCTTTACAGTATCGATTGCTATCTCCAGCGTGTTGTTGTTTACCTTTTTAATTGGAAATATATAGGTTAGTTATATATATATATATGCTTCTTACTTGTCATTTCATTTTTAATTTGCTATGTCAATTCATTTTTAATATGCTAAGCATAGTAAATTTAATTTCTATGAACTATGGTTTTTGTGTAGTTCGACTTGCAAAGAGAAATTACAAGATTATAGGAGATAAAACTGAAAATGAAGGAGATAGAGCAATGCACAACCTTCAAAAAGCTCCCTGAGAACCTTCACTGGCAGGTACATAAATACCATTGACATTTATTGCAAGAAAACAAAGGTGTTGAAGTAGAAAATTTGCTCAATAAACTTCCCACACACCTTAGAAGGGAAAAAAAAAGAGTCCGATCTTTGCTTAGATATGCTAAAAAAGGTGAGTTACTTTTCTATATATAATTGCTCACATATGTGTCTGATAAGGAGTTTTCATTATCAATGTACTAATTAACAATTACCATGGTTTGAACAATCGGCAAAAATAAATTTTAAAGTATAAAATAAACCTCAATTAAATACCAAAATGAAAAAATGCAGCAAAAATTTAAGCACATACAAAATGTTTGCTTCGGCTATTTTGCTGTAGAGATAGCAAGAACAAAATTTTATAGGCAAATCGTAAGTCTATGTAGGATGTACAACAGAAGATGATAGAACCTGTGTAAATCGATATGGGTTGTAGAACATGAGATAGAGCTTAACTAGCGAGAGGGTCGATGTAGACCAACATGGAGACATTCGAGATGACCATCGAGGAGGCCGACATAGAGGAGATCGACATAGGTGAGGTCGACATAGACCAACCTGGAGATATTCGAGGTGGTCATCGAGGAGGTCAATATAGAGGAGGTCAACATAGACTAACCTGGAGATATTCGAGGTGATCGCCGAAGAGGTCACCAGATGGTGTTGAACAGAGGCATGCACGTTGATCATGTGAACCGAATGACAGCTTAACAATAGCGTGAATTTCAAAGCTATTGCTTGATCCAAAGCTTAGAGAGTTCATCCCTCTTTGTGAATGGGAGGGGGTTGCTATTTATAGAAAGAGGGGAGTGAGCTAATAGTTAACTCACTTAATAGCATTTACGTTACAAACTTAATGGCAATAATGTAGATGTTATATGCTTAATGGTATTGATGTAGACGTTATAGACTTAATGACGGAAGATTTTCCAGTGGTTTGACCTGGTCCAAGTTTGACTTTGACTGATGCGGGTCCTTTATTGGGCCTTCATCTAGTTGTTTTGGCCCAAGCTCATGATTGGGCCTATTGAGATTGGCCTTCGACTAGGCTTGATTATTGGGCCATGGGCTTTATTGGGCCTAGCTTAATAAGTGGACATTCTTTGAAATGACTTATTTATGGCATGAGTTTTTGGTGAAAATGGACCTTTTCTTATGAATCAAAGATACTAAAAATTAGTTATGTTAAAATGTACCATAGTAAAATTATTTCTTTACTAAAGAGAATTTCCAAAATATGCAAATTTGGACAATTCTATGTTCATTTCAATTATCTATCTATGGCCATAAAATTAACTTTAATAGGTGTCTCAAGAGGTTCCATTAAAATTTAAATTCTACAAATACAATATTGTTGGAGTAATTTATCAATTATATATGCACTTGGTATTTTCTGCTGATTTATTTATTTATTTATTTTAATAAAGATCAAAATGGAAATTTTATTTGAACTTGACTATTAACTGATCAAAACTTATGAATAATAAAGTCTGATGGATGGTTATGAGTACAAGATGAAACATAGGATTGTGAAACATATATACATGTTATCAGAAAGAGGAGTGCTAGAATCACTCTCTCTCTCAACTCACTCTCTCAAACTACTCTCTCTTCTCCTTTTAACAATTGTCCATTATTTACTTTTTTGAAATAAATTTTAGAACCATCATTAATGAATTGTTTTTATATGTTATTTATAATTCAAACCATCATATCTTACCAAATTGTCCTTTTTTTACATCAAATTGTCATAGTCCTTTTCTTAAATATTAATAATAATATTATTTTATATACCTCTTTTTATTTTTTTAAATATCATAACAAACATAATTTATACTTGAAAAATTATCATTTTTGTCTATATTATTATAAGTTCATCATATTTTATAAAGTAATTATTTTTACGCGATTTGAAAAATATAGTTAAAAAAATTAAAATTCCATTAATAATATCAAAACTCAAATATACTAAAAAATGCAAGATGTCAATGTTTATTGCATTTTAATAACTTTAATATTAATATATTTGCTAATTTTCTTTTTAAAATAAAATAAAATAAAATAAATTTAATAAATATTATTCAACCAATTTTACCTTTGAAAATTTTTGCTTACATATTTGGAAATGAAAATTTGGTGTAAAAAAAGGGCAATTTTGGTAGATGTGGATGGTTTGAATTTTAAATAACATGCAAAAATAATTTATTAATGATGGCTCTAAAATTCATTTCTGAAAAGTCAATGCAGGACAAATGTCAAAAGGAGAAGGGAGAATGAGTTGAGAAAATGTATCTAGCACTCCTCTATCAGGAATAGCAACCGATATATATATATATACCATTTCCATCTCTCTCAAGGTTTGAATTTGGAAGATTTGTTCATGATCTATAGAGAGAGATCGAGTGAAAGAATTGGCAGGATTTGATTGTGAGAAACGAAATTAGAAATTATAGGTTCAAGAATGGATTTTCTATGTGGGAACTTGAGCATAGTCTCATTTGATTTGATTTTGATGGTATGGTTTCAGTCGACCAAGTGATTAATGGTAGTTGAACCATTTTGATGGTAGAGGGAGCCATCAAGCATAATTGTATAAAATATGCAATTATGTAATTTTAATTGGGATTTATTTAAGGGGCCTTAGCCTTTTAAAAAAATAAAAATATATATAAAAAAAAATTAAGGGGACTTAATTGAACCAAGCAAATTAGAAATTATAGAAATTACATTATACTGGATTGGATTTTTGTGATTTTGGGCCCAAAACACTTTAGTGGATTCAAGTAACAAAACCGCCCATTTTCGTTGGGCTCAAGTAGTAAAACCACCCAATTTCGGCCTAGTCAGCACATCCTGTCAACATTACAAGCCACATCATTTGATCTGCCTGAAATTACTCAACACGTTGTCATCATTCGATGACGTGACAAGACACGTCGGCCAACTTGTCTGACGTGCTCACACACGTCACCTTTTGCCTCTTCTTCTTCCAACCTCTCAAAAAAAAAAAAAAAAAAAAAAAAAAAAAGTTAGGTCAAAATCAAATCAAACAAAATAAAAAATTCTCTGTAAATTATCTGGCGTTTGAAGCAATTGGCGAATTGGGTATGTTCGGATTCATGAGAGAACAATGTGTGGTGTAGTATTGAAGGCAGTGTCGCCGTTTGAGAAGATGATAATATCGGGTCTGTGGAACACGATATTAGAAAGTCTCCGAGAACTCTTCTCTTTGCTTTTATATCATCAAGTTTTTATTTTTACTTAATTGTGATGTTTGCTTTATGGGTTTCATTTTAAAATTTACTAAGCTCTGCTGTGCAATGGACTTGTTGCAGACAATTATATGTTACATTGAATGTCGATTCTGGACTGGGCCTATAAATGTTGAAGAGAGGGGCCTTCTGTTGATTACAGTAACCCCATAAATCCTATGGAGAAGCTTGAGGGAGCCATCAAGCATAAAAGATAACTTAGGTTCTATAATTCCAAGGTAAAAGCTTGATGCAGCAGCAACTAAGGCAACGGAACACATGGAGCAGGTGGCGAATTCGTATTTAGGTTGCGTGGACCAACTAAATCCGGGCTGAACTTCGTGGACCTCTACAGAGGGCATATGAGGTCGGATTGTCTATTATAATATGTTTTCGGAAAGCCCAAGACAAGCCCTACAGATGTTATGAAGACTCCATCCTCAATAACAGATCACAAAAGGCCCAAATTCGGTCATCTATCTTATTGCGCGAAGACATGAGCTGGATGAGATCGAGCTGGACGAGCTGGGAGAGCTGAATTTCGTGGACCTCTACAGAGGCCATATGGAGTCGGATTGTCTATTATAATATGTTTCCGGAAAGCCCAGGACGATCCCTACAAATTTTATGAAGACTCCGTCCTCTATAACAGATCACAAAAGGCCCAAATTTGGCCATCTATTTTTTTGCGCGAAGACTTGAGCTGGAAGTTTGAATTAGATGACATTGAGTCTGAGTCAGATTAGGATTTGTTCTCTTTTTCGTAATCTTTGTTTGATTAGGATTTGTTCTCTTTTCCTAGATAGGATTTCTTTTCAGTTTTAGTTTAAGTTAATTTAGAAGTTGATTCCTTGTGGAAGTCGACTTATTGCTTTCCCTATTTAAGTTGTTTGAATCCAATTTGTTATGAAGTTTTTTGATGATTAATAAAATTTGAGAGAGAGTATCTCCTTTTATCCAATTTCGGTATCCTTAGTGGATCAACGAATTTGAAGCCTATTATTCTGGTATCCCTGCGTGGATCAACAGATTAATAGTAGGGTTCGCTTCCGGTATTCGTGCACGAATCAACGGATCCGAATCGTTTATCTTTTCTTTTATCAATTGTTGTTTGTGTTGAATTTTCCTCTACTTCAGTTGGTATTTAAGGCCTATTATTCTGGTATCTGTACGCGGATCAACAGATTAATAGTAGGGTTAGTTTCCGGTATTCGTGCGCGAATCAACGGATCCAAATCGTTTATCCTTTCTTTTTATTGATTGTTGTTTGGTGAATTTTCCGCTGCATCAAAGCTCCTTGAATTCTAATTTTCATAAGTTTAACTTTCAAATCTAATTAACCTATAAATTGGTATTACTTACTAAGTGATGTTTTTTTCTTCTCCCCTCCACTCTCCCACTTCTCTCCTTTTTCATTTGGGTGCTAGAGATGATTTTGATCGCATCTCTTTGCAGTTTTGGCTCAAGTTATACTGATATATAGTTGGAGATTTGCTTCGTTAACTATCTGGAACATGAAAACATGGAAAGCTATGGTATGTGCTCATAACTCCTTATATGAATGCTGCATGTTGCCAGTTTTCCCTTAATGAATTTTAGCTTCAATCAAATTGGCAAGATTATATATAGGAGCTTCAGCAGTTGATGGAATGAAATGATTCACTTGTTTAATAAAGTGACTAATGATTTATAATATATGATTCTAAAAGCAAACCACACAGCCTAAGAAGGTGCCATCAAACCAGTGGCTTTACTACTGGGATGTGTGTGTTCATCATACAAGTTGCAATTCTCAATTAATTCAAAATTAATTTTGAATAGATTGACTTCTTTATTACCATCAATGGGATAGTAATATTTTATTGACTTCTTTATGATTTATAATATTTTCTTTAATATCAACTTTTTTTGGTTGTTGCTCGTTGTAGTTAACATTATCTATCATGGACATAGCCCATTGTTGCAACACACCATTTTTCATAACAACCTCGCAGACAATAGGCAATATCGGTAGTAGATACACTCATACGCACCTACGACAGGGATCAATGAAAATATGAAAATATAAAACATAGAAATTAAGAAGCTGCTCTGAGTATGAAAATATGTAGTGTATAGAGGACATATTGAATCATGTAAATTCAACATATAAAATATGAGAGAAAACCAAAAGTAACCATCCAAAACATTAAACTTTTGTTTATAACCACTTTTGAAAATATAATTGTTAATAACCACTTTTTTGAGAAATTACCTCAATATCCACATATATAAGCACTAAAAACCAAAACATGAGCAGTGGAGATTGACAATTAAAGAGAGAAAATGAGAAAAGAGAGAAAAGAGAGAAAAATACATTGTTGCCGAGAGAGAAGAGAGAATTGAAAGAAGTGGTGTTGCAGGGAGAGAAGAGGGCATCGTCGTCGTCGTCGGAGCAGCCGGAAGAGAAGAGGTCGCCGTCATAGCCTAGAGACAAACCCACAATTCTCTTCTCACTTGACATTTTTATTACGATTTCATGTTAAGAACATGTTTAAGGAATAATAAATGTTGAAATGTATCAATTTTGGGTGTTGATTGAGTTGAGGTTTGGTATTTTGGATGATTTGAGACTGGATGTTGGAGTTTGGTTTGAAAAAAAAACTTGAAAGTGTGAAATCTTCGACAAACTTGAAATGTTTTGCAAAAACTTGAAATCATGCTTTAAGTCTCTAACATAAAACTTGAAATCTTTTAAATCTCGAACCAGTAAAACTTGAAATCTTCTGGAAAAAATTTGATTGAAGTCTTACCCAGGAACTTGAAATGTTACCCAGAAACTTGTCAACATTTCAAGTTTTTACATACGATTTCAAGTTTTCGAACCAGTGAACTTGAAATCTTCTGGAAAAAAACTTGAAACTTTATTTAATTCGATTCTTCACAAAAACACACAAAAGTGATGCAATAACACTAAACTCACGATAAGGTAACTGTTTGAAACTCAATTAATGAACAAATTAAAGATATTTACACACCAAATACCGATTTAGAGCAAATCGAAATTTTTGTTTCAAGTTTTCACTTCTTTAAATCTTCATCATGATTATGAAATCAAACCATCCTCTAGTTAGTTGATTTGTAGGAATAACAATGGTTCGTCCATATTGGTGTTCGATTTGCAAGAAGAGGAACAACGATTGGAAATCGTTGATGAAGAATGAAGGAAGAAGAAGGAAGAAGACAGTGAACAGTGAAGAAGAGGGTGAGAAAGAGAAAAATAAACAAAACAAAATAGAAATATTAATTTGGGGGCATCTTGGTAATTTATGGACACCCACTGAATTTTTTTTCAAAACATGGTTATTAACAATTAAAGTTTTGTATGTGGTTAAAAACAAATTTTCCATATTTAGAGTGGTTATTTTTAGCAATTTCCACTATAAAATATTGGTAATTATATAAACTTACATGACCAGAAAACATGTAAAGTAAAAGAATGAATTTGCCCATGTAACTTCAGCCGGTATGTTACTAATTAGGTAACCAATTGACCCAAGATAAAATATTGGAATAACTCTTGGTACATATAGGAGAAATAGCATTCTTAGATATTGAAATAATAAAAAATTTGCAGAATTTTTGTTATGGAGGTCTTGAATAAATAAATAAATAAACCGACCTTCATATTGATGTAGAGGTGACCTCCATCAATGGAGTTTTGAAAAAAAAAAAAAAAAAAAGTTTATTTTTTCAATGTATTTAAAATAAAAAAAAAATTGATAAAAACAATAAAATATTTGAGAATTAATAAATTAAAAATTTCTTATAATTTTACAGTTGGTTCTGAAAAGAGGAGCAAAAACAAAATATATAAACAAATTCACTGCGGTCAAAAATTTCGAGCCTCTCATTGTTGCAACGATGACTATAATCACCACCTGGACAAGGTATAGCAAGTCTATAAGTAAAATCTGCAAACCTCACAAACTTTTCTTTAACACCAATGCCTTTGTCCATCGTATAATAAAATAACCTGAGTTTATTATATATCAAGAAGTAGTACTACTCCTAAACCATACAAATCTAACAAGTCTATCACCAGCTTAATTCTTCCAAATTCAAATCCTGAGACCTGACCAAAACATAAGTAGTTCAAAGTCAAATTCATGCCAAAAAAAAAACAGTGAAGTCCAAGAAAATATCATTCAAAAGGAACTAAATGCGCAAAAGTTCATAAATATTATTTGCCAATTTATACACCTAATAATAATCATCACTTACGGCTCATCAAGGGGATTCCCGGGACAAGCTGGTATTGGAGGAATGGAGGGTTCTTTGGAATAGTGGTGGAAAAGTTCTGTGTTCGTTCTCTATAAATATCGGCTGGCAAGATGTCATTACAGCTGAGATCATGGCAATCGCAAAAGCTTGTGAACTGTGTTCTTCAAGAGCTGATTTTTCTGGCAATAAGATTGTTTTCAGCAGTGACTTGAAGACTGCTGTTGCGTGGATTAATGGTAACGAAGAGGGGAGCAGCAGGTTTCGAACTTAATATACGACATTCGTAATTTCCTGTCTTGTTGGGGGCAAGCTACTGTTGAGTTCAACCATCGTGGTACAAACTCTTTAGCTGATTCTCTGGCTAAAAAAGGTTCCAGAGGTGAGGGGGACGTTATTGTCCGGGGGAGTTTGAGGGAAGAGGACATCACAACAGTGTCTTGATGTGGTTTGCTTTCTTTGTTTTGGGGGCTGTTTTTCCCCTGTTTTTTTGGTTGTTTTTCTTGGGCGCTGTTGCTGCTTCCTCTGCTTTTGGTTTTGTTCTGGGTGCTTGTGGCTGGGCTGAGGCTCCCTTGTTTTCTCTGCCTTTTGGCTTGGTAATACACTTTAATTTCTCAAAAAAAAATAAAAAATCATCACTTACGTTATCAACACTGCAAGGATCCTAGTAGTTTTCTGCTAATTTGGCTTGGTAATGGTAGCCTTCCGTCCATGGCCGTTCCTGAGATTTTGGAGGTCCTAGGTGAAATGTCAAAATGAATGCCCTCGACCCACCACATATGTTTACTTGATTTTTTTTCTTTAATAAATACTTATAAAAATCAATATAATAATTCAAAATCAAGATGTAACAATACAAAATAACAAATAAAAAAGTCACCGAAATAAAAAATTTATTTCAACTCTTTTGATCTTTCCATTCAATTCGAAAGGAAAAAAAAAAACGTATATGCTATAAATTCATACACGAAATTCGAAATGTGTCAAAATTTGAACTCTAACAAACTAGAAAAGAAAAAAAATCAAAAAAAAAAAAAAAAGGGTTGGATTCAATTATATTCAAAATGACAATAAATGTAACTCTTTTACAAGTGAATTACACAATTTTTGAGATTTCATGTCTGAATTTTCTTATTAAGTAATTGTGTTTTTAGTAGGTCTTTAGTGGTAAGTTTCTTGCATTGACCGGTAAAAAAAAAAAAAGTACATAAACAATTTGTTGGCTATCTTTGTTTTAAAAACATATATAGTTCCCCGGCCTTATATATATATGAAATCACAACAACAACAAAATCAAAATGAAATTTTAAAATTTAGGGACCCTTTTATGGTTGGAGGCCCTAAACGGTTGCCTCATGGGCCTACCCCTAGGGCTGACCCTGCTTCCTTCAAGCACTTCATGAGCAATGGGAAACAAAAGAACATGATTAATCTCTATTAATGCTTTAAACTATACAATTCGAGAAGTATCAAATGAACTATTGCTCGCATTATTGAAGTGGTCTTAGAAATATTTATTAATACTTTAAACTATTGCTCAAGGGGATCCTTTGTCCCCTTTTTTGTTCAATATTGCAAGTGAGGGCCTTAGTTGTTTACTTAGGAAAGCGACGAATTTGGGCATGTTAAGGGGTATGGTGTATGGGGAGAATACAGTTCATTTGACTCACTTACAATTCGCGGACGACACTATTTTGTTCCTCAAGCCTTCTATTGATTATGTTCGTAATGCTAGGAGGATTCTTAGAGTTTTCGAGATGGTTTCCGGTCTTCAAATAAATTTCCATAAATCGTGTATTGTGAAAGTGGGAAAGAAGGGATCCAGTAGTGAGGAGTGGGCAAAGGCCTTTAGGTGCAAAAGGGGGGTTTTCCCTATTTTGTATCTTGGCTTTCCTCTAGGAGCAAGACCTAGGGTTAAATCTTTTTGGGATCAATTAGTAGGCCGGATGGAGAATAGGCTTGCTCCTTGGAAGAGGAGATTTTTAAACAAAGGGGGCCGTTTGGTTCTTATCAAATCTATGTTGTCGAGCATTCCGAACTATTATTTGGCGGTCTTTAATTTGCCCATTGGAGTTGCGAAAAGTATGGAAAAAATCCAACGTTCGTTCTTTTGGGGCGACGAAATCATCAAGAGGAAAATTCATGCCGTTGATTGGATTACGATTTGTCGTAGTAGGAAAAATGGGGGTTTGGGAATAGGGAGAATGAAGGACAAGAACAATAGTTTGCTTGCAAAATGGGTTTGGAGGTTTGGAAATGAGGAGTTTATGTTATGGAGGAGGGTTTTGTGTGCTAAGTATGGTATCCGAACGGAGGCGATAATGTGGGATTGGGTTTCTAGTTCGAGCTCCAACTTTGTGATGGCTGTCAACAGCCTTTTTGCCTCAAATTCCTCTACGGAATTTATTCTTAAAAATGGCTTGAAAATTGTTTTAGGAGATGGTAGGAGGGTTGATTTTTGGAAAGAGTTAGGTTGGGAAAATCTGTCTCTCAAGACCATTTTTCCTAGGATTTTTGCTCTATCCTCCAAGAAGGAAGGTACGGTGGAGTCTTATGGTTTTTGGCAAGATCGGGTTTGGAAGTGGAATGTGCCTATGAGAAGACAGGTTTTTGATTGGGAAAAGGATCAATGGGAGGCTTTCCTTTGCAAGCTTGATCATTTCAATCCTCGTAAATACGTTGCGGATGCTCTTGCTTGGTCTTTTTGCTCAAATGGGACCTTCTCGGTGAGCTCGTTTCGTCGTTGTCTCGAGGATTCAGTGGTGGAACCTGGTATGGTTGATCCCTCTTTGATTTGGCAAAGGATTTGCCCTCCCAAAGTGGAGATTTTTACTTGGCAATTATTAAGAGGTAGAATCATGGTTAGAAAGGTGATGGAAAAGTTTGGTTTCTCTCCTAATTCGTCTCTTGATTGTCCTCTTTGTAAAAGTGAAGAGGAGACAATTGACCACTTGTTCCTTCATTGCAAAATGACTGCTGAAATCTGGACTGTTTGCATGAATTGGTGGGGTGTGTCCTGGTGTGCCAACCGTTCTCTTTCTCAATGGGTTATAGGGTGGTTTGGTTTATGTCCAAATTTAAAACAAGAAAGAGCCTGGAACACTCTTTTTTTCGCAATCATTTGGACTGTCTGGGAGTATAGAAACCATATGGTTTTCAGGGATAAAGATCTTGGTTTTGCTCATGTCATTGATACCATCAAGCTTAGAGTTGCCTGGTGGTTCAAGTATCATAAGGAAGGATGCTCCGATGCAATTAATATTATGGTGCAGAATGTGGCTGAAAGATGTCTCGCGACAAAGCCCAAGAAGTTTGTCTCGGCTGTTGGTTGGACCCCCCCTTTGCAAGGGGTGTTGAATTTTAATGTGGATGGGTCAGCTAGGGGAAATCCTGGAGATGCGGGTATTGGCGGAGTTTTGAGAGATTTCGAAGGTAAGGTTCTTGGTTCCTTTTCCAAATATGTGGGATGCACAGATGCTATTACTGCAGAAATTTTAGCGATCCATCAGGCTTGCTTTCTGTGTGTTAACTCGCCTGCTATGGTTGGAAAGAAGGTTAAAATTATTAGCGATTCCAGTATGGCTGTCTCTTGGGTTAATGGTTCGGATTTCGGAAGCTTGAGTCATGTGAATTACATTTTGGACATTCGCAACTTTCTGGTTTCTTTGGGTTGTGCTGCTGTCATTTTCAACCATAGATCCAGCAATTGCTTCGCAGATTCTTTGGCTAAGAAAGGTTCGAATAGGGAGGGAGATACGATTACGTGGGAGGTTGATTGACTTGCTGCCACGTTTTTTCCCTGTTTTTTTTCTGTTTTGTTTGGGCTGTTTGTGTGCCTTTTGTTCTGGTTTGTTTTGCTTTGTGGTGCCTGTTTTTGGGTCGCTTGGGGTTGTGTTTTTGTGGTTTGGTGTTGTGGGTTGTTGCCCTGTTTGGGCGGTTTGTTTCTTGGCGTTTCTGCCTTTTCTCAATAATATTCAGCTGTTCAAAAAAAAAACTATTGCTTGCATTAATAATAATAATAATGAGATTTTTTTGCTGATTTTTTCAAACTAGATGTTTGATTTGACATTACATCAAAAGTTGGGGTCATATTTGCAATTCTCCAAAAAACAATATGTATATGTCTAAAGTATACATATTGTTTTTGAGATTAATCATGTTACTCAACCCAAAGAAAAATATACGTAAACACTTTGTTGGCTATCTTTCTTTTGAGTAATGTTATTCAATCCAAAAATCCAATCCAATCCAAATGTGAGGTGTCAACATCACACACAACATAGGTCCATGTCATGATTTACAAGATGTTGTATGAAGTTAACACCTCACATTTGGGTTGAAATTTGGATTGGATTTTTTGATGAAGTAGTATTACTCTTTTCTTTTTGATATAGGCTGAGTGGTGTATATGAGTAAACACGACTTACCTCTAAGGGTGCGTTTGGTACGCGGGACAGGACAGGACAACGTGGGACAATTTGTTCTTGTCCCACGTTTGGCGCGTCCTTAGCATGGGACAGGACGGGACAAGGTGGGACAAAAATCACAAAAAATTGTCCCACCCAAGACCCTAGGACAACTTGTCCCATGACATGGGATAAGTGTCAAAAAGACCAATTTACCCTTTAAATTTTCAAACAATTACAATCATGTCTAATATATTATAATATATATATATATCCTATATATAATAATATTCTAAATATAGGATATATATAATAATATTCAATATATTATATATATATTATAATCTTTAATATATTATATATTATTAAATATAATAATATAATATATATATATATATGATATACTAAACATTATTATTATATATAAGATATATATATTAACACATAATATATATGATATATATACATATTAATATGTATTATTAATATATATATTATAATAATATGTATATATTATAATATATATATATTATATAAAATATATATGTAATATAAATATAAAATATATATTTTATTTTATTAGTATATATAATAATATATAATATATTAAATATTATTACATACAATAATATATATTTATATATTATTGTACATGTAATAATATTTATTATTATATATATATCTTTTATATATATGCAATAATAATATTTAATAAATCATATATATTATATTATTATATATAGAGGATATATATATATATAATATAATATAATATATATAATAATAATATATATATATATTGTAACATATATATATTATATACATTATATAATATATATATTATTATATATATTATATTTTCTTTATGTACTAATATATCTATATATATCTTATATGTATTATTATTATACATAATATTAGTACATAAAGAAAATATAATATATATGATAATATATATATTGTAACATATATATATTATATACATTATATAATATACATTATTATATATATTATATTTTCTTTATGTACTAATATTTAATATTATATATATATCTATATATATCTTATATGTATTATTATTATAATATAATATATCATATTGTTATATATATATATATAATACATGTAATATTCTATATTAATATATAATAATATCAAATAATAATAATAATAATATATAATATTATAATATATGTTGTTATATATATATATAAGAGGGGTACTTTGGTCATTTGAACCTCTTGTCATGTCCTGTCCCAGCTATACCAAACGTATAATAGTACAGTCCATAGTTCTGTCCCAGACCTTCCAAACACAATATAGAACAACTTGTTCTGTCCTGTCCTGTCCTGTCCCGTCCCACCTTGTCCTGTCCCATGTCCATGCCAAATGCACCCTAAAAGTTTTAGGGAACTGGCTGAGTGGACATCTTCATTAATATATAAATAAATAACTGATACTTTTTTTAAGTATAAATAACTTATACTTTGTAGTATATTTACTATTTAGTCAACCAAAAAAATGTCCCGAATTAGAAGCCGTATAAATCCATTGGCTAGCATATATAGTACTCCCAAAAAAAAAAAAAATACTAGCTAACAGAATTATGCAAATTATCAACAAATAATTTTTCTATATTTGGTTATGTGTGTTTTTCCTCTTACTAAAAGAAAAATCTTTCTTAATTACATTGAATATATATATATATATATATGTATGAGTGATTCTCTCGTAAGGGCTCCCTTATTTTAATATAAAGTAAGGACTATCATGAAATCCATTGATTTGAATAAATTTTGATATGAATATTTTTGTGAATGATAAGTTCAATGGAATCTATTTGTAAAAAGAAATTTGAAAATAGGGATTAATTTGCATATTAAGTTGTTAATAATAGGGATTATAGTTTTTTTTTTTTTTTTCTTTTTCAATTTAGATAATTTGTTCCTAATTTGTTTTATTGTACATTGATCTTTTCGGTTTATCCAAAATTTTAGTTAGAATTTTTGTGTTCGTATAATATAAAGTAAGAAAAATCATAACATATATACGTCTGCCCATCTATCAAATCCAAAAGAGTTGTAGAATGGAAGCATGGTTTGAGCAGAAAATTAACAATTAAACGAAGAAAATCTCATCGTCAAAGACTCAAAGCTCAAACACTCCCTTGAACAAGCACAAATATCTATATACGATGAATCAAAGAAATCAATTACCGTAAGCACAAAGATCACGCAAGCTCTGAGAGATATAAAGAGAAGTGAAGTGGAGAGCACACGACTGCGATCTTTTCTGGCACACAAACGTTGACTTTTCCGACGACTGATATGAGCGAGTCTAGGCGGAGAGAGTACGTAGTGAGAGAATTGACTGTTCTGGCTTTTTGCAGTGACGGGACGTTGGGTGGCTCTGCTCCCTCCCAAAAAAAAAAAAAAAACTCTCTCTCTATACAATTTTATTTTTTTAAAAAGAATTTTTTTAGCTATAGGTTATCACAATTATTTTGTAGTTCGGAGATGGGATACAACTGGAATCCAGAACTTCAATCATTTCATAAACTTTATAAAACTGTCACTTATTTCTTTTAACGTATATATTTTTTGCTCTATTTGGTTATGAAGTGATGGAGAATGTTATTATTAATTATATAACTAGAAGCAAACATTTTAAACTTGTCAAAAGTTTCAGATTTTTCTCTAAAAAAATATATCCATGTGAACCTAGAGAAATCATTAATATAAACAAAAAAGTATCTCCTTCCATTTAAATTCTCAGTTTGCATAAGACCCATAAGATCCATGTGGAGAAGCACTAGAAACTCCTTGATGGAGAGATACTTATCATTTTTATGCATGGTTTTGGTTTTTTTTCTTTGTTGTCAAGGTCCACAAACACTATTGGTTTTCTTCCCAAGCTTGGGAATGCCATGCACAAAAGAAAATTTTGAATTAGTTTTAAACTTGTAAATTTTTTTTTTTTTTTTTTTTTTCAAGAATATGTAAGTAACTGGATGGATAGACTTGAGAATTGAGATTAGCTACATTCCTCAAGATGCATATTTCCAGCTTCACCAATCAAGACATTTCTTATACATAGTCAACTTCAAGTCTTCAACTACCAAACAAATATCTCAATTACAAATTTACAATTAAATGAGATGTGAAAATATGAGATTCATCGTTCTCTAAAAGCTTCTTGGATATTAACAAATTAATATTTAGGGTTAATTGTCAAAAACATTCCCTCAATTTAAGTGAGATATTATCAGACTGAATTAACGTTTTTCTATCATCAAACTGCATTGTGCGGCAACGGTGGGAATGCAAAACATTATACAACTTGAGCAATTCATGACTTCCAAGAGCTACCTTAATTACAACAATAAGAATAATAAAAGCTACTATATTTTCAGCCATGATATCAATCTGCTAAAAGGTTGATTTTCCAATTTCTCTTAAAAGAATTATCTTATCTCGTCAAAAACTTTATCTAAATTTTATTTTTCTGAGGAGACACGAGTGACATAACAAATTGATTTGTAAATTGTAATCATAGTGATTATATGATGTTTACCACATCATTTAATTTAGAAAATGTTTTTAGCATTATAGCATTACTCTTCTGATAATAATTAAGGATCCCAATCAATTAATTTTATTAAATAAATAAATAAATAACTATTTACTTAAAGAAAAAATTAATTTAACAAAAACAAAAATAGTAGACAGTAGACACATCGCAGTGGAGAAGATTCACATCGGCCTCGAAAATTCGGAGGAAGCTCCATATTCAGTTTTATTTTAAATTTCTTTGTATTATTATTTTACACAACTTTGTTATCAATTATTGTAATATTAAAAATAAAATAAAAAATACTTTGTTATCAATTATGTAGGTTGCTTCAATTAATTATCACAGACTTTGATTATACAAGTTGGTAAATTGATATACGGCCTTTACTTCATTGTTTATTAGCAATAAAAATAAAAATAAAAATGGAAAATCAATTCAAGAAATCGAGATTAGTGATTAGACTTTGACCAAGCCTGTATCCACTCACGGATGAAAAATATAGGATTGTAATTGAGATATCTTACATTACTCTATTTCAAAACGAGTATTGGGTTGAAATATACTCTTTTTGAAATAATGGCTATATATAAAGCTCAAACCAACAACCAGGTCAAATCATGGCTTAGCTTGGTATTGCTTTCTGAAGTGTTTTTGAGACAAAAAGTGATTATGAGCATAAACTAAGGTGTTTGGTAAAATTCCAATGAAGTGTTTTTGGTCATTTTTTACTTCTCCCAAATGAGAAAATAAGAAGATACATTTTGTGGTTTTTAGAAAAATGCTTCACACGGAAGCAATAATGAAAACAAATTATTTTCAAAGAGTTTTCTTGATATATTTGCAATATGTATGACAATAGATAAAAAGAAAAGTAATAATGTGGCAATTAAAAAAAAAAAGTAATAATGTGGTATAGTCACATAAAAATAAAATAAATAATTTATTTATTTTATAACATGTTTATGGTCACACAAAAATAAAATAAATTATTTATTTATTTTATAACATGTTTATGTTCACACAAAAAATAAAACAAATTATTTATTTTCAAAATATCTTCAATATTCATTCGTGTATTTTATAGTAATTTTGCACAAACGTAACACTTTTTACTTACAATTTACTAAACACATTGAAATTGTTTTTAGTTCAGCACTTTTAAAAATCAATTTACCAAACACTCAATGGATTCTTCTCATAGTAAATCCAAAAGCAATTCTCCCCACAACAAAACCAAAAGCATTTCTCCACCCATCACAGTAATGCCAAACTAAGCCTAAATCTAAAAAATAACAACCAAGCCAAATCTTCACTTGTATAATTTGAAAACGACTCCATTTAATTCTATCATATATTCACATTCGTCCAAAAACAAATCGGTCTTGCACAATTTCTTATTCACTCGATCTTCCCTATATCTGCCCCCATGGAGGGTGGAGATACAGTTTGGTTCCCACCATACATTGATTTTTATTTTTATTTTTCTAACCTTTTTATTTATATATATATATTTTTTTTAAAAGAAGTTTTTTAATTTCTTGTTATAATAATAATAATAATAATTATTATTACTTTAATATTTAAAGTTTTGTTTTTAATCTATTTTAATGCTTTCTGGCTATGTAAATTATAAATTTGAGATGTTCTTTAAGAAACTAGCTTACATTACACATATTAATTTACAGGCCATAATAATATATCAGTAAGAACCCAGTGAATACCATGTTTAATTGGAATTTGAAACCTTTTGTCTTGTGTTATAAAATTAGAAACCTAGCTACTGAATTGAATCGAAGTAGATCAAAAAGTCATTTATATAATTTCAAACTTTTTTCATAGACTATATTATTTCATTGTTCATATCATTCATAGAAAAGTCACTTGAAATTTATTAGATTTCATCAAAATCTTTACGAATGTTAATATAAGAGATCCTTTATAAGAAGTCATTGTACAAATATAAGCTGCCTAAACAAAATGTTTTATTTTTTTTTTATCTGCAATTGCTTTCACTATCTAAAAAAAAATTTATAATTTTTATTTGATTAAAAAAAAACAATACAACTTTAAATAAACCAAAGGTAAAGAGCATCAATATATTTATATATACAAAAATTTCATGTACAATTAACCGATAATTTTGTAATTTAAACAATTTTTTTGAAGATGTAATTATGTTATTTTAATTGGATTTAATTTAAGGGTAATTAGCCTTTAAAAAAATTATAAATATAAATAAATTTATTTATTTATTACAATACCTCTGCATCTATTACAAAAAAATAAATATATAAATAATATGGTAGTGAAGTTATAAAAGGCAATTACAATACCTCAATATAATAGTTTGCTTCATTCAAAAGCTTAAACCGTTAAATAATTAAATTTAAGTTCTAACAATTACCATAAAGTTTTTATCTTTCTTCATTCGGTCTAAAACGGGTATAATTCAGTAAATATCATTTTTCGACTAATCCCACGAGGCCCTGAAGTTAACAGCCAGGTAAACCTCTAGTGACCCTAACAGAAACGTGGTTGTCAAGGATAGAACCTAGGAGGTCTGAGTTTACGGCTCGCCTCAGTGACCAACGACACCACCCCTGGGGGTTATAATTACCCTATAGTCAATGCATACTTTTGATGATAAATTGTGTTTTCCCATCACTGAAATACCAAATTTTAACTCTAATACTACAATACATTTAAGGAAGTGAAAATTCTAAAAAAGTAAATTTGAATTTATTGCTAAAATCTAAAAGAGCATTTCTAATCGAAAGCAAATATTTTTAAGGAAAACAAAAAATTTCCTACTCAAAGTTATTACGATACGAAAATATTGTCAAAATCTGTATCTACAGGTTTCTAAAGGAACATGGTTGGTGCCCTCATTAGTCATTAGCATCCTGGCTTTAGAATTAAGGCGACGAATTTCATTAGCTGCAAATGGCTAATTTCATTATATCAGAAAGTCATTTATATAATTTCAAACTTTTTTCATAAACTATATTTTTTCATTGTTCATATCATACATAAAAAAGTCACATTGAAATTCATTGAAATTTATTATATTTCATCAAAATCTTTACGAATGTTAATATAAGAGATCCTTTATAAGAAATCATTGTATAAATATAAGCTGCCTAAACAAAATGTTTTTATTTTTATTTTTTTCTCTGCAATTGCTTTCACTATCTACAAATAATTTCATTATTTTTATTTGATTAAAAAAAAAAACAAAAAACAAAAAACAATACAACTTAAATAAACCAAAGGTAAAGATTGGGAAGAGGGATTCTCTTATAATTCCTCAAAAATCTGACTTAAATTTTCTTTTTTCTTTTTTCTATACGAAATGATTTTTTAGGGAAAAGCAATTAAAGTTCCTTAAAATCAATAAATAAATAAATAAAGTAAAAAATAACTTACATCTTTGCATGATGAATTTTGAAGTGGATTTGGGTGCCATTAGAAAGAGGAATAATCCAAGAAACAAAGAGACAAAGAGCATCGATAACCCAAAAATTTAGCCTAAATTTCAACCTAAATAATGTGACAAGTGAGTTGTCATCACCACACACAACATAAGATGATGTGGTTAATGAAAAAATCTCTTGCCACATCATTTGGGCTAAATTTGGGTTGTCTAGCATTAATGTATTTATATATACAAAAATTTCATGTACAATTAACCGATAATTTTGTAATTATTTGATTTTAATTGGATTTAATTTAAGGGTAATTAGCCTTTAAAAAAAATATAAAGGGACAGTCGAACCAAGCAAATTAGAAATTAAATTAAAAAATATTGGATATTTGGGTTTTTGTGATTTTGGGCCCAAAACACATTTGTGGGTTCGCTTAGTAACCCATCCAATTTTGGCCAAATAAGCCCATATTGCTAACATAACAAGCCACGTCATCTAATCGGTTAACGGCAATTGTTGACGTGCTTAGCCACGTCATCTGATTCACTTAAAAATTATTTGACACGTTGTCATCGTTGGTGACGAAACAAGACACCTCGGCTAAAGTGTCTGACGTGCGCACACACGTCACCTTCTGCCTCGTTTTCTTCCTAAAAAAAGTGAGTGTTTTTTTAGGTCAAAATTCGAATGAAATAAAACAAAATTCTCAGGCTTTCGAAGCAATTGGTGAATTGGGTATTTTCAGATTCATGAGAACTCATCGGCACCTAACCGTACGCTTTCTTCTCTTTGCTTTTTTATGTCTTCAAGTTTTTTATTTTATTTTACTTAATTGTGATGTTTGTTTAAGGGTTTCATTTTAAAATTCACTAAGCTCTGCTGTGGAATGGATTGTTGAAGCAATTTATGTGTTAGGAAATGGAACATGTAGCAAATTCTTGTTTCAGATAGCAAATTATACATTTGTTGTGGTGGGAGTTCTGTCTTTGTGTTTGTGGATCGCGTCTGGGTCTTTTTGTTTTAGCGCTGCTGGTGTAGTTTGCTCTTTCTGGGTTTGGTTTGTGTGTGGTGTGTTTTGGCTGTTCTTCTTTGGCTTTGGCCTTCTTTAATATAATTTGCCTTTTCATAAAAAAAAAAAAAAAAAATGTCGATTCTGGATTTGGAAATTGATTTGGAGGTTGATTTGGGTTTTTGTGATTTTGGGCATTTAAGCTCTGCCTGAAAATGTTGATTTGGAAGTTGTTGAGAAAGTACATCATTTACTTACCCAAAAATGTCAAAGCCATGCTTTATTTGATTTTCTCTTTTGAAAATTTGTAGATGTACATGTGAGTTACTTGTTTGAGATTAAGTGCTGGCTTCTAAGTTTTGTTCTTCTTTCTGACAAAAGCTTCTAAGTATCACTGCTGATGGAGGAGGCATTAATTAAAGCATGGAATGTTGATGCTAATACGATAGTTGTCTATGATCTCAATACAACTTAAGCATTTCCTAGGTAATTACTCAAAATATCGTCTGTTATCAAGTTCTTCCTTTGATTACTGCCTTTTCAAATTTTTGTTTTGCTGCAGTATCTTGGATCTAAAGTGTGTAGTCCTGTTGAAGTTTGAACCGATCTTTATCTCTGCAGCAGCATCCAGAGGGTTTTGTTTTTGCAGCAGCAACCAGTGATTTGTCTGTTTTTCTGTTTAATTGGTAGCCGATAACTTTGTTCCCAAAAAAAAAAAATGGTAGCTTTTAAGTTTCCAGTTGATATGGCCGTTTCAACTCTACAGACATCAGCCCACTTCGTGAAACCTGTTTCGGACTCTGTTCCCGCTGTTGGGTTCTCAAAATCATTGAGTTTTTCATCAAATTTTTCGGGTTTAATCTCAAAATCTGTCAAGAGCTTTCATGCTCCACAGAAGCTGGTGGTCTCTGCTAGAAGTGTCAATGAGAAGATCACAGACAACGGTTTTTCTGCTCCTTCTACGACCCGCTCAAAAGTCAGACGACATACAATTTCTGTCTTTGTCGGGGATGAAAGTGGAATGATAAATCGGATTGCTGGGGTCTTTGCAAGGAGGGGATATAACATTGAATCCCTTGCTGTTGGCCTGAACAAGGACAAGGCACTCTTCACCATAGTTGTCTCTGGAACTGATAGGGTGCTGCGACAAGTTGTAGAGCAGCTTCAGAAACTTGTTAATGTTTTGAAGGTTGAAGATCTCTCAAATGAGCCCCATGTAGAACGTGAACTAATGCTTATAAAAGTGAATGCAGATCCAAAGTACCGTGCTGAGATTAAATGGTTAGTGGACATATTTAGAGCAAAGATTGTGGATATCTCAGAACATTCTGTTACAATTGAGGTAACTGGAGACCCAGGCAAGATGGTTGCTGCTCAAAGAAATTTGAGCAAGTTTGGAATCCGAGAAATCGCCAGAACTGGAAAGATCGCCTTGAGAAGGGAAAAGTTGGGTGAGTTGGCTCCATTTTGGCGATTTTCAGCAGCTTCATATCCAGATCTTAGAGAATCTATGCCTATTGATGCTCTCAGGGGAACAGGAAATAAAGCACTAGTCAGCGAAACTGATATGTCTGCAGGGGGAGATGTTTATCCAGTGGAGCCATTGGATGGTTTTGCTGTCAATCAAGTTCTTGATGCACACTGGGGTGTTCTCAACGATGAAGATACAAGTGGACTCCGATCACATACTCTGTCCATGCTTGTAAATGACTGTGCTGGAGTTCTTAACACTGTTACAGGAGTTTTTGCTCGAAGGGGATATAATATTCAGAGTTTAGCTGTCGGACATTCAGAAACTGAGGGACTCTCACGCATTACAACTGTTGTTCCTGGTACTGATGATTCAATTAGCAAGTTGGTGCAGCAACTTTATAAGCTAATAGATATACATGAGGTTCAAGATCTTACTCAGCTTCCATTTGCTGAAAGAGAATTGATGTTGATAAAGATTGCTGTAAATTCTTCTGCACGACGAGATGTCCTTGATATCGCCAGCATCTTTCGGGCGAATGCTGTTGATGTGTCTGATCATACAGTTACTCTTGAGCTTACAGGAGATTTGGACAAGATGGTTGCACTGCAGAGATTATTAGATCCTTATGGCATTTGTGAGGTGGCACGAACTGGGCGAGTGGCTCTGGTGCGTGAATCAGGTGTTGATTCTAGGCATCTTCGTGGATATTCTTTTCCTCTGTGATTTGATGAAATGTAATGAATTTTACAAGTTTGGAAAATTTTCAGTTTCTGATTTTGTGAATTCTTCATCTTTTAACATATTAATAATTATAGGGTTTTGAACTTAATTTACCCTTCCAAACTAGTACGTTGGTTAAAGGAGTAGTGAAATTCTTTCAAATAAAGTTTCCGGTTGATATGAAATTTTTAGTCATTAATACAGTAAGTGATAATTTCTGTACTTAGTCTGATATCTTCTTCTGCTGTATAATCACAGTTCAATATCCCCTTTATATACATGGTTTTCAGAGATATTGTATTATTTTCCATAGAAAAATTTGACATTTATAGGTTATGAAAATTTAAAACTTGAATTTTGGACTCATTATCATTATACATATTTATGAATTTGGTAGACTCCATTAAGATTCAATTCAACAAGAGATGAGCAAGATACCAAATATTGAAACAAAACTATGCTTTGATATTATACTAATTGTGTACAAGTAGTTGGTATCGATAGGAGCTTAATATGTATTTTTATCCTTTCCAGGCACAATTTCCTAATCATAAAAAAATATTATTCAAGTACTATATTTTCGCAGCTCATCCATAACATTAATTATTTTGTTAACGTAAGTTCTTAAAACATTTTAAGAAAAACTCTTACTAGTAAGAGTTCAAGATAATCGTATTACTAAAACGAATCTGAATTAACCACAAGGTGGTTGCCTTGGTGGTCCACGGCTTAGGATTAAAACCCAAGTTCTTGGTTCTACTCCTGGCAATTACATTGTGGTCAGCCCTCATGGTGTTTAGCTCTGCTGGTGGAAGGACGAATATGGGGCTAACGTCAGCGGTTCGAATCCTACCCAGGCGGGGCAAGTTCTGATTTACCCACTTGCATCCTTGTGGAGCCATGGGTGTAGACCGGGGTTTCTTATCTATCATACTCCACGAATATATAGGTTAAGCGGGTCACGTAGTTGGGGGCCTGCTTCCAACATACAGGCCATGGCGAGTCACGTAGTTGAGGGAGGATAAGCGGATAGGTGCCTAGACGAAGTCCAGGATCCTCGATACAAAAAAAAAATTAATCTGAATTTGTTCCATGACATGAACTATTAATATATCCAAAATTATTTTCACAATTTCTTATGTGTTAAGTCTACAATTAATGTCACTGTTAAAAGTATTTTCGTAAAAGACATGTATGATTTATATAACACATAATACTAATACTAAATAATTAATGAAAATATTAAAAAAAAAAAAAAATGAACAAAGAAAATGCTAGGTCTATTAACCTATTCCTAGTAAAGGCTTAGCGGTACTAAGCTCCAAAAACGGAAACATTTAGAAAAGCAAAAATAAATTAAAGAGAAGAAAAAGCTATAATCAAATTTATATAAAAATTAAGTATGTATTTTACAATAATTTCAAAGATAACTACCAATAAAAGATGATATATATATATATATATAATAAAAAAATAAAAAATAAAAAATAAAACCAATTCTAATAACAATATAATCAAATTTAAAACTATTTTTTTTTAATCTAATAATGTTAAAATAGTGATCATAACACTCCACTCCATTTATTGCTTGGAAAAAACCCATGAATATGTAATACATAATAAATACCACCAAATTAATTAACATTCACTTACATTATCAGGGAAAAAGAAAATAAATCCATGAATATGTAATGCATAATAAAATCTGAAAGTGGTTGTAAGTACTTGAATTCAATGGACATGGTTTATAAATTATAATGGTGGTTTTCGACATTGGATTAATAATTAGCAAGTAATTGAATAATATGCATGAGTTCTGGAAATGAGTAAAACTTTACTTAATAGGTGTTTATTATAATTTCACAATATTTACTTCAACCGATTACTAGGAACCACGGATACTCCATTTTTGGTGGAGGTAACTCGTATCCAGTTCAGATACTTCTTGGATACTCGAGGATACGTATTCTATACGCCACTCCGTTGACTTTTTCACAAGTTTAACCGGAGGATACTTTGGGGATACGGCAAGGATACAAAATGACCCTTAGATTAAAAATTTGTTTCAAACACTATAAGGGAATTGTGAAAATATTTGTCACTACAAGTGAAGAAATTTTCACAATTTTAATAGGGATAATTATCCCGGTGACCATCAATTTGGATGCACACTATCAAAAGGGCCATTAGATGGGAAATTGGTTTCAAAATGGCTATTTTTGGTAAATATTATGACATTAATGGTCATTCCGTCAAACTCTGTTAAGTTTGCTGTTAAATTAGTGGCATTTTGGTAAATAAGAGATTGACATTCCACCACAAGATTTATTTTACATTTTTTTTTTCCAAATCCAATTACACCTCTAGACAATGATAAACTTTTGAGTAAATTGCATCAAACGTTCCTGAGGTTTACCCTTTTACACCCAAAAATAGTTTTATTGTTAACTGACACTCATCTCCTCTACTGTTAGTCAAACTTAGTCAAATTTAACCGTTGACCAAGTTTGGCTACCAAAAATACCAAAAATTCCCTTGGAAATTCTTAAGGGAGCAACCGTTGAATTTTGATCAAATGCCAAATAAATCCCTTTGGTTTGAACAATTAGAGAAGAAAAAAAAAAAAAAACCCTCAATTGTTTTTGGTGAAAATGCCCCTTAGCTTATGAATCAAAGATAATAAAAAATCAGTCATGTTAAAACGTATCATAGTAAAATTATTTCTTTACTAGAGAGAATTTCCAAAATATGAAAATTTGGACAATTCTATGTTCATTTTAGTTATCTACCCATGGCCAGAAAATTAACTTTAACATTTGTCTCAAGAGGTTCCATTAAAATTTAAATTCTACAACAACATTATATGTTGGAGTAATTTATCAACTATATATGCACTTGGTATCTTCTGCTGATTTTCCATGAATGTTTTATTTTATTTTATTTTATTTTGTTTAAGCTCAAAATGGACATGACTGTTAACTGTCAAAAGTACTACTCACTTATCGATAATAAAGTCTGATGGATGGTTATGAATTTTGTGGGAAGGTACCTCCATCCCCAACCCTAGTTCCCCATTTTTTATTTTTTTTTCGTTTTTTCCCGTTTCTCTGTTTCCCTGTTTTTCCATTTCCCCGTTTAACTAAAAATTACAATTTTTTTTTTTTTAAAAAAAAAAAAAAAAAAAAAAAACCTTCCATTACAAATACAAAATAAAATGCATTACAAATATAAAAGAAAATCCATTGCAAAATAAAGTATTTCAATGATCCATTAGTGTAAATGAGGTTTATATAGTTAGGTTTTCAAATAAAAAATATATATATATATAATTATATTTATAATATTTTGGGGGAAATGGGGATGTGGGACCTCACCCCATCCCCATCCCCATCCCCATTTCAATTTGGATATGAAAATCATCCCCATCCCTATCCCCACCCATTTCCCCATTTTCCCCTCAAAAAAATTCCCCAAATGGGGATGGGGACACAGGGAATGGTGATCCTGGGAAAAATGTACAACCCTAAATGAAACATAGGATTGTGAAACATACATACATGTTATCAGAAATAGCAACTTTCATCTCTGTTGAAAGTTGAAAGTGAAAACTTGCCAGAGTTGATCTTTGAACTACTTATGTTAGTTCATGATCTAGAGAGTGGGAGAGTAAGAGAATTGGCAGGATCCGATTGTGAGAAACGAAATTAGAAATTATAGGTTCAAGAATGGATTTTCTATGTGGGAACTTGAGCATAGTCTCATTTGATTTGATTTTGATGGTATGGTTTCAGTCGACCAAGTGATTAATGGTAGTTGAACCATTTTGATGGTAGAGGGAGCCATCAAGCATTTGTATAAAAGATGTAATTATGTAATTTTAATTGGGATTTATTTAAGGGGCCTTAGCCTTTTAAAAAAAAAAAAATAATAATAATAAATTAAGGGGACTTAATTGAACCAAGCAAATTATACTGGATTGGATTTCTGTGATTTTGGGCCCAAAACACTTTAGTGGATTCAAGTAGCAAAACCGCCCATTTTCATTGGGCTCAAGTAGTAGAGCCACCCAATTTCGGCCAAGTCAGCACATCCTGTCAACATTACAAGCCACATCATCTGATCTGCCTGAAATTACTCAACACGTTGTCATCATTCGATGACGTGATAAGACACGTCGGCCAACTTGTCTGACGTGCTCACACACGTCACCTTTTGCCTCGTCTTCTTCCAACCTCTCAAAACAAAAAACAAAACAAAAACAGTTAGGTCAAAATCAAATCAAACAAAACAAAAATTCTCTGTAAATTCTCTGGCGTTCGAAGCAATTGGCGAATTGGGTATGTTCGGATTCATGAGAGAACAGCGTGTGGTGTTGTATTGAAGGCGGTGTCGCCGTTTGAGCAGATGATAATGTCAGGTTTGTGGAACAATTCGGCCATTAGAAAGTCTCCAAGAACTCGTACGCTTTCTTCTCTTTACTTTTATATCATCAAGTTTTTATTTTTACTTAATTGTGATGTTGCTTTAAGGGTTTCATTTTAAAATTTTCTAAGCTCTGCTGTGCAATGGACTTGTTGCAGAAAATTATATGTTACATTGAATGTCGATTCTGGACTGAGCCTATAAATGTTGAAGAGAGGGGCCTTCTGTTGATTACAGTAACCCCATAAATCCTATTGAGAAGCTTGAGGGATCCGTCAAGCATAAAAGATAACTTAGGTTCTATAATTCCAAGGTAAAAGCTCCTTCAAGTCTAATTTTCATAAGTTTAACTTTCAGATAATTGTAGACAATTGGTACTTACAGGAAGTAGGTGATATAGTCTATAGAGATTAATGGCCCAAGGGTTATGAGAGAACCCTGGGCTGCCTAATTATTTAGACTCCATTGCCTATATATAATATACTAATTAAACTCAGTTGATCCAAGTGTGAGGATTGTAGGGTATCTCACTTGGCTTAACGGGCACTGTAACTAGTGTTCATAGTGATCGGATCAGCATAATTATCTGCATGTGTCTCAAATGTCATCACCTGATTCGTGGGGGCATCGATTGAACTGCCTAAATTATTGGGCATGCTAGATGATAAGTTACCAAATTAATTGGAACCGTTCTACTTGCTAATTTAGTCTATTAATTGTATCCATAAGGAATTATTCTACCAGCACCAATACCAATCTGCTTCTTTGTGGAATTCTAGTTTATAAAAATTGGTATTACTTACTAAGGGGCTGTTTGCTTTTTTGTCTAAAGTCTTATAAGACCTTAATTTATTAGATATATGGATAAGTCTTAAAAATTAAGATATTATGATATGTTTGTATTTTTCATTTTGAGAAATTATCATTCTCCCCCCTGTATTTTGCCATATTCTCCATTTTCCCCCCTCTTGTTTTAAAATTCTCCATTTTTCCCCCTCCCATGCTTATTTTTAAATGTTGAGATTGTTTGTATTTGTACATGGGAGGGGGGAAAATGGAGAATTTTGAAACTAGAGGGGGGAAAATGGAGAATATGGCAAACTACAGGGGGGAGAATGATAATTTCCCTTTCATTTTAGATGACTTATTACAAATATAAAATTGATTAGGTTGTGTTAGGGTTTCTTCAAAATTGAGAATTTTTGGAAAATTGATTTTTAGTATTTTATTATGTGTGGATAAAATCATAAATATATGAATTGTTATAAGATATTTTTGGAAATTTATTAAAAAACTCTACTGTATCACTTTTTGAATAAGATAAAAGTCAAAAAATTTTACTTTTTCTAAAAGACATATATATCTTAAAATAAGATATAAGTTGAAAAAACAAACAAACTAATTTATCTTAATTTAAGATATAAGAGGTAATAAGTCTTATTGGGAAAAAAACAAACAGCCCCTAAGTGAGGTTATTCGAGAACATCAATCTCCATTTTTTCAGAATTAAGAGATTATTGATGGTTTTTTCTTCTCCCCTCCACTCTCCCACTTCTCTCCTTTTTCATTTGGGTGCTAGAGATGATTTTGATCGCATCTCTTTGCAGGTTTGGCTCAATTTATACTGATATATAGTTGGAGATTTGCTTCGTTAACTGTCTGGAACATGAAAACATGGAAAGCTATGGTATGTGCTCATAACTCCTTATATGAATGCTGCATGTAGCCGGTTTTTCCCTTAATGAATTTTAGTTTCTATGGAGTTATGCTTCAATCAAATTGGCAAGATTATATATCGGAGCTTCAGCAGTTGATGGAATGAAATTAGTCACATGTTTAATAAAGTGACTAATGATTTATAATATATGATTCAAAGTGAATCAAATCAATTACATGTCTAGAAGAACCTGACAACATTAATAGATTCAACGAATCATTTATTAAAAGCTGTTGATTTCTAACCACTATTCTTTGTATATAGCATGTAAAATCAATTGATTTACCTTGAATATATGTACATGTTAGAAAAAGTTAAGGTTACAAAAGAATGGAAATTAAAGCTTAGAAAAGGCACACGATCGGTTTTCATTGACATTGATAACCGAGTTTCTGTTTTTTATTCCTCAACCTTTTCTAAGAGGTGAATATATTCGTGATAAGCTAATTAATTTTACATGCTATATACATTATTTAGATATATTCGTGAATATATTATGTAATATAGACTATCATGTAATTGGCAAGGAATCACAGCCTTTGGTTGCAATCCATCTTTTGGTCTGATTTAAAAAAGATTATATATTAACAATACGCGGTAGCCGTGGTAATTACCAAATTGACTATGGTTGTTGCTCGTTGTAGTTGACATTATCTATCATGGACATAGCCCATTGTTGTAACACACCATTTTTCATAACAACCTCCCAGACAATAGGCAATATCGGTAGTAGATACACTCATAAGCACCAACAACCGGGATCAATGATTTCATATATATATAAAACATAGAAATTAAGAAGCTGCTCTGAGTATGAAAATATGTAGTGTATAGAGGGCATATTGAATCATGTAAAATCAACATATAAACTATTGGTAATTATATAAACTTACATGACCAGAAAACATGTAAAGTAAAAGATTGAATTTGCCCATGTAACTTCAACCGGTATGTTACTAATTAGGTAACCAATTGACCCAAAATAAAATATTGGAATAACTCTCGGTACATATTGGAGAAAAAAAAAAAAAAAAAAGGGAAATAGCATTCTTAGATATTGAAATAATAAAAATTTTGCAGAATTTGGCTTGGTAATGGTAGCCTTCCTTCAAGCACTTCATGAGTAGTGGGAAACAAAAGAACATGTTAATCTTTATTAATACTTTAAAATATACAATCAGAGGAGTATCAAATGAATTATTGCTTGCATTATTGAAGTGGTCTCAGAAATATTTATTTATACTTTAAACTATACATGAAGTATCATTATTGAAGTGATCAAGAATTTTCTTCGCATATGTTACCATACAAATTAAATTACAAACCACGTCTCTTTCCATCAACTCTAAAATATGTATCAATTTCCTCTGGATTCACATTTAGAGATTTGTTTATCATAGCTCTGCATCTATTACAAAAAAATAAATATATAAATAATATGGTAGTGAAGTTATAAAAAGCAATTACAATACCTCAATATAATAGTTTGCTTCATTCAAAAGCTTAAACCGTTAAATAATTAAATTTAAGTTCTAACAATTACCATAAGGTTTTAATCTTTCTTCATTCGGTCTAAAACGAGTATGATTCAGTAAATATCATTTTCCAATACACCAAAATAATCACTTACCTGGTCGACATTGTCAGAATCCTAGTACTTTAATTTCCTATAAATTTTGCATGGGATCCTTGAAGATATGTGCACGGGAATTAAACAAAAGGTCGATCAGGCTTGTATAAAAAGTAAATGCACATAGACATTTAGCTTAGTTATAGACTTGGGTCTTCATGAGTCAACCAAACAGGTACATATAAATTATCAAGTAATTATATGGCTAACCCCAAGGGGTGGTGCCGTTGGTCATTGGGGCAAGCTGTAAACTCAGATATCCTGGGTTCGATCCCTGGCAGCCACGTTTCTCTTGGGGTCACTGGAGGTTTACCCGGCTGTTTTTTGAACAATAGAACTTTAATAGAGGCACCAAGCCAGGGAACAAAAGCAAAACAGCAACAACCCAAAACGGAGGAACCGCAAGACCCAAGCAACAAAAAACAACACCAAAAGGCAACAAAGAACAACACCAAACAGCAAAGGCAGGCAGCAACAAACGAAGCAACAAAACAAAACAGGGGAGCAACAACAAAAGACAAGAGAAAAGAAACACCAACAGAAACACACAGAAGCGAGAAAGAAAAGCAAAACAGGCGCAGCAAGGCTAGCCATAATCCCAAATCAGCAACTCCTCCTGCGATCCAGAGCCTTTCTTAGCAAGGGCATCAGCCACCGAGATTCTGATTCTGGGCTGAAACACCACCTTCACCCTGCCCATGGAACCCAGAAAACTACGGATCTCCTCTATGATAACCGCCACATCCAAATCACAGTCCCCATCATCATTGACCCACGAAACCACTAATTTAGAATCGCTAAAGATAGAAATCTGTTTCCTTCTTAAATCAGGCGTAAGAAAACATAACTGGCACGCCTTTAAAATTGCTGTGGATTCAGCAACCAACGCATTGGAGAAGCCAATGTGGTTGGAAAACAAACCCAAAATCTTTCCGGAGGCACAGCTCAAGACCCTACCAATACCAGCAGGCCCAGGATTCCCTCTTGAAGAACCATCAACAAAAAATTTCAGCCCCTCAAAAAAAGAAGGAAGCGGCCAGATAGCCTGCAAAGGGACGGGTCTAGCACAAGAATTTGAAGAAACGCTGTCAGGAAAGTTAACAATCATCAGAGTAATCGGGTCCGAACTAGACTTTCCACAGTACTTGAACCACCAAACTACTCTGAAAATAACCATGTCGACAGCCAAAGAAATGGAGGCCTGCTTTCCTTTAAAAATCAACTCGTTTCTGCTCTCCCACACCGTCCAGACAACAGCAAAGAACAACGTGTTCCAAGCCCGGGAAAACTTCTTTCTCCGCATTAAACCAGGCCAGCCCCTAGCCCACTCCTGTACAGAATTATTAAAGCAAAACTGCACATCCCAAAAATTCATAACTCTAAGCCAGAGGTCCTTCGTCCAAGGGCAGTGGAGGAAAAGATGATCGATCGATTCCTCGCTCGAATTGCAAAAAACACAGTCCAGAGGGGTCCCAGGATCGAAACCAAAACTGTGCAACACCTTGCGAACCATGACCCTTCCTTGAAGTAATTGCCAAAAAAACACTTCGACTTTCGGGGGGCAAAGACCTTGCCAAATCAGAGCATGATCCGCGACGAAATTGGAACTGAACTCCTCCAAAGATCGTCTGAAAGAACAGACGGAGAAACCACCATCCTTGTTTAAGACCCAACTAATGGAATCCGAAGAACACTCATTCAGATTTAAGCATCCAAGAATAGCCATTAAAATATCCCATTGGAACTTTTCCCACCCAAAAAGAGGTCTCCTCAGAGCCACCTCCCACCTCCAAGACGAATTACACCACTTACCAAAATCAGCCACCATACCACTTTTATTGGCAGCCAAAGCATACAGCCTGGGACAAACAATTCTGAGAGGACTATTAAAGATAAACGGGTCGTGCCAGAAATTCACCCTTCTACCGTTGCCAACATGAACCAAAAATCCCTCGGACAAAATCCTAGAGGTCACCGAATCCCTACTGAATAAACTGCCGACAGCTTTTATAAACCAAGAGCCATTGTTTCCACTACACCAATCCCATAAAAGGCAAGACAGAGGCACATCATACTTCGAACAAACAACTCTCCTCCATAAAGCATTTTCATCCTTACCAAACCTCCACGCCCATTTGGCAAGGAGACTTTTGTTCTTGTCAAGAATCCTCCCAATGCCCAAACCCCCATTCCTTTTACTTTTGCAAAGATTGTCCCAACTGACACCATGAATTTTTCTTTTTTCGCTCCCGTCACCCCAAAAGATCGCTCTTTGCATCTTTTCTATCTCCTTAGCCACCCCCACCGGAATTCCAAAAATCGACATAAAATAATTTGGGATACTAGAGAGAACGGATTTGATAAGAACTAACCTTCCCCCTTTGTTGATGAATCTCCTTTTCCAAGGAGCCAATCTATTCCTTATGCGGGTCAAAATAGGATCCCAGGCAGCCTTCGAAGGCTTCTTGAAACCGAGAGGCAATCCGAGATAAGAGATAGGCAAGACAGCTTTTTGGCATTTAAAAGTTTCAGCCCACACGTCCCCCTCCTCAACTTTCTTCCCCACTCTAGTGACACTAGATTTATGAAAATTGATCTTCAAACCCGAGGCTAACTCATAGCATCTCAAAATTCTTTTCGCATTAGAGAGAAACTCCACCTTCGGCTTTAAAAAAAGAATGGTGTCGTCCGCAAATTGGAGATGCGAAACATGAACCGAATTAGAACCAATCAAGGCCCCTTCTATCAAGCCTAACTCGAAAGCTTTCTGAAAAAGAAGACTAAGGGCTTCCGTCACCATATTAAACAGAAAGGGGGAAAGAGGATCCCCCTGCCTCAAGCCCCTTTCCACCCCAAACTGAGAAGTCGGGCAACCGTTAACTAAAACTGAAAGCTTTGGAGAGGAGATACAACTCTGAATCCAGGACCTCCACTTGCTACCAAACCCCATATCCTCCATAGTCGAAATCAAAAAACCATGATCCACTGAGTCATAAGCCTTCTCAAAATCCAGCTTAACCACCAAACCACCTTCAGCATCACCTTTCCACATGTGAATAATTTCCTCAGCTATGACGAAACTATCCAGAATCTGACGATTTTTCACAAAGGCCATCTGAGATTCCCCTATTATGGTATCCATGACTCCTTTCAGCCGGTTAGCCAAAATCTTAGCCAAAACTTTATACATGCTTCCCACCAAACTAATAGGTCTAAAATCTGAAATCTTCTCAGGACTATTACATTTCGGAATTAAAGCAATAAAAGTATTGTTTAACTCCTTAACTATAGAGCTGTCCGCATGGAATTCTTGAAGAAAAATCATAAAATCAACTTTAATAACGTCCCAATTGGCTTTAATAAAATTAATATTTAAGCCATCCGGGCCAGGCAGTTTATTTCCGTCACATTGACATAAGGCCTCCCAAACCTCATCATAGCAAAAAGGTCTCTCAAGCATGGAATTATCATCAAACGAAAGTTGTTTAAAATTAAGACCAGTTACCTTGGGGCGCATCCAGGAGCCTCTCCTGAAGTGATTTGCGAAGTAATTCAAAATCTCGGACCTAACAGAAGACGGATCCGAAATTTTCTGCCCATTGATATTTAAAACCCCCACAAAGTTCCTCCTTCGTCTTCCATTTGCCATAGCATGGAAAAATTTAGAATTCCTATCCCCATCAACTAACCATCGAATTCTAGATTTTTGCCTCCAAATTTGTTCTTCCTTTCTGATTTCTTTCCACAAAATGGACAGCACCCGCAGCCTTTCCTTCCGCAGATCATCAGTCCAACCAATCAGGGCAGCTTTCCTATCAACCTCGTCCAAAAGCTTCTCACTCAACAAAACCTGACCACTCTCTCTTTTCTTGGCAGCCGCCCAACTCTTCAATCTCTGCTTAGAAGCCTTCAGCTTAGAAGATAACTTCCACCCAGCCGACCCAGCCACCTTGCAAGCTTTCCAACTTTCCATAGCTTGCTTCATAACATCTTTCTCCTCAAGCCAAATGTTAAAAAAATGAAATGGGGAGGGGCCCCAGTCAACCTTGCTGCTGCCTAAAGAGATGGCATTATGGTCTGAAACACTCTTAGGAAGACCCTTTTGAATCAAATGGGGAAAATTCAAGAGAAACCAAGGGGACAACAAAAATCTGTCCAGCCGAGCCCACGAAGCCGAGTCCCTATTGTTTGTCCAAGTAAACGAGATCCCCACCAGAGGAATATCAATCACGCCAGCTTCAGACACAAAATGATTAAAATTTCTCATAGACATGATGTTACCGTCTCCTCCTTTCCTCTCGGAAGCGCAAAGAACCGTGTTAAAATCCCCTCCCATACACCACGGTATCGGAAAGGATAGTTGAACCTGGAGGATAAACTCCCACAAAGACTTCCGATCACGCTCAATGTTCGCAGCATAAATATTGCAAAAAGCCAAGTCCTTGTCAAACCCCTTCATTCTTCCCACCAAAATAATACAATTTTTATTGGAGATGCAATCAGAAACAGTAAAAGAATCCTCATTCCATAGCGAAATCAAGCCACCCGACGCACCTTCCGCTTCAACCCCCACCCCTCTAGCCAACCAAGGTTTACCCGGCTGTTAACTTCAGGGTTTCATGGAATTAGTCGATGGCATTTAGCTTTGATCAAAGTGATCAATTATTGAAGTAGGGTCAGAATATTTGATGGAAAGCTAGCATGAAATGAAAGAGATCACAGACAACTTTAAACATTTCACTAAAGTAGTCTTTAACAACATATTTATCTCTTGACCGGCGTGTCAACAAGCTTGTCTCAAGTTCCCTGTTGGGAGATTTGTCTCAACAAGACAAGTTGCTTGACCGAGAAACTGATTTATATTTACCATATAGTTTTTTTTTTTTTTTTTTTGGTATCCGTGGGTGTCCAGGCCAACTTGCACGCACCTCGATTAATCCCACGAGGCCCTGAAATTAACAGTCGGGTAAACCTCCAGTGGTCCCAAGAGAAGCGTGGTTGTCGGGGATCGAACCCAGGAAGTCTGAGTTTACGGCTCGCCTTATGTTTCTTCGATAGCTTGTTTCTTCAGACTTTAATCAATAAATAAGTGTTTGGGTTCCCTTTTTTTTTTTTTTCAAAAAATATAAGGGCAAACTTCATTTTGGTGGTTTCTTGGGAGCTACTGGTGGCTGTTTGGTGTTTTTTCGTCTTGTGTTTGTGTTGTTTCAGAATGCTTTTTGCCACCGTTTCTACTTTGTTTTGGTTTAGTTGGCCTGACCCTGTTGTGCCTTGCCAGGGTCTTCTGTTTTCTTTGTTTTGCTTGTGCTCGTGTTTGTTCTTTTTGGGTCGTTCGTGGCCGCTTTAAATAAACTTTACCGTTAAAAAAAAAAATAAAAAAAAATAAAAAAAACTTCATTTTAGTTCATAAATAATCTGGAAACATCGGTTTTATAGCTTGTTTTGTATTATTCATCAAATACATCTGACTAAATTTTTTACGGTCACCAGTCTAAATATTTAATTATTTTCCCATTGGATTTTAATTGACCAATAAAAGATTAACATTTTTAAAATAAAAATAAGAATAGGTTACAAATCAGAGAAATGCTATTAATAATAAGAAAAAAAAAACTGAAAAAATTAGAATTTAATAAATAAATTGAAAAAAAAAAAAAAAAAGGAAGATGGAGATGGATTGTGGAAGGTGGACGGTGAAACGGTGGAGATAAAAAAAATAAAACAGAATTAAAATAACTTTATCAATATTAAAATAATAATAATAATAATAATAAATTATTATTTCATGTACTTAAATTTTTTAAAAAGGATGAGTAAAAAAGTAAGAAAAAAATAATCTATGGTGGGATCCAAAGTTTGAATGCCATGAAATTGTTGAAATATTTTTTGTATTTTTTCCAATTTGTGCCAAGATTTGTACGAATATACTCATTATTTAGAAAAGTTACAACGACTTTAGGCATACTTGATGAAGCTGCATTCAATCTTCTTCTTTACATGCTTTCTGGTCATGCAAATTGATTGAAAGGAGATATAAATAAATTTGAGATGTTCTTTAAGAAGCTAGCTTACATTACATATACATATATTTACAGGCAATATTAATATATCAGTAAGAACCCATTGAAAGGCTGTTTTGCTATGTTTAATTTGAATAGAAAAGGTTTGTCTTGTGTTATAAAATTAGGAACCTAGCTATATATTGGATTGCATCGAAGTAGATCAAAAAGCAATTTATATATTTTCAAACTTTTTTCACAACTATATTTCATTGTTCATATAATCATATCATTCATTAAAAAGTCACATATTAGATTTCTTTAAGATCTTAACAAATATTAATGTTAATATTAGATCATTAAGATATCAGTGGAAACCATGAAGGGATTCTCTTATAAATTCCTTTATAATTCCTCAAAAGTCTATTTTAAATATATATATATATATTCTATACAAAAATGTTTTGTTAGGGAAAAAGAAAATCTTAATTAATATGCTTGAAACATTTAAAAAAACATATTCAAAAGTTAAATGAAATTTTCCCAATGCAACGATGGAAGTTTTCATTTTCAATTGCCTTTTTTTTTTTTTTTTTTTTTTTTTCCCTTCCTGTTTTGTGCATAATTTTAAGAGGAATGGGCTCATTTGGGTGATTGAGTAATGTTATAAAGTCCAAAAATTTTGTCCTACTACCGCATCATCAACACATACAAATAAGTGATAAATTGTGTTTTTCCATCACCAAAATACCAAATTTTTACTCTAATACTACCATGAAGCGAAAATAATAATAATAATAACAATAAAGGATAAATTTGAGTTACCATGAAGCGAAAATAATAGTAAAAAAAAGGGATAAATTTGAGTTATTACTAAAAAGGATAGAGGGGGGGGGGGGGGGGGGGGGGGGGGGCGGCGGCGGAAGTGGATGTCTAAAAGAGATTTCTAATCAAAAGCAAATTTTACTAAAAACGGAAATTCCTACCTAGAGTTATTTGGATCCAAAAGTATTGCCTAAAAAAAATAAAAAATAAAATAAACTGAAAATGGAAAGTCAAAAGTGCCCTACATCAACCCTTTAGAATAATGACGAGTTTTTTTGAACCGCAGGCTTTATTGAGAAAAGCTAGACAAGGACTCGAAAACAAGCTACTGCAAGCTACACAAACCCACCACCAACCACAACCCAACGAGCCCAAAAAGCAACACAAGAAAAAGGACAACTGATCGTCTATTCTTCATCTTCGACTGAAAAATCAGGATCCGCAGGGACTGAAAAATCAGGATCCGCAGGCTTCCGAAGGAACATGGTTGCTACCCTCATTGGCATCCTGGCTTTAGAACTACGCCGAATAGCACGACGTGCTTTAGCTGCAAATGGCGTGGCACCAGAACTTTTTGAACTCCCATCAGGTGCAGCCAGAGCATTTTGCAACACCTTCTCGTCCTCATGCATACGTTTTTCAAGCTTCTTTCGACAACAGCAGCGCCAAGTAGCCTGTATGATACAGGCTGCCCAACGCCTCCACCTCAAAGAGAAATACCTGAAAATAGGCAAGATGTGCTTAGGGAAAGGCAGCATGAATTTAGTGAAAACATCCTTCAGGTCATCAGCCATTAGAGCAAATGCTTCAACTTCAGTAAGGGTTTTAATAGTACTAGTTGAGAGGGGGCGCTGGTCAGATGAAGATTGAGGATCTATAGCCCACGAAGAAAGTTCTTCCCCACAAAATTTAAGTTCGTCACTTAAATTTATATCTCTGCCATTGATACCCCTGCTCGAGAGTGTGCCGCGCATAATAAAGAGCATTTCATCAACTGGATCACCCACTCGTACAATGTAGGTATCACCCGGGTATAGCACAGGTTTTAGCTGTATGCACATTGCATTCAACTGTCGTTCAGGCAATGATTCAAAAATTGGCACCTAAAACACATCCAAGGAAAAAAATTGAAGATCAGATTAAAAATCATAACCTCTATTCTAACTCCAATGACTAATTATATAATAATAGAAGTTGGTAACCTGGTAAAAGAGAAGGATTTCCAACAATAAACATTCACCTTATCTTTTATGAATTCTACATGAATACTCAAATCAGATACTGTGAATTCTATATGAGAAATTGAGAACCCTCAAATCTTTGCAATAGTTTTTAGAAGCCGTAACACAATCACATGGTAAGGCGACCATATTGATGGATTGACTAACTAACTTACATTTGGCAGTTAAAAGCCTACGTCAAGGCAGCTGATGTCAGACTTAGTTATATTTGGAAGTCAAGGCAACAATAAACATTTGGAAGTCAGCTGAAGCATCACGTGTTTCATCATACCTGATGTGATCAGCTTAATTGATCATCAATCCTGATCATTAGCAAGTTAGTTACAATTGAAAAGCAAGGATTAGCTTAGTTAGTTACTAGTGATGTATTTAATGAGAATTAGTAACATTTTCTTCCTCTAGCTTTGCTTATCATTTTCTCTCAAATTTTCTTCTTCTTGCTTTGCTTATAATTTTCTCTCAATTTCTGCCATTATCGAAGCTTCAAGTTTCTCTTGTTATCTCATAGAAGCTGTTAGACTTTTGTCAAACACCTTGGTGATTGTATCAAACACCAGCATCTTTTATCTTGACATTACATTCTAAGCTAACAGATATGTCTAGATAAAGTTTTTTCTCTTGTTTTAATGGTTTTGTCAAAGAAGTGATCGAATCATATCATGGTCAACATGTAATATATATCATATCTTTTAGTAACGTCATCTTTGTTATTGCATTTAATTTGTTACATATACAACTTTTATTTACATTCAAAAATAAGAATGAGAATATATACAGACCAAACCATCATATTTAGGTTGAAATTAAGGCTATTAATTTTGGAGGGATTACCTTCGGTGAACATTTCCCTTATCATATACCGCTTTGTTATTCAAGAAAAACACTTTTAGCTCCATGTATGCTCTGCTCAAATCATACATCATGAATTCTATATACTGTGAATTCTACATCAAATGCTATGGTGAAATACAAAAATGTTGCTACACAACAAGGATGCAGACCTAAACTGACATGCCATAAACATTCCTAATGACATTATGGGGTAATTTTGTTAATTATACTACCCTATTGATAAGGAAAAGGGCACATAGGTGAGCAATTCTATATAGACAAAGTAACTCACCTTTTTTATTAGCTCTAAGCAAAGATTGCACTTTATGTTCTTTCTAAGGTCACTGGGAAGATTATTGAGCAAATTTTGTACATCGACACCTTTGGTTTCTCGCCATACATGTCGCTGGTATTTCTTTACTTGCTGCCGGAGGTTCACAGGGAGCTTTTTGAAGGTTGCCCAATGCTCTATCTCCCTCACCTTCAGTTTCATCTCCTCTGATTTTGTAGTTTCGCTTTGCAGATATAACTACACAAAAATTATAGTTCATAGAAATTAAATTTACTATGTTTAACATAAAAAAAAAATTAAAAAAAAAAATTGAATTGATAAGGAAACATAAACATATACCTGCATATTTCCAAGTAGAAAGATAAACAACACCACGCTAGAGATGGTAATTGATATTGCAAAGATGTTTTCCCACATATTGATACTTGTTATAAGGTTTTGAGCAAAACAACTGGAAAAAAAATAAATAAATCAAATTTCATTATATCATCTTTATACACAAGCATGACAATAAGAAAAGTTGATTGTGTAACAAACCTAAGACTCTGCAAGCCCCATCGGAAACAATATGTGAACTTTTGTGGAAAACTTCCCTCCAGTATAACACCAGACTGAAGAGCATCAAGATATATTCCAAAATCATAGAAATCTGTATTCTTAGGTTTTTTAGAACAAACATCATTTAGAAATTTGAAGTTTCCTGAACTTTTATGACAGTTAAAGGAATGGTGATTGCATCCAGTTTGATTCATGACTGAGCAGGCTTTCTTCCAGCATGTAATCTCTTTGTCTATAGCAAAAAAGTACCATAAGGCTCCAAATACCTAAAAACATCAGCAAGTCAAGAAGCTACTTTGGGTATGCAAATATGTGTACAGGGAACATACTACTGTTTTCTCAACCTCTACCAATATAATCAACATATAAAATGACAACTATATTAACTTACATGACCAGAAAGCAAATAAAGATAAAGATTTAATGCAGCTTTAACCCATGTAACTTCAGCCAGTATGCGAGTGCTTGTAACTTTTCTGAATAATGGGTAGATTCGAATTACTCTTGGCACAAATTGGAAAAACACAATATATTTCAACATGGTCATTGCTCCCAAAATCTTTGAGAGACTCGATTTTAAAAGGATGATTATAATCACCACCTGGACAAAAAAAGAGGAAGCTTAGATTCTATATATAATTAGTAACATCAAATTATTTATGTAACATAGTGTTCGGTAGTTACTAGACTAAAAAAAATAATGCTATCAACGGGCTTGATCCACGATTCATGTATTTAAGGTTGTCAAATCTAAGAGTTACCGGTAAAAACAGTCTCTTATATAATTAATTGACCCAATTAATTATATAAAAGTATAAAACTCTCTCGGACATTGGACAATGTTAATATTTACAATATGGTAATAATTAATTACAACTTAAATTACATTATACTCTTCCTGAAAAATTAAATACCTACAAATACATTGAGAGAAATATTTATGTTGTCACAGAAGTGCCTTACCTGTGGCATTGGAAGAACTGCGAGAAGGTCAATATAACCTTTATGGGATCTATTTGGAGAATTAGAATTACCGGACATCACGGGACGAGTTCGCGGTTGAAAATTAATATAGATTATATAATATAGATCAATGACGGAACGGAAAAGACAAGATATAATTCCCAATTTTGTGTCTAAGTCCAAGCAATTTTTATCCATCTTTATCACAGGAATGTAGAAGAACAAAGGATCTATAGATATTGACATCACCCAAAGCATAAGAGAAATCCAATTTGTGAAAGGTCCTTGTGGATCAAGGATTTTCTTCGCATATTTTTTCATACGATTTGTTAACGGTCTCTCATGATCATATATGATATCGTGTGTATCGATTTCCTCTATATTGATTACATCTTGAGAATTGAAATGCGTAGATCTGCATCCATTACAAAAAAAAAAACAAAAATATAAAAATATAAAAAAAATAGATAAACGTGCTAGCGATTAGCGAAGTTATAAAAAGCCATTAAAACATCTCAATATAAAAGTTTGCTCAATTCAAAAGCTTAAACCATTAAATAATAAAATCCAATATTTAAGTTATAATAAGGACTGTAAGGTTTTATCATTATTCCTTCAGTCTAAAATTTTTAGCTAAGAAAATATTCTTGTCGAAAAGAATTAAATGATCAGGGTAATTCAGTAAATATTTTTTTCAAACACACCAAAATAATCACTTACCTGGTCAACATTGTAAGAATCCTAGTACTTTTCTGCAAATTTTGCTTGGGCTCCTTAAAAATATCTGTATGGGAAGAAATTAAACAAAAAGGTCAGGCTTGTAAGAAGTAAATGCACTAAATAGACATTTAGCTTGGTTATAGACTTGAGTCTTCATGAGTCATCCAGGCATGTAGATATCAAGTAATATTTTTTTTTTTTTGAAAATGGAACTTTATAGAAGCCCAAAGGCAAACAGGGGAAACCCCAAACCAAACAAGGAAGCAAAAACAAAGAGCAGAAACGAGACAGCAACAGGGCCATCACCCAACAGAACTGGCAACACAACGGCGCCAACCCACAAACAAAACAAACAACACAAAGGCACCTGAGACATTACAAAAGCAACCCCACAAACAACAACAGCAACAGCAGATAATGCACAACAAAACAATACTGGAAAAACAACAAACAGCTCCCACTACACAGCAAGCCCCACGAACGACACAAGAAGCACACAAAGATCAAACATCACCCCATTCCACAAAATCACCTGACACGCTTGAACCCATCTTAACCAAACTATCCGCAAAAGAATTGAAGGCTCTTGAATCGTAAACAACCTCCACACCACCTAAGGTTCTCAAGCTGCTACGAATATCGTACAAGGTTTAGATATCAAGTAATATGATCCAATCAAAGACAATCTTATTTCCTTAGAGATACTGGCCAAAGAACTATTTTTTAAAGTTCTAAATTCTTTTGAATTTGTTTTTAGATTGTGTGCGATCAACAAAGGAAAAGGTATTGTAAAAAAAAAAAAAAAAGGTTAGTTTCAAAAAGAAAAAAAGCAGGAATAAAGTGGTAGATTTATTGATTTTGCGTAATTTTAATGATATGATTGGATGAGAATAAAGTGATATCATATGGATCATGAATAATATAAATCCATATCTCAATCTAAAGATGCTCATTTAGCCTGTTAAAACTCGTTTAGTCTATTAAAGTATTAGAGCATCTCCAATGGTATTCTCAAAAGTAGGAGAGTAATCAAAATTTGATTATTTAACAGAAAAACACTGTCCAATGAAGTCACTAAAATTTAGCAATAGCAGTTATCAATAATCAAATTGCCTCTTCAATAATCAAATTTGAAGATTGACTTTCAATCATCAAATACAAATTTAACCCAAATTAATTGTTATAATTTTATTATTTCTCTCTCTTCTGTTATTTTTTTTTTTCCTCTTTTTTTCTCTGATCATCTATGTATTTCATCATTGTTTCAACCCCAAAAATTTCAATTAGGTAAAATTCATCTTTTCATTACGAATGGATCAATATCCATATCATATACCTTCTCTTGTTTTTTATAATTATTTTTATTTTTTAGTAAAAAAAAAACTAATATATCATTGTGGTACCATTACAAGTGTACAATTGTGGGTTATACAATCATCAAATTTAGCAAACCCTGAAAACAATCCTCAAATACTAAGGTGACAACTTTTGAGGATCTAAATTTGCTTATATCATTAGAGATGCTCTTAATATATTACCGTACATATGTAACAAAAAAGGAATTTTATGATAACCGTCATAAACATGGGTTATAGTGATTCTGAATATTGTCATAAACTTATAACGGTTTTGAATCATTGCGAACCGATGATAGTTTAACTATCATAGTTTGTTGACAATTATAAATCACAAATATATAACAATTGAGAATTATTATAGATTCATAATTATTTTTAAAAACTTATAATTCATTTTTGCAATTGATTTACATGTCCAATATTTATTACCCCATCAATCAACATTAAAAAAAAAAAAAAAAAAAAAATAGTAGTAGTTTACTGATACTAAATTTTGTAACAATATCTCTAAAATATATCATTGCATACAAAAGAAATTATTAATTGTGCATTCTTGAATGTAACAATATCTTTGGAGGTCATTTGCTTTTTGGTGGCCGTTATTCTCTTTGTGCCTTCTGTACTTGTTTTCGGCTTCTTGCCTATCTAATAAATTTAGCAGTTGAAAAAAAAAAAATCCTCCAACTTGCATTTCATCAATATTCTCATCTTGAGCATAAGTTATTTTTTTTCATTGAATTGATTATATATTAGAAAGAAAAAAAAAAGACAAAAACATCTTATGGGTATTAAAGTCACTTTTATTAAAAATTATACTCAAAGAAAAAGAAAATTATCTCACCTTATCTTTAACACTAATAAGTATATTAGAATTTTCAATTATATATATCCAATTATATAAAGTGCAAATAATCTCCTATTATATAAATGCCAATCAAAAGCAAACAACTCAAGTGCCATTTAAAAGCATACATATTAAATAAAGGGTTCCCTTCAAAAAAAAATATTAAATAAAGGGTTAGCTTAAATCGATTTTAAATTTGTAACTTTAATATCGCTCTTAATCTAATAGGTTGATAAGAAGAGTAGATGATATCTCTTGATTTAAAACAAATAAATGGATGGATATCGAGAATGTTAACATGGAAAGAGAAAATATGTGTGTACTTATAATGAGAGTTTCTTTTGACAATCCAATTTTTTCTTTCTACATTTCTTTTCTAAAAACACTACATTCTCAAAATTTAAATTTTAAAAAATTCTAAAGACACTTCATTTTGTTACAAGATTATCCTTTTTATCTTTTTTTGAATTAAATTATTAAAAAGAGAAATTATCTCTCATAAATCATTAGATTAATTATTACATATTAAATTCTATCTCCTAAATATTTAATTACCATATTAAACTCTCTCTCCTCCAATAAATATCTTTAATTTTCTATCTCCATTTTTTCTCAAGCAATACTAACGGTTAAGGAAAAAAAAAAACTTACTAATAAGCTTGATTTTTAGGAATCATATATGTGTAAAAAAAAAAGTACTGTACCTTTTTTTCTATATAATAAAAAAAATCGAAATTTGAAAAAAATAAAATAAAAAATTGTTACTCTTGTAGGTATGTGACTACCCAGAGAACTTTAATTCTTTTATTAGTTTTAGAAATTCTAAATTTAATCGAATCTAGTTGAAACAATTTAAGCTTTCATATATCATTTTTTTTTAAAAAAAAAAAATTGACTTTTTAATATATATATATATATATCACTGTTAGTAAAAACTAAAATATTCATAAGTTTTTTATTTTCTTTAACTATTAATTAGAGATTGATAGAGAAAGTATGGAAATATGATATATATATATATAATTAAAAAAATGGAGAGATTAATTAGGATAGAGTATTTAATATGGAAATAACAAATTTAAGGAAGAGAGTTTAATATGTAATATTTAATCTAATGATTTATGAGAGAGAATTATTATTTTTTGTTTAACAAATTAATTAGTTTGGAGTGTCTTTAATCTTTTTTTTGTCTTGTTTAGTCATTTTAGTTTAGGTTAAAATTGTCATTAATAAAAAAATCAATTTGGAGTGTGAATAGATAATTTGTGGATTGTAAGGAGAAGCTCTCACTTATAATTAACACGGATAATAATAAACGAATCCTAAAAGTGTTTATTAACACGGAAATAAATAAACATGGACATCTTCATTAATATACAAAAAATTATATATATATATATATATATACTTTGTAGTACTTATATAGTCAACCAAAAAAAGTCCCAAATGAGAAGCTGTATAAATCCGGTGACTAGCAAAAAAAAAAAAAAAAAAAAAAAAAAAAAAAAAAAAAAAAAAAACTAGCTAACAGAACTAATAAATATGTTAGTTTTTCTGTCAAAAAAAATAATTATGTTAGTTTCTTACTTTCTTAAAATAAATAAATAAATAAATAAAAATAAAAGAAACTAACAATTATTTATATCTATTATGGTAGTAAAGTTTTCATGTTCAATTTTATGCAAATTATAATCACAATCACATGGGCTTTAAGGTTGACAATTAGGTAATTTTATACAAATAATCAGCATATAATTTGTCTATATTAGGTTATGTCTAGATCAATGCTCCAAATTTCATATTTTTCTACATACGATTTTTTCCTCTTACTAGAGGAAAAATCTTTCAATTATACATATATATATATATATAACATACTAAATCTTTGAGTTGCCTAAATAAAACAGAAAATTCATTTCAGTATCTTTGCAATTAAAGTTCAGAAAATAAGGGCATTTTTGGTGATGTTTTGTTTTTTGTTTTCAATATTTTTATTTGTAAACGAGAAATAGATTTTAATGTTTTTAGAAATAAAAAATACTTCTGATAGAAATAGTTAAAAACATCATTCTAATATATATATAATATGTATTTAGTGAAATATTTTCAACATGTTGTAAGATTAAAAATAATATTTTGTATAGTTAAATTAAATATATTATCAACGAAATAGTTTTCAAATTAATTAAATATTAATTTATGTCTTTTTATTTTTATTTTCCAAAAAGAATTATAATAAAATATATATTTTTTATTAATTTAAGAAAATTATTTCAGTCAATATATATATATATATATTGGTAAAATGTTGATAGGTAAATGAAGAAATTATCTCTTAATAAATAAATTAAATTTTATCTTTTTAATTAAAAAAAATAAAGTAAGAGCTTGTTTGGTTGGGCTTTTGAAAAACCTCTATTGGTAAAAGATCTACTTGCAGTAGATCTATTAGAAATAGAGTTTTTGAAAAAAAAAATCATAGATTTTTGGTTGGTAGACTTTTTAAAAAAAAATGTCTATTTGGAGAAGCACCTCCCTATGAGCTTTTGCCCAGTAGAGGTTTAAACTCTACTAGCATCTACTCAATTTAAAATAGACAATCTCAAAAGCCCAACCAAACAACTCTAAAAAACTCAAATAGATGTTGGTAGACCTTTTGAGCCAGTAGAAAGCTCAACCAAACAAGCACTAACTATTGATCTAATTTTTATTAACTAGTTATTTATTTAATTTGCAGGCTCATCAAAAAATGAAAACAAAAAGTGGAAAACATTTCTTTGATATAAAAGGAAAATAATAATAATAATAATAATGATTTCCATGTTTTCCTTTTCTTTTTCTTTTCTTTTTTGTCCAGCAAATTATACCGAACGCAATCTCTATGTTTTTCAACTCAAAAAAATAGAAAAACAAGATTTAAAAGCATAGCAGAACAACGCAGCCTCAAGGTGTTAACAGAACTAATAATTGTGTTAACTTTTTTTAAGAAGAAAGAAAGAGAGAATTAACAATTATATATATATGTCTACCAATCTATCAACTCCAAAAGAGTACGTGTAGAATATATGGAGAGGAATGAGAAGATGAAGAATAGAAACATGGTTTGAGCAGAAAATTAACAATTAAACGAAGAAAATCCCATAGGAGGAGCACACATATATGATGAATCAAAGAAATTACGTACCTTAGGAGGAGCAGAGAAGTGAAGTGGAGAGCACACGACTGCTATCTTTTCCGGCACACAAACGTTGACTTTTCCGACGACTGATCTGAGAGAGTCAAGGCGGAGAGTGTAGAGAGAGAATTGACTGTTCTGGCTAATTACCTTTTTGCAGTGGCTGGACGTTGTGTGGCTCTGCTTACTCACATTTTCATCTCTCTACACATTTTGATTTTCTTAAATTTTTTGTTTAATTATACAATTAATTGGGGTACGGAGGAGTATAAATTCGTATTGGTAGGAGGGAAATATCTCCTCTAGTTGTTTGGTGGGGTGGGGTTGGGGGAATTGTGGATTTTGCCTGTAAATTTATTGCGTTGTTTTTGTCATTTTGTGTATCACATTATTCACATGCACATGCAGTAGTTTTCAAATTTCTTTCATAATTGGGAATTCAATGCATGTTGGTGTGGAAAAATAAATGCCCCATTCATCAATAAATTAGATTTTAGTATTTTACAGCCTAACGACGGATCAAAAAATTTTCGAAATGAAGCTGTTATAATGGTGTGTCCCTCAAACCCTCGCACTTATACCATTTTTATTGAGATGAGACCATGTTAATTAGAATGGATTTTCTTCAAAAAAAAAAAAAAAAAATTAGAATGGCTAGATCGACCCCCCTCTAATTGCAATATTAAATAAAATAATAATAATAATAATAATAATAATAAGTGATATGTTAGGATTATGCTCAATAGCAAGAGTGTAATGTTGTACTTGACAATCTTTTCATATTAATAAAGTGATTTCTTTTTGTTAACAAAATCTTATATAACATTTATTATTATAATTGTCAAAGTAAATAATCATAAGGTCAAAAGACTATGAGAAAAGAAGAATTGTTCGTACATCTGGATATGTATGAGGTAGACACAATTCTTTAGTTAGTCTTTTTTTTTTTGAAAAGGCAATAATATTGAAGAGCCAAACCCACAAACAGGGGCAGCAGGAACAAAAACAGAGGCTCAAACAGCCCCACCAGAAACGCCACAACCAACAGCAAAACAAAACAGACACCCCAACCCCTTACATAACACTCCACTCAACAAAATCCCCCCTATTATTCGACCCCATTTTGGCCAAACTATCCGCAAAAGAATTGTAAATTCTGAAATCAAAAACAACTTTAATACCACTGAAATCTTTCAACGAACTCCTAATGTCGTAAATTGTGTTAATAAGCTCTAGATTCCCAAAATCGGTGGCATTAACCAATTCTTTAGTTAATCTTAAATAACGTTCACAACTTAAGTTAAAGGTTGGACACTTTTATCTTGTTAAAGTTGTATAATTCTTTTACTAGCATTTGAGTGGAATCAAATGTGTTGTGATGAGTCTAAAATCATCGAAGGGTCTTCGAGTAAAAGAATCTAGTGCACTGGGTGCATTGAACCGGATCATAATGAAATACTTTTTCTAGAACCGTCAATAGATAAAAGTCTTTTCATTATCAGGACAATTGGAGAGTCTATCTTAATCCTGAGATAAATGATGGACTTATGGTTGCAAGTGTTATCATTTGAGCTATTAATGAGTACGATTATATAGCATAGTCTATCCTCGATAGTTTGGTGGTATTCATTTGTTAATCAATAGAGGACTTCATTTATAGAAGAAATCGAAGAAAATCTCATCGTCAAAGACTCAAAGCTCAAACACTCCCTTGAACAAGCACACATATCTATACATGATAAATCAAAGAAATCGATTACCGTAGCAGATCACGCAAGCTGTGAGAAATATAAAGAGAAGTGAAGTGGAGAGCACACGACTGCGATCTTTTCTGGCACACAAACGTTGACTTTTCCGACGACCGATCTGAGCGAGTCTAGGCGGAGAGAGTACGTAGTGAGAAAACTGACTGTTCTGGCTTTTTGCAGTGGCGGGGACGTTGGGTGGCTCTGCTCCCTCCAAAAAAAAAAAATATCTCTCTACACAATTTCATTTTTTAAAAAAGAATTTTTTTCGCTATAGGTTATCACAATTATTTTGTAGTTCGGAGATGGGATACGATTGGAATCCACAACCTCAATCATTTCATCAATTCAAAACTCTATAAAACTGTCACTTATTTCTTTAACGTATATATTTTTTGCTCTATTTGGTAATGAAGTGATGGAGAATGTTATTATTAATTATATAACTAGAAGCAAAAATTAATTAAAAGTAAATTTTGAATTAGTTTTAAACTTGTAAATTTTCTTTAAAAAAAAGTTTTTTTTTTTTTTTTTTTTTTTTTTTTTTTTTTTTCAAGAATATGTAAGTAACTGGATGGATAGACTTGAGATTAGCTACATTCCTGAAGATGCATTTTTCCAGCTTCACCAATCAAGACATTTCTTATACATAGTCAACTTCAATTCTTATCTCGTCGAAAACTTTATCTAAATTTTATTTTTCTGAGGAGACACGAGTGACATAAAAAATTGATTTGTAAATTGTAATCATATGATTATATGATGTTTACCACATCATTTAATTTAGAAAATGTTTTTAGCATTACAGCATTACTCTTCTAATAATAATTAAGGATTCCAACCAATTAATTTTATTAAAAAAAAAAAACAAAAATAGTAGACAGTAGACACATCGCAGTTGAGAAGATTCACATCGGCCTCGAAAATTCGGAGGAAGCTCCATATTCAGTTTTATTTTAAATTTCTTTGTATTATTATTTTACACAACTTTGTTATCAATTATTGTAATATTAAAAAAAAAAAAAAAACTTTGTTATCAATTATGTAGGTAATTGATTATACACAGACTTTGATCATACAAGTTGGTAAATTGATATACGGCCTTTACTTCATTGTTTATTAGCAATAAAAATAAAAATAAAAATAAAAATGGAAAATCAATTCAAGAAATAGAGATTAGTGATTAGACTTTGACCAAGCCTGTATCCACTCATGGATGAAAAATACAATATTGTATGTGAGATATCTTACATTACACTATTTCAAAACGAGTATTGGGTTGAAATAGTGGCTATAAAGCTCAAACCAACAACCAAGTCAAATTATGGCTTAGTTTGATATTGCTTCCTGAAGTGCTTTTGAGACAAAAAATGATTATGTGCATAAACTAAGGTGTTTGATAAAATTCTAAGGAAGTGCTTTTGGTCATTTTTTACTTCTCCGAAATGAAAAAAATAAGAAGATACATTTTGTGGCTTTTAATGTGGCATTATAAGAAATGCTTCATGCGGAAGCAATAATGAAAACAAATTATTTTCAAAGAGTTTTCTTTATATATTCACAATATATATGGCAATAAATAAAAAGAAAAGTAATAATGTGGCAATAGAAAGAAAAAAAAAAAATAATAATGTGGTATAGTCACATAAAAATAAAATAAAGAAATTTGTTTATTTTATAATATGTTTATGGTCACACAAAAATACAACAAATTATTTATTTATTTTATAACATGTTTATGGCCACACAAAAATAAAACAAATTATTTATTTTACAACTTGTTTATGGTCACACAAAAATAAAACAAATTATTTATTTATTTTATAATATGTTTATGTTCAAAAAAAAAAAATTATTTATTTTTAAAATATCTTTAATATTCATTCATGTCTTTTCTAGTAATTTTGCACAGACGTAACACTTTTTACTTACAATTTACCAAACACATTGAAATTGTTTTTGGTTCAGCACTTTTAAAAATCAATTTACCAAACACTCAGTGGATTCTTCTCACAGTAAATCCAAAAGCAATTCTTCCCACAGCAGAACCAAAAACAATTCTCCACGCATCACAACAATGCCAAACTAAGCCTAAATCTAAAAAAAAATAACCAAGCCAAATCTTCACTTGTATAATTTGAAAACGTCTCCATTTAATTCTATCACATATTCACATTCGACCAAAAACAAATCGGTCTTGCACAATTTCTTATTCACTCGATCTTCCCTATCTCTGCCCAGATGGAGGGTGGAGATACAGTTTGGTTCCCACCATACATTGATTTTTATTTTTATTTTTCTAACATTTTTATTTATATATATATATATTTTTTAAAAGAAGTTTTTTAATTTCTTGTTATAATAATAATAATAATAATAATAATAATAATTATTATTATTATTACTTTAATATTTAAAGTTTTGTTTTTAATCTATTTTAATGCTTTCTGGCTATGTAAATTGATTGGAAGGAGTATATATATAAATTATAAATTTGAGATGTTCTTTAAGAAACTAGCTTACATAACATACACATATTAATTTACAGGCCATAATAATATATCAGTAAGAACCCAGTGAATGCCATGTTTAATTGGAATTTGAAACCTTTTGTTATAAAATTAGAAACCTAGCTACTGAATTGAATCGAAGTAAATCAAAAAGTCATTTATATAATTTCAAACTTTTTCCATAGACTATATTATTTCATTGTTCATATCATTCATAGAAATATCACTCGAAATTTATTAGATTTCATCAAAATCTTTATGAATGTTAATATAAGAGATCCTTTATAAGAAATCATTGTACAAATATAAGCTGCCTAAACAAAATGTCTTATTTATTTATCTGCAATTGCTTTCACTATCTAAAAATAATTTTATAATTTTTATTTGATTAAAAAAAAAAAAAAAAAAAAAAAAAAAAAAAACAATACAACTTAAAATAAACCGAAGGTAAAGATTGGGAAGAGGGATTCTCTTATAATTCCTCAAAAGTCTGACTTAAATTTTTGTTTTCCTTTTTTCTATACGAAATGTTTTATACACCAAAGGTAAATGTTTTGGGGAAAATTTAAACAATTGTTTTGAAACTGTAATTATGTGATTTTTAATTGGGTTTAATTTAAGGGTAATTAGCCTTTCCAAAAAAAAATGAAAATTAAGGGAGAGCTTCTTTTGACAATCCAATTTTTTCTTTTTACACTTCTTTTCTAAAAACACTCCATTCTCAAAATTTAAATTTAAAAAAATTCTAAAGACACTTCATTTTGTTACAAGATTATCCTTTTTATTTTTTTTGAATTAAATTATTAAAAAAAGAATTATCTCTCCTAAATCATTAGAGATTAATTATTACATATTAAATACTCTTTCCTAATGTTAATTACCATATTAAACTCTCTTTCCTCCAATACATATCTCTAGTTTTCTATCTCCATTCTTTTAACTGTTAAGAGAGAAAAAGGAAAAAAAAAAAAAAAAAAAAAAAACTTACTAATAAGCTTGATTTTTAGGAACCATATGTATGTATATACTAAAAAAAACTCAAAAAACAAGATATATATATATATATATATATTTTTAAATCGAAATATGAAAATGTTTTTTGTTACTCTTATACGTATGTGATTGCTTAAAGAACATTAATTCTTTCATTATTATTAGAAATTATAAGTTTAATCGAATCTAATTGAAACAATTCAAGTTTTCATATATCTTTTTTTTTATATATAAAAAAAAATGACTTTTTAATATATATATATATATTGCTGTTAGTAAAAAAACTAAAATATTCAATTTTTTTTTTTTTAACTATTAATCAGAGATTGATCAAAAAATATGGAAATATGATTATTATTTTTTTCAAAAATGGAGAGAGATTAATTAGAAGAGAGTTTTAATATGGTAATAACAGATTTAGGAGAGAGAGTTTAATACATAATATTTAATCTAATGATTTAGAAGAGATATTTTTTTTTAATAATTTAATTATTTTGAAGTGTCTTTAATTTTTTTGTCTTGTTTAGTAATTTTAATTTAGGTTAAAATTGTCATTAATAAAAAAAATTAAATTGGAGTGTGAATAGATAATTTGTGGATTGTAAGGAGAAGCTCTCAAATTAAGGGGACTTAGTCGAACAAAGCCAATTAGAAATTACATTATAGCGAATTGGATTTTTGTGATTTTGGGCCCAAAACACACTTGTGGGTTCGCTGAGTAACCCATCAGCCCATATTGCTAACATAAAAAGCCACGTCATCTAATCGGTTAACGGGTGTATTTTTGCTCACCCACGCTAACTAGGGTGAACCATTATCACCCACTCCAGGTGTTGACACGTGTCCCAAAGTTAACCCAAAGTCCAAAGTTTTGGGACACGTGTCAACATCTGGAGTGAGTGGTAATGGTTCACCCTAGTTAATGTGGAGTGCATTTTTGCTCACCCCTATTCAAGGGAGGTAACCATTACCTCCCTCTTAAATGGATGACATATGTCATAGAGGAGTAAATTTGAAGAGAATTTTACCCCTCCATAGACATATGTCATGTGTATGGAAGGGGGGTAAGTTACCCCCCTTGAAAGGGGGTGAGCAAAAATACACTCGTTAATGTGGGTGAGCAAAAATGCACTCTCGGTTAACGGCAATTATTGACGTGTCTTGACACGTCATGCGATCCGCCTAAAAATTGTTTGACACGTCGGCTAAAGTGTTTGACGTGCCCACACACGTCACCTTCTGCCTTGTCTTCTTCCTAAAAAAAGTGAGTATTTTTTAGGTCAAAATCGAATGAAAAAACAAAAATTCTCTGTAATTTCTCAGGCTTTCGAAGCAATTGGTGAATTGGGTATTTTCAGATTCATGAGAACTCATCGGCACCTAACCGTACGCTTTCTTCTCTTTGCTTTTTTATATCTTCAAGTTTTTTATTTTATTTTACTTAATTGTGATGTTTGTTTAAGGGTTTCATTTTAAAATTCACTAAGCTCTGCTGTGGAATGGATTGTTGAAGCAATTTACGTGTTAGGAAATGGAACATGTAGCAAATTCTTGTTTCAGATAGCAAATTATACATGTAATGTCGATTCTGGATTTGGAAGTTGATTTGGGTTTTTGTGATTTTGGGCATTTAAGCTCTGCCTGAAAATGTTGATTGGGAAGTTGTTGAGAAAGTACATCATTTACTTACCCAAAAAAAAAGAAAAAAGTACATCATTTTATTTGCTTTGTTATGTCATAGCTTAACCTAAGAATGTCAAAGCCATGCTTTATTTGATTTTCTCTTTTGAAAATTTGTAGATGTTTCATTAAATCCTATTGAGAAGCTAGAGGGAGCCGTCAAGGATAAATGAGAACTAGGTTCTATAATTCCTTCAAGTATAATTTTCAAAAGTTTAACTTCCTCATTGTTTTGCTGACTGCTTAGATAAGCTTAAATATTCCGCCACCTATATTAATTGCATTGAATGAAACTTCTCCCAAGTTTTCATGTGAGTTACTTGTTTGAGATTAAGTGCTGGCTTCTAAGTTTTGTTCTTCTTTCTGACAAAAGCTTCTAAGTATCACTGCTGATGGAGGAGGCATTAATTAAAGCATGGAATGTTGATGCTAATACGAGAGTTGTCTATGATCTCAATACAACTTAAGCATTTCCTAGGTAATTACTCGAAATATCGTCTGTCATCAAGTTCTTCCTTTGATTACTGCCTTTTCAAATTTTTGTTTTGCTGCAGTGTCTTGGATCTAAAGTGTGTAGTCCTGTTGAAGTTTGAACCGATCTTTGTTTCTGCAGCAGCATCCAGAGGGTTTTTTTTTTTTTTTTTTTTTCCTTTTCTTCCCCTTAATTTCAATTTTGAATGTATTATTTTAATTAACAAACAGTGATTTGTCTGTTATTCTGTTTAATTGGTAGCCGATAACTTTGTTCCAAAAAAAGAAATGGTAGCTTTTAAGTTTCCAGTTGATATGGCCGTTTCAACTCTACAGACATCAGCCCACTTCGTGAAACCTGTTTCGGACTCTGTTCCCACTGTTGGGTTCTCAAAATCTTTGAGTTTTTCATCAAATTTTTTGGGTTTAATCTCAAAATCTGTCAAGAGCTTTCATGCTCCACAAAAGCTGGTGGTCTCTGCTAGAAGTGTCAATGAGAAGATCACAGACAACGGTTTTTCTGCTCCTTCTACGACCCTCTCAAAAGTCAGACGACATACAATTTCTGTCTTTGTCGGGGATGAAAGTGGAATGATAAATCGGATTGCTGGGGTCTTTGCAAGGAGGGGATATAACATTGAATCCCTTGCTGTTGGCCTGAACAAGGACAAGGCACTCTTCACCATAGTTGTCGCTGGAACTGATAGGGTGCTGCGACAAGTTGTAGAGCAGCTTCAGAAACTTGTTAATGTTTTGAAGGTTGAAGATCTCTCAAATGAGCCCCATGTAGAACGTGAACTAATGCTTATAAAAGTGAATGCAGATCCAAAGTACCGTGCTGAGATTAAATGGTTAGTGGACATATTTAGAGCAAAGATTGTGGATATCTCAGAACATTCTGTTACAATCGAGGTAACTGGAGACCCAGGCAAGATGGTTGCTGCTCAAAGAAATTTGAGCAAGTTTGGAATCTGAGAAATCGCCAGAACTGGAAAGATCGCCTTGAGAAGGGAAAAGTTGGGTGAGTTGGCTCCATTTTGGCGATTTTCAGCAGCTTCATATCCAGATCTTAGAGAATCTATGCCTATTGATGCTCTCAGGGGAACAGGAAATAAAGCACTAGTCAGCGAAACTGATATGTCTGCAGGGGGAGATGTTTATCCAGTGGAGCCATTGGATGGTTTTGCTGTCAATCAAGTTCTTGATGCACACTGGGGTGTTCTCAACGATGAAGATACAAGTGGACTCCGATCACATACTCTGTCCATGCTTGTAAATGACTGTGCTGGAGTTCTTAACATTGTTACAGGAGTTTTTGCTCGAAGGGGATATAATATTCAGAGTTTAGCTGTCGGACATTCAGAAACTGAGGGACTCTCACGCATTACAACTGTTGTTCCTGGTATTGATGATTCAATTAGCAAGTTGGTGCACCAACTTTATAAGCTAATAGATATACATGAGGTTCAAGATCTTACTCAGTTTCCATTTGTTGAAAGAGAATTGATGTTGATAAAGATTGCTGTAAATTCTGCTGCACGACAAGATGTCCTTGATATCGCCAGCATCTTTCGGGCGAATGCTGTTGATGTGTCTGATCATACAGTTACTCTTGAGCTTACAGGAGATTTGGACAAGATGGTTGCACTGCAGAGATTATTAGATCCTTATGGCATTTGTGAGGTGGCACGAACTGGGCGAGTGGCTCTGGTGCGTGAATCAGGTGTTGATTCTAGGCATCTTCGTGGATATTCTTTTCCTCTATGATTTGATGAAATGTAATGAATTTTACTAGTGTGGTAATTCACACCAGGAAAAATTTCAGTTTCTGGATTTTGTGAATTCTTCTTCTTTTAACATATTAATAATTATAGGGTTTTGAACTTAATTTACCCTTCCAAACTAGTTGGTTAAAAGAGTAGTGAAATTCTTTCAAAAAAAGTTTCCAGTTGATATGAAATTTTTAGTCATTAATACAGTAAGTGATAATTTCTGTACTTAGTTTGCATTTATTTTTGGTTCTATTCTACTTGCTAATTTAGTCTATTAGTTGTATCCATAAGGCATTATTCTACCAGCACCAAAATTATCTTATTGTGGAATTTATCTATTAGTTTATTCATGATCATCTTCAAAAACATGTTCTCTCTGTCTCTCACTTCACTTAAATGCCATCCTAGTAGCACGGATACTCCATATAGTGATGTTTGTTTAAGGGTTTCATTTTAAAATTTACTAAGCTCTACTCTGCAATGCAATGGACTGTTGCAGCAAATTACATGTTAGGAAATGGAACATGTAGTAATATTTTTACCTATTTGACTTCCAAGTATATTTTTTATTGGTCTTTTACCTATTTTACCTTAGGAAATGGAACATGTAGCAATATTTTTTAGCAAATTACATGTTAGGAAATGGAACATGTAGCACAACCGCTACCGATACACTCAAGACCTCATACTCGCTCTCAAAGCTGAAGAACCAGAGATATGCCTCATTCGTGGCCGGGCAGCAGGCATTGGGGGACTTCACCTCGGCGTCCAACGGGGCCAGGGTGGCAGGGGAGTATAGGCCACCTTACATGCGCTTCACCACTGGTACTGATGGACAGGTCGGTCCAGGGTACAGAGGAGGGCTCAACCCGCAGCACCAACCCTAAGTCGTTCTTTCTCTTGCATTTCTGTTTTCTGTTCTAGCATTTCATCTTTGTGAACATGTCCAACTCCCCAGGTGCCTAGGGTAGGAGGCACATCAACTGGACCTTGACCCCTGATGTGCTTGCTTCAAGCACTTCATGAGTAGTGGGAAACAAAAGAACATGTTAATCTTTATTAATACTTTAAAATATACAATCAGAGGAGTATCAAATGAATTATTGCTTGCATTATTGAAGTGGTCTCAGAAATATTTATTTATACTTTAAACTATACATGAAGTATCATTATTGAAGTGATCAAGGATTTTCTTCGCATATGTTACCATACAAATTAAATTAAAAACCACGTCTCTTTCCATCAACTCTAAAATATGTATCAATTTCCTCTGGATTCACATTTAGAGATTCGTTCATCATAGCTCTGCATCTATTACAAAAAATAAATATATAAATAATATGGTAGTGAAGTTATAAAAAGCAATTACAATACCTCAATATAATAGTTTGCTTCATTCAAAAGCTTAAACCGTTAAATAATTAAATTTAAGTTCTAACAATTACCATAAGGTTTTAATCTTTCTTCATTCGGTCTAAAACGAGTATGATTCAGTAAATATCATTTTCCAATACACCAAAATAATCACTTACCTGGTCGACATTGTCAGAATCCTAGTACTTTAATTTCCTATAAATTTTGCATGGGATCCTTGAAGATATGTGCACGGGAATTAAACAAAAGGTCGATCAGGCTTGTATAAAAAGTAAATGCACATAGACATTTAGCTTAGTTATAGACTTGAGTCTTCATGAGTCAACCAAACAGGTACATATAAATTATCAAGTAATTATATGGCTAACCCCAAGGGGTGGTGCCGTTGATCATTGGGGCAAACTGTAAACTCTGATATCCTGGGTTCGATCCCTGGTAGCCACGTTTCTCTTGGGACCACTGGAGGTTTACCCGGCTGTTAACTTCAGGGTTTCATGGAATTAGTCGAGGTGCGCGCAAGTTGGCTCGAACACCCAAGGATACCAAAAAAAAAAAAAAAAAACAAGTAATTATATGGCATTTAGCTTTGATCAAAGTGATCAATTATTGAAGTAGGGTCAGAATATTTGATGGAAAGCTAGCATGAAATGAAAAGAGAGCACAGACAACTTTAAACATTTCACTAAAGTAGTCTTTAACAACGTATTTATCTCTTGACCGGCGTGTCAACAAGCTTGTCTCAAGTTCCCTGTTGGGAGATTTGTCTCAACAAGACAAGTTGCTTGACCGAGAAACTGATTTATATTTACCATATAGTTTTTTTTTTTTTTTTTTTGGTATCCGTGGGTGTCCAGGCCAACTTGCACGCACCTCGATTAATCCCATGAGACCCTGAAATTAACAGTCGGGTAAACCTCCAGTGGTCCCAAGAGAAGCGTGGTTGTCGGGGATCGAACCCAGGAAGTCTGAGTTTACGGCTCGCCTTATGTTTCTTCGATAGCTTGTTTCTTCAGATTTTAATCAATAAATAAGTGTTTGGGTTCCCTTTTTTTTTTTTTTCAAAAAATATAAGGGCAAACTTCATTTTGGTGGTTTCTTGGGGAGCTACTGGTGGCTGTTTGGTGTTTTTTCGTCTTGTGTTTGTGTTGTTTCAGAATGCTTTTTGCCACCGTTTCTACTTTGTTTTGGTTTAGTTGGCCTGACCCTGTTGTGCCTTGCCAGGGTCTTCTGTTTTGTTTGTTTTGCTTGTGCTCGTGTTTGTTCTTTTTGAGTCGTTCGTGGCCGCTTTAAATAAACTTGACCGTTAAAAATAAAAAAAAATAAAAAAATAAAACTTCATTTTAGTTCATAAATAATCTGGAAACATCGGTTTTATAGCTTGTTTTGTATTATTCATCAACTACATCTGACTAAATTTTTTACGGTCACCAGTCTAAATATTTAATTATTTTCCCATTGGATTTTAATTGACCAATAAAAGATTAACATTTTTAAAATAAAAATAAGAATAGGTTACAAATCAGAGAAATGCTATTAATAATAAGAAAAAAAAAAAACTGAAAAAAATAGAATTTAATAAATAAATTGAAAAAAAAAAAAAAAGGAAGATGGAGATGGATTGTGGAAGGTGGACGGTGAAACGGTGGAGATAAAAAAATAAAACAGAATTAAAATAACTTTATCAATATTAAAATAATAATAATAATAAAAAATTATTATTTCATGTAATTAAATTTTTTTAAAAAGGATGAGTAAAAAAGTAAGAAAAAAATAATCTATGGTGGGATCCAAAGTTTGAATGCCATGAAATTGTTGAAATATTTTTTGTATTTTTTCCAATTTGTGCCAAGATTTGTACGAATATACCCATTATTTAGAAAAGTTACAAGGACTTTAGGAATACTTGATGAAGCTGCATTCAATCTTCTTCTTTACATGCTTTCTGGTCATGCAAATTGATTGAAAGGAGATATAAATAAATTTGAGATGTTCTTTAAGAAGCTAGCTTACATTACATATACATATATTTACAGGCAATATTAATATATCAGTAAGAACCCATTGAAAGGCTGTTTTGCCATGTTTAATTTGAATAGAAAAGGTTTGTCTTGTGTTATAAAATTAGGAACCTAGCTATATATTGGATTGCATCGAAGTAGATCAAAAAGTCATTTATATATTTTCAAACTTTTTTCACAACTATATTTCATTGTTCATATAATCATATCATTCATTAAAAAGTCACATATTAGATTTCTTTAAGATCTTAACAAATATTAATGTTAATATTAGATCATTAAGATATCAGTGGAAACCATGAAGGGATTCTCTTATAAATTCCTTTATAATTCCTCAAAAGTCTATTTTAAATATATATATATATATATTTTCTATACAAAAATGTTTTGTTAGGGAAAAAGAAAATCTTAATTAATATGTTTGAAACATTTAAAAAAACATATTCAAAAATTAAATGAAATTTTCCCAATGCAACGATAGAAGTTTTCATTTTCAATTGCCTTTTTTTTTTTTTTTTTCCCTTCCTGTTTTGTGCATAATTTTAAGAGGAATGAGCTCATTTGGGTGATTGAGTAATGTTATAAAGTCCAAAAATTTTGTCCATCATCAATGACGCAGCGGAAATAATAAAAGAATACGACCAACGTCAATATTCTTGATAAACTCTGGAATCCACCAGAAAACGAGAGAAACTCTCAAAGAAAAGTCTGAAATATTATTGAATAATTGAATAATTCGGCCAAAAGGCTTACAAGCATATTTAAAGCAAAAACCCTAACTCTAATCCTTGTTGGACAAGAAACGGGACTAATTACTAAAAAAATACTAAAAATAGCAAAATTGAGATAATTGCGGAAATAAAAACTATTAGAAATCCTAAGCAAGCCAGAATTGACGGAAGTCGATTCGGACTTGGAAAACAAAAGTTATGACTAAAACGAAACTTTCCTAAAATAGCAAAAACGGCAATTTCGGGGCCTAAACGACGGAATTCGGCTAAAAAAGGGTATGCCTCAATAGCAAAGCTATTGACTAACTCCTCCCACGCCGAAACGCATCAACTGTGCGAGTTTCGCGACATTCCGACTTCAACGCCCAGACTACTGGAATTCGATTGCCCTTGAATTTAGGATGTTCCCTCTTCATCATGTACGCATCAGCCACTTGTTCTACATCCACATACAAATAAGTGATAAATTGTGTTTTTCCATCACAAAAATACCAATTTTTTACTCTAATACTACCATGAAGAGAAAATAATAATAATAAAAAAAGGATAAAATTGAGTTATTACTAAAAAGGATAAAAAAAAAAAAAAAAAAAAGGATAATAATAATAATAATCTAAAAGAGATTTCTAATCAAAAGCAAATTTTACTAAAAACGGAAATTCCTATCTAGAGTTATTTGGATCCAAAAGTATTGCCTAAAAAAAATATAAAATAAAAATTAAAAAAAAAAAAAAAAAAAAAAACTGAAAATGGAAAGTCAAAAGTGCCCTACATCAACCCTTTAGAATAATGACAAGTTTTTTTGAACCGCAGGCTTTATTGAGAAAAGCTAGACAAGGACTCGAAAACAAGCTACTGCAAGCTACACAAACCCACCACCAACCACAACCCAACGAGCCCAAAAAGCAACACAAGAAAAAGGACAATTGATCGTCTATTCTTCATCTTCGACTGAAAAATCAGGATCCGCAGGGACTGAAAAATCAGGATCCGCAGGCTTCCGAAGGAACATGGTTGCTACCCTCATTGGCATCCTGGCTTTAGAACTACGCCGAATAGCACGACGTGCTTTAGCTGCAAATGGCTTGGCACCAGAACTTCTTGAACTCCCATCAGGTGCAGCCAAAGCATTTTGCAACATCTTCTCGTCCTCATGCATACGTTTTTCAAGCTTCTTTCGACAACAGCAGCGCCAAGTAGCCTGTATGAAACAGGCTGCCCAACGCCTCCACCTCAAAGAGAAATACCTGAAAATAGGCAAGATGTGCTTAGGGAAAGGCAGCATGAATTTAGTGAAAACATCCTTCAGGTCATCAGCCATTAGAGCAAATGCTTCAACTTCAGTAAGGGTTTTAATAGTACTAGTTGAGAGGGGGCGCTGGTCAGATGAAGATTGAGGATCTATAGCCCACGAAGAAAGTTCTTCACCACAAAATTTAAGTTCGTCACTTATATTTATATCTCTGCCATTGATACCCCTGCTCGAGAGTGTGCCGCGCATAATAAAGAGCATTTCATCAACTGGATCACCCACTCGTACAATGTAGGTATCACCCGGGTATAGCACAGGTTTTAGCTGTATGCACATTGCATTCAACTGTCGTTCAGGCAATGATTCAAAAATTGGCACCTAAAACACATCCAAGGAAAAAAATTGAAGATCAGATTAAAAATCATAACCTCTAATTCTAACTCCAATGACTAATTATATAATAATAGAAGTTGGTAACCTGGTAAAAGAGAAGGATTTCCAACAATAAACATTTACCTTATCTTTTATGAATTCTACATGAATATTCAAATCAGATACTGTGAATTCTATATGAGAACCCTCAAATCTTTGCAATAGTTTTTAGAAGCCGTAACACAATCACATGGTAAGGCGACCATATTGATGGATTGACTAACTAACTTACATTTGGCAGTTAAAAGCCTACGTCAAGGCAGCTGATGTCAGACTTAGTTATATTTCGAAATCAAGGCAACAATAAACATTTGGAAGTCAGCTGAAGCTTCATGTGTTTCATCATACCTGATGTGATCAGCTTAATTGATCATCAATCCTGATCATTAGCTTAGTTAGTTACTAGTGACGTATTTAATGAGAATTAGTAACATTTTCTTCCTCTAGCTTTGCTTATCATTTTCTCTCAAATTTTCTTCCTCTTGCTTTGCTTATAATTTTCTCTCAATTTCTGCCATTATCGAAGCTTCAAGCTTCTCTTGATATCTCTTAGAAGCTGTTAGACTTTTGTCAAACACCTTGGTGTTTGTATCAAACACCAGCATCTTTTATCTTGACATTACATTCTAAGCTAATAGATATGTCTAGATAAAGTTTTTTCTCTTGTTTTAATGGTTTTGTCAAAGAAGTGATCGAATCATATCATGGTCAACATGTAATATATATCATATCTTTTAGTAACGTCATCTTTGTTATTGCATTTAATTTGTTACATATACAACTTTTATTTACATTCAAAAATAAGAATGAGAATATATACAGTCCAAACCATCATATTTAGGTTGAAATTAAAGCTATTAATTTTGGAGAGATTACCTTCGGTGAACATTTCCCTTATCATATACCGCTATGTTATTCAAGAAAAACACTTTTAGCTCCATGTATGCTCTGCTCAAATCATACATCATGAATTCTACATCAAATGCTATGGTGAAATATAAAAATGTTGCTACACAACAAGGATGCAGACCTAAACTGACATGCCATAAACATTCCTAATGACATTATGGGGTAATTTTGTTAATTATACTACCCTATTGATAAGGAAAAGGGCACATAGGTGAGCAATTCTATATAGACAAAGTAACTCACCTTTTTTATTAGCTCTAAGCAAAGATTGCGTTTTATGTTCTTTCTAAGGTCGCTGGGAAGATTATTGAGCAAATTCTGTACATCGACACCTTTGGTTTCTCGCCATACATGTCGCTGGTATTTCTTTACTTGCTGCCGGAGGTTCACTGGGAGCTTTTTGAAGGTTGCCCAATGCTCTATCTCCCTCACCTTCAGTTTCATCTCCTCTGATTTTGTAGTTTCGCTTTGCAAATATAACTACACAAAAATTATAGTTCATAGAAATTAAATTTACTATGTTTAACATAAAAAAATTAAAAAAAAAATTGAATTGATAAGGAAACATAAACATATACCTGCATATTTCCAAGTAGAAAGATAAACAACACCACGCTAGAGATGGTAATCGATATTGTAAAGATGTTTTCCCACATATTGATACTTGTTATAAGGTTTTGAGCAAAACAACTGGAAAAAAAAAAAAAAAAAAAAAAAATCAAATTTCATTATATCATTCATATCACACATTAATCTTTATACACAAGCATGACAATAAGAAAAGTTGATTGTGTAACAAACCTAAGACTCTGCAAGCCCCATCGGAAACAATATGTGAACTTTTGTGGAAAACTTCCCTCCAGTACAACACCAGACTTAAGAGCATCAATATATATTCCAAAATCATAGAAATCTGTATTCTTAGATTTTTTAGAACAAACATCATTTAGAAATTTGAAGTTTCCTGAACTTTTATGACAATTAAAGGAATGGTGATTGCATCCAGTTTGATTCATGACTGTGCAGGCTTTCTTCCAGCATTTAATCTCTTTGTCTATAGCAAAAAAGTACCATAAGGCTCCAAATACCTAAAAACACCAGCAAGTAAAAAGCTACTCTGAGTATGCAAATATGTGCATAGGGAACATACTACTGTTTTCTCAACCTCTACCAATATAATCAACATATAAAATGACAACTATATTAACTTACATGACCAGAAAGCATATAAAGATAAAGATTTAATACAGCTTTAGCCCATGTAACTTCAACCAGTATACGAGTGCCTGTAACTTTTCTGAATAATGGGTAGATTCGAATTACTCTTGGCACAAATTGGAAAAACACAATATATTTCAACATGGTCATTGCTCCCAAAATCTTTGAGAGACTCGATTTTAAAAGGATGATTATAATCACCACCTGGACAAAAAAAGAAGAAGCTTAGATTCTATATATAATTAGTAACATCAAATTATTTATGTAACATAGTGTTCGGTAGTTACTAGACTAAAAAAAATAATGCTATCAACAGGCTTGATCCACGATTCATGTATTTAAGGTTGTCAAATCTAAGAGTTACCGGTAAAAACAGTCTCTTATATAATTAACTGACCCAATTAATTATATAAAAGAATAAAACTCTCTCGGACATTGGACAATGTTAATATTTACAATATGGTAATAATTAATTACAACTTAAATTACATTATACTCTTCCTGAAAAATTAAATACCTACAAATACATTGAGAGAAATGTTTATGTTGTCATAGAAGTGGCCTTACCTGTGGCATTGGAAGAACTGCGAGAAGGTCAATATAACATCTATGGGATCTATTTGGAGAATTAGAATTGCCGGACATCATGGGACGAGTTCGCGGTTGAAAATTAATATAGATTATATAAAATAGATCAATGACGGAACGGAAAAGACAAGATATAATTCCCAATTTTGTGTCCAAGTCCAAGCAATTTTTATCCATCTTTATCACAGGAATGTAGAAGAACAAAGGATCCATGGATATTGACATCACCCAAAGCATAAGAGAAATCCAATTTGTGAAAGGTCCTTGTGGATCAAGGATTTTCTTCGCATATTTTTTCATACGATTTGTTAACGGTCTCTCTCGATCATATATGATATCGTGTATATCAATTTCCTCTATATTGATCACATCTTGAGAATTGACATGCGTAGATCTGCATCCATTACAAAAAAACCAAAAATAAAAAAAAAATCTAAAAAAAATAGATAAATGTGCTAGCGATTAGTGAAGTTATAAAAAGCCATTGAAACATCTCAATATAAAAGTTTGCTCAATTCAAAAGCTTAAACCGTTAAGTAATAAATCCAATATTTAAGTTCTAATAAGGACTGTAAGGTTTTATCATTATTCCTTCAGTCTAAAATTTTTAGCCAAGAAAATATTCTTGTCGAAAAGAATTAAATGATCAGGGTAATTCAGTAAATATCTTTTTCAAACACACCAAAATAATCACTTACCTGGTCAACATTGTAAGAATCCTAGTACTTTTCTGCTAATTTTGCTTGGGCTCCTTAAAAATATCTGTATGGGAAGAAATTAAACAAAAAGGTCAGGCTTGTAAGAAGTAAATGCACTAAATAGACATTTAGCTTAGTTATAGACTTGAGTCTTCATGAGTCATCCAGGCATGTAGATATCAAGAAATTATTAATTGTGCATTCTTGAATGTAACAATATCTTTGGAGGTCATTTGCTTTTTGGTGGCCTTTATTCTCTTTGTGCCTTCTGTACTTGTTTTCGGCTTCTTTCCTATCTAATAAATTTAGCAGTTGAAAAAAAAAAAAACAAAACAAAACAAAAACTCCAACCTGCATTTCATCAATATTCTCATCTTGAGCATAAGTTATTTTTTTCATTGAATTGATTATATATTAGAAAGAAAAAAAAAAGAAGATAAAAACATCTTATGGGTATTAAAGTCACTTTTATTAAAAATTATACTCAAAGAAAAAGAAAATTATCTCACCTTATCTTTAACAGTAATAAGTATATTAGAATTTTCAATTATTTATATCCAATTATATAAAGTGCAAATAATCTCCTATTATATTAATGCCAATCAAAAGCAAACAACTCAAGTGCCATTTAAAAGCATACATATTAAATAAAGGGTTCCCTTAAAAAAAAAAATTAAATAAAGGGTTAGCTTAAATCGATTTTAAATTTGTAACTTTAATATCGCTCTTAATCTAATAGGTAGATAAGAAGAGTAGATGATAACCCTTGATTTAAAACGGATAAATGTATGGATATCGAGGATGTTAACATGGAAAGAGAAAACATATGTGTACTTATAATTAACACGGAAATAAATAAACATGGACATCTTCATTAATATACAAAAAATATATATATACTTTGTAGTACTTATATTTTAGTCAACCAAAAAGAGTCCCAAATGAGAAGCTGTATAAAGCCGGTGACTAGCAAAAAAAAAAAAAAAAAAAAATAGCTAACAGAACTAATAAATATGTTAGTTTTTCTGTCAAAAGAAATAATTATGTTAGTTTTTTACTTTCTTTAAAAAATAAAAATAAATAAATAAAAACTAACAATTATTTATATCTATTATGGTGGTAGTAAAGTTTTCATGTTCAATTTTATGCAAATTATAATCACAATCACATAGGCTTTAAGGTTGACAATTAGGTAATTTTATACAAATAATCAGCATATAATTTTTCTATATTAGGTTATGTCTAGATCAATGCTCCAAATTTCATATTTTTCTACATACGATTTTTTCCTCTTACTAGAGGAAAAATCTATCAATTATATTTATATATATATATATATATATAACATACTAAATCTTTGAGTTGCACAGAAAATTCATTTCAGTATCTTTGCAATTAAAGTTCAGAAAATAAGGGCATTTTTGGTAATGTTTTGTTTTTTGTTTTATATATTTTTATTTGTAAACGAGAAATAGATTTTAATGTTTTTAAAAATAAAAAATACGTCTGATAGAAATAGTTAAAAACATCATTCTAATATATATATATATATATAATATGTATTTAGTGAAATATTTTCAACATGTTGTAAGATTAAAAATAATATTTTGTATAGTTAAATTAAATATATTATCAACGAAATAGTTTTCAAATTAATTAAATATTAATTTATGTCTTTTTATTTTTATTTTCCAAAAAGAATTATAATAAAATATATTTTTTATTAATTTAAGAAAATTATTTCAGTCAATATATATATATATATATTGGTAAAATGTTGATAGGTAAATGAAGAAATTATCTCTTAATAAATAAATTAAATTTTATCTTTTTTATTAAAAAAAAATAAAGTAACTATTGATCTAATTTTTATTAACTAATTATTTATTTAATTTGCAGGCTCATCAAAAAATGAAAACAAAAAGTGGAAAACATTTCTTTGATATTTTCCATAAAGCTGCTTGTCAAAGCATTAAAAGGAAAATAATAATAATAATAATAATAATAATAATAATAATGATTTCCATGTTTTCCTTTTCTTTTTCTTTTCTTTTTTGTCCAGCAAATTATACCGAACGCAATCTCTATGTTTTTCAACTCAAAAAATAGAAAAACAAGATTTAAAAGCATAGCAGAACAACGCAGCCTCAAGGTGTTAACAGAACTAATAATTGTGTTAACTTTTTTTAAGAAGAAAAAAAGAGAGAACTAACAATTATATATATGTCTACCAATCTATCAACTCCAAAAGAGTACGTGTAGAATATATGGAGAGGAATGAGAAGATGAAGAATAGAAACATGGTTTGAGCAGAAAATTAACAATTAAACGAAGAAAATCCCATAGGAGGAGCACAAATATATGATGAATCAAAAAAATTACGTACCTTAGGAGGAGCAGAGAAGTGAAGTGGAGAGCAAACGACTGTGATCTTTTCCGGCACACAAACGTTGACTTTTCCGACGACTGATCTGAGAGAGTCAAGGCGGAGAGAGTAGAGAGAGAATTGACTGTTCTGGCTAATTACCTTTTTGCAGTGGCTGGACGTTGTGTGGCTCTGCTTACTCACATTTTCATCTCTCTACACATTTTGATTTTCGTAAATTTTTTGTTTAATTATACAATTAATTCGGGGTGAGTATAAAATCGTATTGGTAGGAGGGAAATATCTCCTCTAGTTGTTTGGTGGGGTGGGGTTGGGGGAATTGTGGATTTTGCCTGTAAAATTATTGCGTTGTTTTTTTCATTTTGTGTATCACATTATTCACATGCAGTCGTTTTAAAATTTCTTTCATAATTGGGAATTCAATGCATGTTGGTGTGGAAAAATAACTGCCCCATTCATCGATAAATTAGATTTTACAGCCTAACGACGGATCAAAATTTTGTCTAGATGAAGATGTTATAATAGTGTGTCCCTCAAACCCTTGCACTTATACCATTTTTATTGAGATGAGACCATGTTAGTTAGAATAGCTAGATCGACCCCCCTCTAATTGTAATATTAAATAAAATAAAATAAAATAATAAAAAAAATAATAATAATAAGTGATCTTCATGTCATCATAGACATTAAATGGAAGCTCCATCAAAGTCTTGAACTTGAACAAAGTTCCCTTTGGCAAAACATTTTAGATTAAATCAAAGCTTCTATATATAAGTACAAGCATAATTTCTTTTTAAAAAAGAAGGGAAAAAAGAAGAAGCAGAACATGAATCTTTATTATTTTTTTAAACTATACAATCAGTGAAGTGATCATAGTGAATTATCAATTGCTTGCATTATTGAAGTAATCTCGGAATATTTAATGGAAAGCGGGAAATATTGAAAAAAGAGGACAGATGGCATTATCATTTCAAAATCAGTGTCAAAATCAGTTGCAAATAATAAGAAACAGTAACATTTTCTTCTTAATTAAGAGATAAATACGTTAAATGTGTGTGGATTTTTTTAGTGGGGTTTGATATAATTAAAGACTACTTTAGTGAAATGTTTGAAGTTGTCTGTGCTCTCTTTTCATTTCATGCTAGCTAGCTTTCCATCAAATATTCTGACCCTACTTCAATAACTCACTTTTTGTTAAAATGTCGCCGTTCAAAACAAAATAATAATAATTGATCACAATTTGGATTTTTCTTATGTTGTGCGTTATTTCAATCTCATTATTAGACCCTTTCACGTGATGGGTTAAAAAATTAAATAGCACTTTTTAGGGGTGGTCTTGTGCAAATAGCACTACATTAATAAGTGTTGTTTAAATAGCACTAAAGTATGTGCTCGGACAAAAATACCCTCATATTAGGGCATCAGACAACTTTTTCTTGATTTACTTTTTACTTTTTACTTTTAATTTTCATCTCCAACTTTACTCTTCTTTAACCGTTGACTCAAGGAAAGAAGACAAGTTGAAGCAACAGCGACAACCATTGACGGCGACAACGACGAGGACTTCGACGGCAACCGCGCGACTCCGGCGACACATCCGTCCAACACAGTTCTCGTCAATCGATTTGAGGTATTTTCGTTTGGGTTTTGTTTTGAAATTTGATATTGTTGATTTTCAGAAATTTAAACACTTATTGGTTGATTTCCATTTAGTTTTTTGTGAATTTGAAATGTTGTTGAATAAGAATGGTGGTTGTTGTTTGTGAATTTTAAATATTTTGATTTTTGTTGATTTGAATTCGTTTTATCAAAACAAAAAAGAAAAGAATTAGGTTTGTTTTTCTTTGTTTTTCCTCTTTCCTGTAAGGGTCTGGGGGTGTTTCTTTTGTTTTCGTTTTTGTTGTTCCTGTTTTGTTTTGCTGTGCTGGTGTGTTTGTGTTGGGTGGGGGTGTGGCTTTTCTTTTGTTTTGTTTTGCTTGTTTCTATGCTGGCAGCTTTGCTGTTGTGTTTTGTTGGGGGGTGGTTGTGTTTTGTTGTTTCTTTTTTCCTGTTTTGTGGTGGTGGGCTTTGAATAAAGTTTAATTTTTTTAAAAAAATAATATAGCAGTTTACATTTTGGCTAAGAAAGGTGCGGGTGGGCAAGGGGGGTGGGGCAATCTGCAGTAAAAAGGAAGTAACATTTTGTCTCATTAAAAGCCCTTAGTGATATGATGAATTTTGGTGATATATGCTTGATGATAAGGAAGATTTTAAGAAGAATTGGCATTTAGTGGATTTTACCACAGATAGAACTGACATATAATTGCATAGTATTATTCTTTAGTAGAGATTTTAAACCTTTCTCAATCATATTGATTATTGATATTAAGATTTGGGTGATATGTGTTAATTAGGTTTCGTGTAATTTTATTAGATGTGGACTTTTGTCTTTCTTATAATCCTGTAGTTGAGATTCAATATATTAAATATAAATGGGATTTAATTACTATATGTGTGTTAGATACATTAGCTCTAAAAGGGATTTCTCATGGTAGGATAAAGAAAATCCAAAAAGAAAAGCCAAGTGATCATGTTGATGATGTATCTTAATTTGTGAAAATATGAAGCAAATGCAGTGAAAAAGCAAATCAACTTCCGATAAAACAAAAGCTTGTCATGAAGAATCCAACAAGAAAAGTAAAGCTATAAATTTGATTTTTATTGGAATTTTAAAAAAATAATTTAAAAATGACAAATTTATAGCAAAAGTACAGGCTAGTGGGGAAGCATGTTCTAAAAGCCCAACAAAGACACCAATTACATGACAAAAGTTCAAGACATTAGTTTAATTTTGGGCATGATGATCAGAGCATGCAGAAGATAACGATGTTAATTAGAAAGAAACGTGGGAGCTCTATGTGTTTTTGGCACTTTTGAGGTGTGATTTTTTGTTTGTAGGCTATTGGATTTATTCTTCTGAGGTCTTGGGTCAATTTTGGGTGTCCCTATTATTTTATGAGCTCCGTGGCCTGTGTATGTGTTCTCTTTGGTTTTTTCCCAATTGAATAAAGGTTGCCTTTAAAAAAAAAAAAAAAAAAAAAAAAAAAGTGCTGAACTGAAAATAATATTTCATTTTGTTGTTTTAATTTAGCATGCATGCATATCATAGTGATTTTGAGAAGTAATGGTGTAGCTAGACTAATTGACAATTTGGTACATACATTTGTAATCCTCCATAGATGGGTGAAGACTGATTTTGTAATTATCGGTTAGAAAGATGAGTATGTTCTGATGTTTGGCAAAACTTATTTTCGGGACTTATATCATAATTATCGAGACTAATTTTATATTTTCAAGACTTAATTGTGCATATTCGAGATTTACTGGTGTGCATATTTTTGGAAATAGTTGCTTCATTGGTGACTGATGTGCTGTGTAGTCATGCTTGTATGTTTTGGGACTTATATCATACTTTTCGAGACTTATTAAGGTATATTCGGGACATATTTAAGTATTATCGAGACTTATTCATCTATATTCGAGGCTTACGGGTATATATTCGAGACTTAATTGTTTCTGATCGAGACTTACTGGTGTTGTAATGTTCTAGAATGATTTGCTACATTGGAGACTTATTGTGTGATGTGTAGTTATTATTGTATGTTTTGTTTGCAGATAGTGAATCTGAAGAGGCAACTAAAAATTCACAAGTCGGATTGGAATAATGGAACAATTACTCGCCACAATCACATCGAAAATTTGCAAGTAATAGACAATGTACTTAGCGGCATAGATGATGGGGGGATCCAAAAGCAGAGGTTCATGGACTCATGTTTTGTACATTTCTTAAATATGCATCGAACCATGCAGTTTTTTGGGACAATTGTGCATCGCTTGCTTTTACGGGAGATACATCACGATGGCAGCCCAGATGAGATGCGATTCTTGTTGGGAAATGTGAATATCCGGTTTGGACGGATGGATATTTTGGTTATGGACGGATGTATGAATTATGTTGATTACTTTTGAATGGTTATGTTGGATGGAATTGAAATAGACATCATATGTTTATAATGAATATTTTTGAATGAATGGAATTGAATGGATCATTTTCAATGGATAGGTTTTTTTTTTTTTTTTTTTTTTTTTTTTTTTTTTTTTTTTGTGAAGGGATGGTTTTGTTTCCAGTAAGTCTGGAATTGATTATATTACAATAATTTCGAGACTTATTCGATACTTTCGAGACTTAGAGTACGTTTGAGAGAGCTTCTCAAGTAAATTTTTTTGCAGTAGATCTTTTAGAAGTAGATCTTTTAGAGGTAGAGCTTTTAAATGAAAGCCGTTGGTCGTTTGGTTGTCAATTAAAAAAGAGCTTTTTTAATGAGAGAATTATCAAAATACTCTAGCAAATATTAAATTATAGAGTTATATTGGAGATTTTAATGTTTTTAAAAAAAAAAACTCAAAAAGTCTACTTGGAAAAGTCTAAAATTTGAGCTTCTCCAAGTAGACGTAAAACAGCTTTTTTAATCGTCGAAAGCTCTACTGAAGTGTCAACCAAACGACAAAAAAAAAATTGAAAAGAGCTTTTTTAATTAAAAAAACTCTTTTAGCCAGTAGACAAGCTCCCCCAAACGGACACTTATTCAGCTTTTTCGAGACTTATTATAATATAGTCGGGACTTATTTGGTACTTTCGAGACTTATTACAATATATTCGTGACTTATTTGGTTCTTTCAAGACTTTTTTTTTTAACAGCAAATTTATTAGGCCAAAAGGCACAAGCAAGAAAACCCCCCAACAGCATGCGGGAGGCAGAGCCCCAGCCAGAGGACAACCACCGCAAACGCACAGCCAAAGCGCAAAGAAAACAGACAGAAACCAGAAAAGAACAACAAACAAGCCAAAAACGAGACCCCAAGAGCAACCCAAGAAAAACCCCAAAAAAACAACACAAAACAAGAAGAAATTAGAAAACCTCCCACAAGATACAATCCCCATCAGAAACAGAACCATTCTTTGCCAAAGCATCAGCAAAACAATTGGTAGATCTTGGATTGAAAATGACCACCGTTCTGCCCAGGAAATCCAGAAGCGATCTAATGTCGTAAATGAAGTTTAGGGTTTGTCCTGCAGCTTGTTTTCAGTCTGTTTTTGTTTTTGTTTTCCAAAAATGATTTCGAATTCGCGTCCTGTAACCGTTTTTCATTTTGTTTTCACAATACAAAAACAAAATCAAAAACAAAACCAATGTTAAAATTGGAAAATTTGAAAAACAAAAAAAAAGTTGTTTTTTTTTTTTTAATTTGTTTTTGTTTTTCAAATGAGGTGGGTCCCATATCATTAATTAAGTGGGTCCATATCATTAATATTATTTTTTTTCTTCTTTCTTCCACCTGACAGCTGCGCTGTCTTCTTCTTCCTCTTCTTCTTCTTCCTTTTCTCCTTCTTCCTCCGCTTGCTGCACCGATGGCCGCCATCTTCTTCTTCTTTTTCTTCTTTTTCTTCTTCTTCTTCCTCTTCCTCCTCCTCTGCTCGCTACTGCATCTGGGGACCGGCTTCTTCTTCTTCTTCTTCCTCTTCTTCTTCTTCATCTTCCTCCTCCTCCGCTCGCCGCCGATCGGCTCTGCGTTGCCTCTCACCGCCGATCGCCACTCGCCACTCGCCTCGCCGATCTGGTGGTCTTCTTCTTCTTCCTCTTCCTCTTCCTCTTCTTCCTCTTCCTCTTCCTCTTCCTCTTCAGCTGATAACTTTTGTTTACTTTAAAAATTACATTTCAATTTTTTAAAGTTAATTATTTAATCAATTAGTTTATAATTGTTATAATATTAAACAAAATGTAAAAATTAATATTTTAATTTTCGAAAGTTTTCGGTTATCCTACCAGACGCGTTTTTTCCGTTTTTGTTTTCAAAATACGGATTCCAGTAAATACTACAAGACGAGATTTCGGAATTCAAAAATGAAACCAAAAACATTGTTTTCATTTTCATTTTTCTTTTCGAAAAAAAAAAAATGGTTTACAGGACGGGCCCTTATGTGTTTCAAGCTTCCAAACCCAGCTTTGTTTACCCAAGAAACGACAACCTTAGAATCACTGATAATAGTGATATCTTTACCCACCAAAGTCTGAGAACTAGCACACAGCACCACTGCCTGGTGAATAGCAGTTATCTCGGCAGTGTTGGCATCCGCAACACCAATATTCCTGGAAAAAGACCCCTAGACCTTACCACTATGGTCACGCAAGACTCCTCCGATACCAGCCAACCCAGGACTCCCTCTAGCGGACCCATCCACGTTGAATTTGAGCGCTCCATTCGGAGGAGGAGTCTAGTCACCTTTAAAAACAGACTTAACAGACTTCTTGACAGTGCATCTATCCATAATGTTTTGCAACAAAACAGAGATCGAATCAGAGCAGCCCTCCCCATGATACTTAAACCACCAAGCGACTCTAATTTTAATCATGTCCAGAACTTGAGCAATCCCCTGATCAGAATTCTTGAAAACAACCTGATTCCTGGACTCCCAAATGGTCCAAACCGTCGCAAAGAAAAGGGTATTCCAAGCCCTTCCTTGGCTCGGTTTAGGACAAAGGCCAAACCAACCCAATGACCATTCAAGGATGGACTTGTTAGCACACCATTCCACACCACCAGGCCATGCCTTTCCACCACACCTCTGTCGACCACCTGCAATGGAGGAACAAGTGATCAACTGTCTCCTCCTCTACCTTACACATAGGACACAGCTGCGGGATACTAGAATTGAAACCAAAATGGTTCAAAACCTCTCTAACAAGAGTTCTGCCTCTGAGCATTTGCCATGTAAAAATCTCCACTTTACTTGGACATATCCCTTTCCAAACCTAATTGCAGTCCACCGAATCAGCCTCCTCTCTCAGCTCCTCCAATTTTCTTCGAAAAGAGCAAATCGAGAAAAGACCATTATCACTAAAAGACCAGGCAATCATATCCTTGATCAAGGCACGCGGTTTAAATTGATCCAATCTGCTCAAAAAGGTATTCCATTGCTCCCTTTCCCAATCGAACAACCGTCTCCTCATAGGCACCTTCCAATCCCACTTCCGATCACTCCAAGACCCAAAAGAATCAACTGGACCAGACTTCCTGGAGGACAGCGCATAAATCCTCGGAAAAGCACTCCAAAGAGGCATTTCCTCACTCCCCAATTCTCTCCAAAAAACAATCCTTTTGCCGTCACCTAAAACCATACGCAAACCATCTTTAAAAATCTGGGCTGTTTGCGACCCTGTGGCAAGCAAACTCCTGACAGCCCTCACAAAATGGGATAGCACAGCCGACCCAAGAAACTCCCAATTCCAACACAACACTTCACTCCGAATGCCATACTTACCACAAATAACCCTCCTCCATAAACTATTCTCCTCAATCCCAAATCTCCAAACCCATTTAGCTAGTAAACTCTTGTTTTTATCTTTCATACGCCCAATTCCCAAGCCATTGAATTTCTTACTTTTACAAACCGTATTCTAGTCCACCGCATGGATTTTCTTCTTTAAAATCTCATCACCCAAAAAAAAGGCCCTCTGAATTTTTTCCAATCTATTTGCCACCCCTATAGGCATATCAAAAACGGATAAGAAATAAATCGGAATACTAGATAAAACCGATTTGATAAGAGCTAAGTGACCCCCTTTGCTTAAAAAAATTTTCTTCCATGGCGCTAACCTGTTACCACCACGACTCACTAAATTCTCCCAAAAGGATTTGAGGCGAGGATTTGCTCCCAAAGGGAACCCAAGGTAAGTTAAAGGAAGTTTAGCACTTTTACATCTTAAAGCCGCGGCCCAATCCGGAGGATTAGGCACCTTCTTTCCAACTTTCATAACACAAGACTTGTGAAAATTAATCTGGAGACCTGAGATCATCTCAAAACATCTAAGGATCCTCCTAGTATTTCTTACGAACTCCATACAAGGCTTGATGAAAAGAATTGTATCGTCCGCAAATTGTAAGTGAGTTAAATGGACAACATTCTCCACAAAAATCACACCTTTTAAGTTATTAATTAAAAAAATAAAAAAAATAAAAAAAAGGTATTAATTTATTTTCACAATTTCTTATATGTTAAGTGTCACTGTTAAAAGTATTTTCCTAAAAGACATGTATGATTTATATAACACATAATACTAATACTAAATAATTAATGAAAATATATTTTTTTTTAAATGAACAAAGAAAATGCTAGGTCTATTAACCTATTCCTAGTAATGGCTTAGCAGTACAATTCGGCCATTAGAAAGCCTCCGAGAACTCGTACACTTTCTTCTCTTTGCTTTTATATCATCAAGTTTTTATTTTTACTTAATTGTGATGTTTGCTTTAAGGGTTTCATTTTAAAATTTACTAAGCTCTGCTGTGCAGTGGACTTGTTGCAGCAAATTATATGTTACATTGAATGTCGATTCTGGACTGAGCCTATAAATGTTGAAGAGAGGGGCCTTCTGTTGATTAAAGTAACCCCATAAATCTTATTGAGAAGCTTGAGGGAGCCGTCAAGCATAAAAGATAATTTAGGTTCTATAATTCCAAGGTAAAAGCTCCTTCAAGTCTAATTTTCATAAGTTTTAACTTTCAGATAATTGTAGACAATTGGTACTTACAGGAAATAGGTGATATAGTCTATAGAGATTAATGGCCCAAGGGTTATGAGAGAACCCTGGGCTGCCTAATTATTTATACTCCATTGCCTACATATAATATACTAATTAAACTCAGTTGATCCAAGTGTGAGGATTGTAGGGTATCTCACTTGGCTTAACGGGCACTGTAACTAGTGTTCATAGTGATCAGATCAGCATAATTATCTGCATGTGTCTCACATGGGTTGATTCTGATTGTGTTTGTAAACCTCAATTTCATCACCTGATTCATGGGGGCATCGATTGGACTGCCTAAATTATTGGGCATGCTAGATGATAAGTTACCAAATTAATTGGAACTGTTCTACTTGCTAATTTAGTCTATTAATTGTATCCATAAGGCATTATTCTACCAGCACCAAAATTATCTTCTTTCAATTCAATTTAGAATCATGTGAAGTTGCGAACGTAGATGACCTAACACCAATCTGCTTCTTTGTGGAATTCTGGTTTATAAAAATTGGTATTACTTACAAATTAGTGAGGTTATTCGAGAACATCAATCTCCATTTTTAGGAAATAATTAAGAGATTATTGATGTTTTTTTCTTCTCCCCTCCACTCTCCCCCTTCTCTCCTTTTTCATTTGGGTGCTAGAGATGATTTTGATCGCATCCCTTTGCAGGTTTGGCTCAAGTTATACTGATATATAGTTGGAGATTTGCATCGTTAACTGTCTGGAACATGAAAACATGGAAAGCTATGGTATGTGTTCATAACTCCTTATATGTGAATGCTGTTGCCGGTTTTTCCCTTAATGAATTTTAGCTTCTATGGACTTATGCTTCAATCACAATGGCAAGATTATATATAGGAGCTTCAGCAGTTGGTGGAATGAAATGATTCACATGTTTAATTAATTGGTATCCTTTTATGTTGGGGATAATCCTCTATAAACCCGATGAACGCGGAACGCCGTGCCTAATATACGCCCATAACTCATAGCAAATAATAACGTCAATAAGTAGAAAAATAGATGAGAGAGAATAAAACAATCACAACACAAGATATACGTGGAAAACCCAAAACGGGTAAAAAACCACGGGCCGTCAGGACGACAAAGAAAGTTCCACTATATGATAAATTATTACAACCATATACTCCAGGATTCTCTCTCACACCTAATCCAAACTCCACTCACAAGATCCTCACCAAGAAACCCCACAATATCCCCTAGGTCTCCCCTAAATATCACCCACGGATCTCTAACTAGATCCACCGATATTCCCTTGGATCCCTCCTCGGATATTCCCATGGGTCTCCCCGGATCTCACTCACACTCTCTCTGATGTTACATGGTGTTCTTTTTGCTCCACAGCCTTAAATCTAATAACATAAATATTAGGACTATTTATACTAGTTGCAGGGAGTTTAAGATAAAAGGAAATCCTACTCCTAAACGTACTAGACTTATTTGTTCCACATAAATACTATTTCCTTTTATGACAAGTCTTCTTGTAGGGAGTAAATCATTTTCCTTCAAACACAAGAACTTCCAGAAGAATACATTTTCCTATTCTGCGCAATATTCCCGATCTCAGCAATACATCGTCTCCGCCGTATAGGTTACGGTGTGCACCCCGCTTCCAACACCATGAAACAATTTCTGCTCATGACCGCTCCATGTGCCGCGGCTCAGGCACTTGCCTACACCGCGGTCCTGCGCAGCGGTACCTACCAGATTACGCTTCTTCAGTTCTTCTTCAATCTTCAATCTTCAATTTCCCTTAAACACCACCATTCAACTTCCAAACGTATCCCACGTCTCCAGGAAGCTCCACATCAGTTGAGTCTTTGTTTGGTTCACATTAGTTCATTTGATAATACGAGCCAAAACTAACATTTTACAATTAATGTATAGGTCCTGATATCATACATGCTCTAATACATGTTTGATTGGTATCCCTTCAATCGGTTCATGCTAAAAATCGATCCAATTTATGTGATTTATCACAATTATGAAATATATGAGCCGTAAATTTAATGACTGAAATTATGTGATGAGTATGATTTTTTTGACAATTTAGCATTACTTCTCGTTTAAATTCCACCACTATCCTTATAAAGTGAATTGTTGGGGTTTGAGTCGGGTTTGTTTATTATTTACCAAGAATTGTAGTTGTAAAACAATGAGATTCTTTATTTATTTATTAAAAAAATAAAATTGTATAAACATAATTTGGAGTCAACAGTCAAGTCAACCATAAAAAAAAGCTATTGTCCATCACCATAATTTACCCCACTTTCTATTCAACAATGAAAAAAAAAAGAGTGGTGGTGGAACTGGTGGCAAACGGGCAATACAATTAAAATAAAATAAAATAAAATTGTGAGCTTCCTCAAATAAATATTTTAGCAATAGATATCTAGAAGTGGACTTTTTACAAATATAGTTTTTAAAGGAAAGGTTTAGGTCATTTGGTTATCAATTAAAAAAACTCATTTAAATGATAAAATTACCAAATACTTTGAAGCGAAATTAAATAATAGAGTTATATTAGACATAATTTAGTGTTATTAAAAAAAACTTTAAAATGTTTACATTATTGCGACACGAAAATATTGCCAATAAACTGAAAAACCAAAGTCAAAAAGTCAAAGGTGTCCTACATCAACCCTTAATTATAAGGACGATTGATCATCTATTTTTCTTTATCCATGGAATCTGTATCCGCGGGTTTCCAAAGGAACATAGTTGGTGCCCCCACGTAGAAAGTTCATCACCACAAAATTCATCAAGATAATTTTTGCATCTTGTGCTCGAGAGCTTGCCGCTCATAATAAAGAACATTTCATCGATTGGATCAACCTCTCCTACAATGCGGGGGTTTGAGCTGGGTATAGCACAGGTTTGAGCCGTTCGCACATTGCCTTCAACTGTGGCTTAGGCAAAGACCCAAAAAAATGGCACCTAAAACACATACAAGAGAGTGAATGATAAAATATATATATATATATATTAAAATTGAAGATTGTCGGATTAAAAATTATAATCTCTATGCAAGGACTAATACAATACAGAAAACGAATACTTAATGGAAGATGGTAACCTGGACCAGGTAAAAGAGAAGGATTTCCAACATTTACCTTATCATTTATTGCTTTTGTTACATGAATACTCAAATCAGATACTATAAATTCTATATAAAAACCCTCAAATCTTGCAATTACATTCCTGAAACACAAAACTGTTAATCAAAATCAAGTGGCTGATCGATGGTGATCACTTGGTTATCAAGTCAGTAGATAGTAGCTATAGACAGTTGTTACAAAATAAGCTTTTTCTTGGAGGGAAATGTGACTAAATTGGATATAGTCACCCAACACGATTTTCCCATTACTATTTCTTTAGTTACAAATCACAAAAAAGAAAATTAGTATTGAAATGAATTAAATCTATGACTTATCTTTCTTGTCGCTACCATACTATGAGTTATCTTTCTGGTAGTAGAACAAATTGAATCCATGATATGCATATTTGCGACTAATATCTTATTATGGTTTCCGAAAATTATTATATTTTCATAAAAAGTTCATAACCAAATACCAATTTCCTTGTAGTGGCTGGTGGGAATAACTCACAATCTCATGGTAATTCAAGTGAACACAATCTTGATGAATTGACTAACTAACTTATAGTTGGTACTTAGAAGCTGACGTCAAGGCAGCTCAACGAAATATATATATCAGTTTCTATTACCCTCTTGAAAAATAAATACAAATATATGAAATAGTTCTCTTACCTTTTTGTTCTCTAGTTCTTTCCAACACCTCCCATACCAAAAGAAGAAATTTTTGCTGTTGAATTTTCTACAAAAACAAACACACAAAAATATGAAGAGTAAGCACACAAAAAAAATCTAAAGCAGAAAGTGAAACAATCCTTAAATAAAAATAAATAAATAAGTAAAAACCTTCTTTTTTTTTTTCTCTTTTTCATTGTGCCGATAGAGAAAACATAGAGATATACGATGCGTACCCTGAAACACAGTAAATGGCTTTTAATCCTTCCAAAATAAAGATAATAGGACCCATCACCAAAAAAAAAAAAAACATAAAAAAAACAAATATCAATAACTCAGTAATGTAACCAAAACAAGAATAAACGTTGGTACCTGACGCCCATCGAGCAAACAACTTGTCGTTGTTTCTCTTGAACCTTGCTTGGGTTTGTAAAGAGAAAGTGAAGGTTTAGAGAGATTGGAGAGGGAAAGGGGTTGACAGTTGAAAGTGAAACTGACTGTTTAGAGAGATAGAGAGGAGAGAGAGAGTGAATGTTGAAAAATAATGGGGTTACACTTTATTTTATAGTGAGCTTCTAGGGTTTGGTTCCAAGAAAATAATAAATAAAACTATCTCTACTAGCTATGTACTTTGCTAGAGCTAGAATCTCATAATTGAAAACAACTAACTTGTAAGCTTTGCAGAGAAATATGGGAATGTATCATTTTTTACCCTATATTTTGACCTATTAGTAAATCTCCCCCCTGTATTTCGATTAATGGCCGTTTTCCCCCCTAAATCCAAAGTATTCGTTATATTCTCTCTTACCGTTAGATTTTCAGTTAAAAAAGTTAAATTTCAAGTTAAAAGATATTTTTATCATTGGCAGAAGAAGATGGGGCGATATACGAAATGGCAGAGGAGGTCAAGCTTGATGGAGAGGAAGATGTAGATTGGTGTCTTGTAGGGAAGGTTCTAGCAGGAAAGAAAGTCAATAGAGAAGCATTTAAGGGGTTAATAGAACAGATCTGGAGCCCTTTTGGGAATGTGGAAGTGGAATTAATCGGAGATAACATTTTTATGTTCTATTTTATTAACCAGGGAGACAGGAACAAGGTGTGGCAAAGGGGACCATGGCATTTCGGAAATAGTCTGATAGCATTGGAAAAACCAGAAGGGCCAGGCAACATATCTCGGCTGAGTTTCAACAGGGCAGAATTCTGGATTCAAATACATGAAATCCCAATCATGTGCATGAACCATAAAACAGCTAAATGGTTAGCTGACCAGATAGGAGAAGCGGTGGAGATCCCATCAGAATCGAGGGAATGTTGGGGGAAGTTCATGAGGGTGAAAGTTAGAATAGATATCTCAAAACCTCTAAAACGGTGGTTGAGACTGAAATTGGGAAAGGCAGATGAGATAACAAGGATAAGCTTAAAGTATGAAAGATTACCAGAATTTTGTTTTGCTTGTGGTAGAATCGGGCATAATCTCAAGGAGTGCCAAGATGAGGAGGCTAGAAAAGCAGCATTGGAAGGTTCACCGAACAGATATGGATCTTGGTTGAAAGCTCCAAACTCAGAAAGGTTGAGAGCCAGGGCAGGGACATCACAGTATACAAGTTCGATAGACAGATCAATGTCACATGAATTCTCTCAGGAGAAGGAAGGAGATGGGTCAGCAAGCTGGAAATCAGGATCAAGAATTTCACAGAAAGATAACTCAGCCGCGTCGGTGGCGGCGACTCAGTCACTGGTGTTGGTGAAGACAAAGGAAACCCTAGAATCAGCCAAAGGAAGTGGGCCTTCAGCAGTTATGGAGATGTGTATTGATGGCCAGGGCCCAATAGTGGAGGCTTCATCAACATAGATGGGCTAGATCACAATAGGGGTAGAAGGAAGCTCATTAGCTGATGGAGTTAGTTTAATTAGGCCTAACTTGATCCCTCCACAACCAGAGGTCAAAATTATGGAGATGCAGACGAAGGGTGTTGAATTAAATCAGGGTCAAATACAGGAAACAGAAATCCCCATATTAGAGCCAATAACATCTACCAAATCTTCCAAGAAATGGAAGAGGGCAGCACGAGAAACAAAAAAGAATCAAGTGGCTGGACTTCTAGCAAGCCCTCTTCGGAAAATGATTGATGCTAGCAGATCAGCTAGGAGGTCACCGAATGGAAGCAAATCTCCAAAATCCCCTATTAAGAACGGCAAGAACTTCAAGAAAGGAAGAAGCCCCAGTAAAATGTCACCTAATCTACTCATCTACCCAAGTAAGCAATGTGATTCCTCTACTTTTAGAACCGTAGTGGATACCCAAGCATGTAAGAGGAAGGTGATTTTTGATCCATCAGAAGAAAAGAACAGAGATTCAAAGAAAGGTAGGGTAAGTATTCCTAACTCTGAGTCACCAATATCGGTGGAGCCTGAGGAGCAGGCTCGCCAAGAACAATGATTGGCCTCAGCTGGAACGTTAGGGGTTTGGGGAATCCCCGGACGTTCGCGGCCTTGTCAAGGCTGCTCAAAAAGTATTCTCCGGACATAGTCTTCCTATCAGAGACAAAATTGCAGGGTTCTAAATTAGGTAAGTTCAGAGAGCTGGCTGGGTATATCAATTGCTTTTGTGTTGATAACGAAGGTTTGAGTGGGGGTCTGTTGTTGTTATGGAAAGATACTTGTACGGTTTCGGTCCAATCATACTCAGTAGGACATATTGACGTGAGAGTTTGTATGGAGGCTGGTTTCAGTTAGCGGTTCACGGGAATATACGGTGAACCAAATTCTAGCTATCGGGCTTCTTCGTGGGAACTGCTACGGAGGTTGAAAGAGGTTGATAATCTTCCGTGGGTTTGTGGAGGAGACTTCAATGAGCTAGTCAGTATGCAAGATAAAATTGGTGGGTCGACAAAATCTTTTGCGGGTATGCACCTTTTCAGACAAGTTATAGAGGATTGCGGGTTGATAGACTTAGGGTATCATGGTCCAAGGTTCACTTGGAACAACAAGAGGGACGGGAAAGATAATATTCAAGAGAGACTCGATAGATTTTTGTCAAATGATAGCTGGAGGGACAATTTTTGCAGAGCTAGAGTTGATCATTTGGGGTTCAACTCCTCGGACCACCGTCCCATTCTTCTCAACAGCGATCCAGGGGAGTTCTCAGTGGATGTTAAAGGTAGACGGTTTAGGTTCGAGCCTTTCTGGTTGAAAGAGGAAGACTACAAGGGGGTTGTGGAAGAAGCCTGGAAAGGAGTTGGTACTAGTGATGCTACAGGGAACCTTATTCAAAAACTTGATAGGTGTGCCACCAGTCTGACTGTTTGGAGTAAATCAAGATTTGGGAACTTTAGTAAACAGGTGGAAGAGAAGAACAGGGACGAGAGGCTTTACAAGTTAAGTGGGAAGCCAGGCAATATGGCAACAATCAAACAGCTGGAGAAGTCAGTTGAAAGTTTGTTGGATAGTCAAGAAATTTTCTGGAAGCAAAGATCAAGAGTCGATTAGCTTCAGTCGGGCGATCGGAACTCAAAGCTCTTTCACTCTAAAGCCATGGCAAGGAAGAAGAAGAATTCGGTGATAGGTCTGATGGATGATGAGGGGGTTTATCAGGAGTCGGAGGAGGGGTTGACAAAGGTGGTAAGTGATTTCTATGCTTCCCTTTTCTGCTCTTCTAATCCGACGCAATTTGAAATCAGCGAGGCCTCCAAGAATATTTCGTCCAGTCTTTCAAAGGAAATGAGTGATGAACTAGTCCTCCCTTACATGACAGAAGAAGTGAAGAATGCGGTCTTCAGTCTGAGCCCGACAAAAGCGCCAGGACCTGACGGTTTTCACGCAATTTTCTTCTAGAAATGATAGAGTTTTCTAGGCGATGAAGTTGCTAGTGTGTGTCTGAGTGTTCTAAGAGGGGAGAAATCGATAAGGGAGTTTAACCTCACGAATGTGGTTCTGATCCCAAAAATGAAAAGCCCTATCCGTATCCAGGATTTTAGACACATTTCTCTTTGCAGTGTGGTCTACAAGATCGTCACGAAGGTGATAGCTACCGGACTTAAGTCTCATCTACCTCATCTCATTTCTCCATCCCAATCGGCTTTTGTTCCAGGACGCCAGATTTTCGATAATGTGCAGGTGGCGTTTGAAATTCTGCACTCGATGGGTCGGAAAAAGGCGGAGAAAAAAGGTCATATAGCGCTGAAATTAGATATGAGCAAGGCGTATGACAGGGTGGAGTGGTCTTTTATCTTGGACGTTATGAAGAGAATGATGTTTCCCAGTCAGTGGATTGATTTGGTGATGGACTGCATCTCCTCATCTTCTCTCTCGTTCCAGATGAACAGCAAGGAGGTGTGCAATGTCACTCCTTCCAGAGGGCTGAGACAAGGATGCCCCCTTTCTCCGTATCTCTTCCTGTTTTGCTCAGAGGCGCTTTCTAGGTCGATCACGAAAGCTGAACGCAATGGCCGAGTGCTGGGGATTCGCAACTGTAATGGTAGCCCATTGGTGAGCCATCTTTTTTTCGCTGACGACAGTATGTTATTCAGCAAGGCCTCCATAAGCAGTAGCCACCAGTTGAGAAGTATTTTGGACACGTATGAGAAAGGTTCGGGTCAACGTGTTAACCTGAATAAGTCAATTATCACTTTCAGTCCAAAAGTCTTGAGTTCGACCAGGCTGGAAATTCAGAAAATCCTCAAAATTGAGATTAGTGCCTCTCAGGACAAATACCTGGGGCTGCCAACTATGATAGGAAGGAACAAGAGCAAGTCTTTCAATAGCATTAAGGAGAGAGTTGGTAACAAGCTTAGGGGTTGGAGGGGAAATATGTTATCGTATGGTGGGAAGGAAGTGTTGATAAAGGCCATTACTCAAGCTATCCCGACCTACTATATGAGCATGTTTAGAATTCCCTCCGGTTTGTGCAATGAGCTGAGTGCGATGTCTTCTAAATTTTGGTGGGGGTCTAGGGATGGGAAGAGGAAGATTAGTTGGATGAGTTGGAGTAAGATGTGTTTGCCCAAATCCCATGGTGGCCTAGGTTTCAAAGACCTTGCTCTGTTTAACCAGGCGCTCCTGGCAAAACAGGCGTGGAGAATTATCAAAGATCCGGAGTCTTTGGCGGCCCAGTTTCTTAAAGCAAAGTATTTCCGAGATGAGGACTTCCTAGGGGCTTCTGCTAAATCAAGCTGCTCTCATCTGTGGAGAAGCCTCGTTTGGGGCAGAGATTTGCTTGAGAAAGGCATTAGGTGGTCAGTAGGGGATGGCTGCAGCATTAGAGCTTTTAAAGATAAGTGGATTCCACATCCAAGTTCGTTTAAGCTGATCACTTTCGACCCGGTGCTTGACATTAGAGTTTTGGACCTCATGTGCAGAAATAAGAGGGGTTGGGATGTTGATCTGTTAAATCAGCTGCTGATTCCTTTAGATATTGAGGCTGTTCTCAATATCTCGGTTAGCTGGAATGGGGGTCAGGACTTCCTTAAGTGGCATTTCGACAAAAATGGGTTATACACAGTGCAAAGTAGGTACAAATGTGCCTTGGAAGAGAGGCTTCGGGAAGAGAATCCCACCTCCTCGAGAAGTAACAGTTGGTGGCCGTATCTTTGGAAACTCAACCTTCCCCCTAAAGTAAAGATTTTTGTGTGGCGAGCATGTCAGAATTCAATCCCTACCATGAAGAATTTGTGGAAAAGAAATATTGTTTCTAATCTTTGCTGTAACTTTTGTAATGGTGGTGAAGAGACGGTAGAGCATGGTTTGTTTGGCTGTAAAATAGAGAGGAAGATCTGGGAGGAAACTCAGTTTGGGACAATCATTGCTCCATTCAGAGGAATTTCGGTCCAAGATATGTTTCAGATGCTGGCTTCAAAGCTTAATCAAGAGGATTTCAGCCTTTGATGTATGATTGCTTGGGCTGTGTGGGAGAATCGGAATGCCCGAGTAAATGGGATTAGAGTTAACTCTCCGGTGATGGTGGCCAACAGGGCGCGTCAGAGGTTGGAGGAGTTTTGGAACTCTAACCAGGTATCTTTTAAAGCTCCCTCCCTTTCTCCTCCCATTCTGGCGGCTGATTGGATAGCCCCATCTTCTGGTCGTTTGAAACTTAATTCTGGAGTGGTCAGTCGAAGGAAATCTGGCAATACAGGGATTGGTGCGACAATTCGAGACCATAATGGGACAGTTCTAGCGGGCCTATCTCTGACTTTGAAGGGTTCATTTTCTGCGGAAGTTGGTCACCTGTTAGCTTTGAGGGAGGGTCTGAAGATGGACAAATTTTTCTCGGTTAATATTTCTATAGCTGAGTGTTCTTCTCTTTGTGCTGTGTCCTTTGTTTGTAATCCTAGGGACAGTAAGAGGGATTCCTATTTCATTATTAAAGATATTAAGGCTCTGTTTTCTGAAGTTGGGATTGATTTGTGTCAAGCCTCCTCTTGCAAGGGGAACTCCTTGGCACATAACCTAGCTTCGTTTGCCTTCTCCCATATTAGGGAGCAATTGTGTTTGGGGGTCAATTTGTTGTTTGGCTCTTCTGTTATGTAACTGCCTTGTCTGAATTCAAAAAAAAAAAAAAAAAAAAGTTAAAAGATATTTTTGCCCTTCAACATGTGATGTTAGTGAGAAAATACATTTATGACCTCAAACTTAAAATAAAAATAAAAATAAAAAACTTAAATTAAATAACTCAAGTTCTAGTTCATCGAGTTCATCGACCATCATCATCAGAAAATTCACCAAATTCCATCGTTTACAAACCAAACAATAATTCACCAGTTTATCAAGTTACAAACCTAGAACTACACCACCCAATCCAATCACCAACAGATTCGCAACCAAACCCAACCACCACATATTCGAAACCAAACCCAACATCATCCACCATAGCCACCATCAGATTCAACAACCAAAACCACCACCACTATCTCATGATCTCGTTGGCAGCCCACCAGAAACCACCACCATCCCATAACCCAATAACAGCCAAATCTCTGTCAAAATAAAGAAGATGGAGACGAGAAGGAGAAAAGGAAAGAAGATGATTGACGGCGAGAGGAGATCGATCGAGCACCAATCTTCGCGTCCGGGAGGAGATCGAGCGCCGGTCTTCTCGTTTGGATGACGATCGGCGCTTGTAGAGGTGGTGGTTGGAGTGATTTGGTAGGTTAGGGTGGTGGCTAGGGTTTGTTGTATGAGTGGTGGTGGCTAGGGTTTGGCTAGGAGATGATGGTGGAGAAGAAGAAAATGGTGATTGGTGGAGAAGGGAAGATCCAAAAAAAAAAAAAAAAAGGGAAAGTTAATTTCCCAATTCCCAACCACAAATTAATTTCGTTTTTTTTTTTTAAATAAAAAATGTATCTATTTTAAATGAAAAAAAAAGAAGGTTATTTTGTCAACCACACATTAATTTCGTTTTTTTAATAAAAAATGTATCTATTTTAAATGAAAAAAAAAAAAGGGAAGGTTATTTTGTCAACCACACATTAATTTCGTTTTTTTTTTAAATAAAAAATGTATATATTTTAAATGAAAAAAAAAAAAAAAAAGTTATTTTGTCAACCACACATTAATTTCTATTCTTTTTAAATCATAAATAGTTATTATTGATTTTACGTTTTTACCCTCTCATATTTATTGTCAATTTGTCATCCATTTTCCTTTGTTAAAGTTCCCTTGTTACCCTTTCGGTCAAAGTGAAGATAACAGTCAACTGGGGATTGTAACTGAAAATCTAACGGTAAGGGGGAATATGACGGATACTTCCAATTTTAGGGGGAAAAACGGCTGTTAATCAAAATACAGGGGAGAAATTTACTAATAGGTCAAAATATAGAGGGGAAAATGATACTTTCCCGAGAAATAATTAATGAATAGAAAACTTGTGAAGACTGTGCATGCGTGTAGTAGCCATTGATGCACCCTCTAGGGTCTAGAAAAGTAGTGCAGAGAACCCTTTAAAGCTTTTGATTTCCTTTCCTTTGTAGGATCAACTTTTTCTAACAAGCGAATATATTCATAATAAAAAGCTTTAAATCTTATATAAACCAATTATTTATAGATGATGCAAGATACTGACCCTCCAATAGGGTATTGACATGTGGTAGTTTTTTTTTTTTTTTTTGCTCTTTTCAAATTTATCATCCTATATCCTTTTAAAAAAGGCTACTTGCCAACATCCTATTGATGAGTCAGTATCAATAAAATAGGATAATATTACTATACACTTAAACAGAGCATATTGTACTCCGATGTAAGTGTATTTTTTTCTCTGAAAAATGAATACCGAGAAAGAAATCTCTTTTTCAGTATTGATTATACACCAGTGATTTTAAGAATTACTTTTTTTTTTTTCTTTTTTTTTTTCTGGTTACAACTTACGACAACAACAAAAATTGAAGTCGAGAAATGAACCAATTTTAAGGATTAAATAACAAAGTGAAGAAAAAAAAATAATGCATGTACAAATAACACCAATGTATTTTTTCACTTTAGTTTTTCAATTTTGGGTTCAAACAAAGTTGGTTGTATTTGGGACCATAGTACTGGCATGTACAGTCAACGCAAAACCAATTTTTGCTCTCAAAGCATGTACAGTCAATGAGTCAAAGCATATCATATCTGAACCTGTTGAAAGCATATCAAAGTTGTTGAATATTGTCTAGACTTCAAGACACAGAAATGAACGTTTGATTTTTTTATTTTTTATTTTATTTTAAAGAAAGATTATCAATTTAATCCCTAATTTTTATAAATTATATATATTTTTAGTTATCTTTTGATTTTTAGTAATATTGGCAATTCCTTTCGGGTTAGGGCTATGGTGGAAGGACATGGATAAGGCTCCACGTTGGCAGTTGGGGTGTGGGTTGGGGTTTTCTGTCTATCCTACTCCACATCTACCAACAAATAGGCCACTGAATTTACACAATTTACCATAAATAAATAATAATTAAAAAAATAAAAATAAAAAACATTGAGTTAAATAGTTAATTGTGGATAATTTTAGTGACAAAAAACAATTAAGTTTCTTATTATAAGGTAAGTAACATTCATATTCATCCAAGCAACTTGCTTTATATATATGAAAATAGTAATGCTACACATCCCCCATAAAATCCCACATTTTTCATCCCATTACATGTGGCATGTGAGATGTCAAATTGTGAGTGGATACATAGGTAGGTAAGATAAATTATCATTAATGTGTATCCACTCACAATTTGACACTCCATATGCCACATGTAGTGGGATGAAAAAAGTGAGATGTTTAGGTGAGATGCTTAGGTGAGATGCTTAGTATTATTGATACGAAAAAGATGTTTTTTTAAGTACAATTTGAAAGTTGTTAAATTTAATTATGTTCTAACTATTATAATCGATTGGTCTGCAAATTAAACTTGTCCCAACCAGGCTAGTTGCAATCTAACTGGATGCATGTATATAGTTCCTTTTTAGGATGTCAAAATTTACAATAATAAACATTCAAATTTCATATTAAAACAAAAAAAAACAAAAAAAAAAAAAACTCAAAGAAAATATAAAAGAAAAATAATTGTTACTTGTCACTGTTTTGATGGTTTGCTTTATGGAATCAGACCATATAGGTTCGGGGAGATTGATGTTTTTTTTTAATTAGAGATGTTCTAAATTTATACATATCTATTTTTTTCTAATCGGTGCTCATCGTATTTCTTTGCCTTTTTACAAAGTTTTGTTTGAAACTGGTAAGAAGAATTTGGGGAAGAGAAGTAGAAAAGAGAACAACAGAGGTTGGAAAGTGTTTGTTTAATTTCTGGATGATTTTATTCAATGTAAGCGAGACCTTAAATAGGCCTAAAATTGGTTACAACTGAGAATCGCCAAATACTAGGAAATCATGCTTAGTGGAGAGATATTTCAGCCACTATAAAATAAACAATGAATTATTCAATTGACTAAATCAAAAGAAACATAACAAAAGAAACATAACACTGGTGACTTGGTCTTGTGAACACTGGTGACTTGGTCTTGTGGTCTTGTGCGTGCAGCACCTGGCAGCCTCAAACCAAGCAAGGAAATACTCCTATCATTCCTCCCCTCTTATAACGACCTTGTCCTCAAGGTCAAAATTCGGATAGGTTTTCGAGAAACGCCATAGATTTTCCCAAGACGCATCTTCCAAAGGAGTCCCCTTCCACTGGACCAAAATCTCAGTCTTTGGGCGATACTTTCCCTTCTGAATAACACGGCGATCTAAGACTAATTCAGGCTCAGGCAAAACTGTTGCTTCTGCAGTTACAGGAGGAAGATTAGAAACATTAGCTTCTTCAGTCATAGGCCCCCATTTCTTTTTAAGCATACTGACGTGAAACACATTATGAATTTGCGAACCAGCTGGTAATTCCAGTTTATATGCTACTAACCCAATTCGAGCAAGAACTTTGAAGGGTCCGAAGAATCACGGGGCCAACTTTAAGGAACTCCTAAAAGCTACTGATTTTTGTCGGTACGGCTGTAACCGCAAATACACAAAATCACCAACCTCGAATGAAACATCTCGGCGGTGCTGGTCTGAAATATTCTTCATGCGGACTTGAGCTGCGACCAAATTATGCTTGAGTTCCCGAAGGATGGTTTCTCTGGTCCGCAAGAGATCATCTACTGCGTGGACCTTGGTCGTTCCCGGAATATAGGACAGCATTGAAGGAGGAGGAATTCCGTATACGGCCTCAAAAGGTGATATTTTGGTGGATGAATGGATTGCCGTATTGTACCCGTATTCTGCCCAAGGCAGCCATTCCATCCACTTCTTCGGTTGATCACAGGTATAGCAACGTAAATATTGCTCGAGGACGCGATTAACGACTTCGGTTTGTCCATCCGACTGCGGGTGGTAACTTGAGCTGAAACAAAGAGACGTACCATGTAATTTGAAAAGAGATTTCCAAAAAGAACTTAGGAAGATTCGATCCCGATCGCTGACAATCGAAAGTGGCATTCCATGTAAACGCACAATATGACTTATGAATGCTTTCGCCACTGTCACAGCTGTGTAAGGATGTTTCAAGGGAACAAAATGGGCATACTTGGACAGTCTATCCACTACCACCATCACCACATCATGTCCCTGCGAAGAAGGCAAACCTTCGACAAAATCCATAGAGATTTCAGTCCAAATGCATTGTGGAATCGGAAGAGGCTGGAGCAACCCCGCTGGTTTGAGGGTCTCATATTTACACCTTTGACACACATCACAACCACGAATAAAATCTTTCACCGCAGTACGAACTCCTGGCCAAACGAAGCTGGAAGACACACAGCTAAGTGTCTTGAGGAAACCAAAGTGTCCACCGGCAGGTGAAGAATGTGCCTCTGTCAAAATTGCTGGCAACAATGAAGACTTTGGACTAAAGTGTATTTTGTCCTTTTGCCACCAAATGCCATTTTTTTTAACAAATTTATGGCCACTCGGGTGGAGTAAGGTTTGATAGTAAGGGTCAGTTGCCACCTCCTGCTGCAAGGTTTGTAACCAATCTGCCACAGGTAGAGTCAAGGCAAAAAATTGAAAAGTGGTGATTCGTGAAAGAGCATCGGCACCTTGATTCTCTTTTCCTCGCTTATATTGAATCGAGTAGTTGTACCCCATAATTTTGGGCAGCCAACGAGCCTGAGAAGGGGTTGTTATTCGCTGCTCAAGTAGGTATTTCAAACTCTTGTGATCCGTCCTGATGATAAACGGCTGCCCCACAAGATACGGTCGCCACTTACGTACGGCCTTCACTACTGCCAACATTTCTTTATCGTAAGTAGATAAAGATTTAGCCGTACCTTTTAAAGCCTCGCTGAAATATGCGATAGGTCGATTCTCTTGTGTCAGAATGGCACCTAATCCTGTCCCGCTCGCGTCGCATTCGACGACAAATTGTTGAGAGAAATCTGGTAGGCGCAAGACTGGTGGAGAAACGAGAGCCAACTTCAATTTTTCGAAGGCTATCTGTGTTTCTGGTGTCCACTTAAATCCATCTTTTGTCAAAAGTTGAGTTAGCGGAGCTGCTATTTCACCAAAATTGCGGACAAATTTCCGGTAGTACCCCGCAAGACCAAGGAATCCACGCACCCCTTTTGCGGATTTAGGCACTGGCCAATTCTGTACAGATTGGATTTTGTTTGGGTCAACCGCAACCCCTTCCTGAGAAATACGGTGGCCAAGGTAATCCACCAAGAGAACACCAAATTGGCACTTGGAACGTTTGACAAATAGTTGATGGTCCACTAACAGTTGTAGAGCCTGTTGAATGTGCTGCAAATGATCATGCCATGACCTGCTATAAATCAAGATATCATCAAAAAAAACTAAAATAAACCTTCTTAAAAATGGACGAAATATGTCATTCATGAGGTTCTGAAAGGTTGCCGGGGCGTTTGTCAATCCAAACGGCATTACTAGGAACTCGTAGTGACCGTCATGAGTTCGAAAGGCAGTTTTGTGGATGTCCTCATCTTGTATGCGAATTTGGTGATATCCGGACCGCAAATCCAATTTCGAAAAATATTTAGCTCTGTGTAACTCATCAAGTAATTCATCAATCACGGGTATCGGAAACTTGTCCTTCACCGTAATGTCATTTAAGGCACGGTAATCCACACAAAAAAGCCAAGACCCGTCTGATTTTTTTATTAACAAGACCGGTGAGGAGAATGGACTATGGCTCGGGCGGATGATTCCGGATTTGAGGAATTCGCTGACTAACCTTTCAATCTCATTTTTTTGGTAATGGGGATACCTATAAGGTCTGGTACTCACAGGCGGCTGGTCCGGAAGTAGAGGTATCCTATGATCATGGTTGCGCATCGGCGGTATCTGGCTAGGCTCTTCAAAGATGCTAGAAAATTTTGACAAAATTGCAAGAAGGTCTACGGGTATTTTATCATTTGGAGTTACCTGTGGAGGAATTGAAGTTATCATGTGTAGAAAAAATCCACTACCTGATAAGTGGGCTAATTCTTTATTGCTCATGGGTGCCATTTCGGTATTGCATAACCCTTGCAAAGTATGTGTGTGGCCAGCTTGTGTGAATGACATGCTCAGCTTCCGGTAATCCGTCTGGATTGGTCCCAAAGTTTGTAGCCACTGCACCCCCAAGACAGCTTGGCAAGCAGCCACGGGAAGGACATAAAAATCGGCTCGCACTGTCAAGCCTTGAATATTGAGCGTTAACCCCATACATCTCCCTGTACACTCTATAGTTTCCTTGTTCCCCACGGTAACCTGAAAAGTCTTATCACGTATTACCTGTAATCCCAATTTCGTCACCACGGTTTGATCAATGAAGTTGTGGGTGCTTCCACTATCAATTAATACCGTCAAGTCCTTGTTTCCTATTCTGCCAGTGACTCGAAATGTTTGAGGATGGTTTGTTCCGGCCAAGGCGTGGAATGAAATTTCAGGTATGGCTTCCTCCAATGATGTCTCAATATCCATGTCCACGTCGGCAGTTCCCTCTTCATTTTGCAAGTCTTCCATCATAAATAATTGTGGCCGAGTGCACCGATGGCCGGGTGTGAATTTCTCATCACAATAGAAACATAGACCCCTCTCACGTCTTTCTCTTGCTTCTTGACTAGTGATGCGGCGGACAGGACCTTGGAATTTGGTTCCTGCAATTTGGTTCGCAGGTGGTGACGGTGTCGGCCCAAGGAGTCCCACTGTTGAGCTTGGATGTGTCTTGATATGGTAGTTTGGTACTGCTGGACGGAAATGAGTACCTGATCTTCGCTACAGCATATTTCTTTCCTCAAATAGGTGGGCAACACTGATTGTTTCTGAAAGTGTCTTGGGTTGTTTAACCCGAACATCAATCCGAATATCGTCCTTCAACCCTGCAATAAAACATCCCACCAAAAAATTTTCAGGTAAGCCATCTACCTTATGTGAGAGCCGTTCGAAGACTTCTTGGTAAGCCGTAACGGTGGTAGTTTGTTTGAGCCTAGACAAGGCTTCTGCCGGATCCTCGTAGTCAGTTGGCCCAAAGCGGTTTAGAATAGCTTTGGTGAATTCCCCCCAATGCAATGGAGCTCGATCCTTCGTGAACCAGCGATACCATTGTAAGGCTCCCTTTTCTAAATGGAACGACGCCAACTGCACTTGCTGAGCAGCTGCGATACCCTTGAACTCAAAATATTGCTCCGCTTTAAATATCCATCCGGTTGGATCTTCACCACCATAGGTTGGAAAATTCAATTTCAGTTGAGTATGATTCTGAGTTCTATCCACCGTGTGACTCTGAATCCTATCAAAAGCACTCTGATTTCTGTCAAGATGAGAGCGCATGTGGAGGTTAGGACTGCTGCCTGACACTTCTCCTTTATCGAATGGATTGAGTTCTCTTTCCATTGGAGGGTCTTGACGGCTGAGTCGAAGTGCTTGTAGTTCAGCCATGACTCCTTGCAAGGTCGAAGTGACCTGGGAAAAATTTTGTTTCATCTCGTTCAAGTCATGTTTCATCTCATGCATGTCTTGTTTCGTTTCGTCAAAGCTGGTTTCGTGACGGGCTAAGACGTCATTGACTTCGGTTCGAAACTCGGCATTTGATTTCGAACGTGTATCCATGAATCGGAATGGCTCTGATACCACTTGGTAAGAAGAATTTGGGGAAGAGAAGTAGAAAAGAGAACAACAGAGGTTGGAAAGTGTTTGTTTAATTTCTGGATGATTTTATTCAATGTAAGCGAGACCTTAAATAGGCCTAAAATTAGTTACAACTGAGAATCGCCAAATACTAGGAAATCATGCTTAGTGGAGAGATATTTCAGCCACTATAAAATAAACAATGAATTATTCAATTGACTAAATCAAAAGAAACATAACAAAAGAAACATAACACTGGTGACTTGGTCTTGTGGTCTTGTGCGTGCAGCACCTGGCAGCCTCAAACCAAGCAAGGAAATACTCCTATCAGAAACTTGTCCATACACAATAATCATCAATTTTAAGGAGAATTACAAAAGAACCTCCATTGTTGCTGTATATTGAATAAAGATATTTTTCTTGTTCTAAGAAAATGATCTGATTTTCTTATGTTTACAACTTTTGTGCAAGTGCAATAAGGCCATGTGATTTAATTTTGCTGATGTTTTTGTTGATAGTTGGATACGAAGAAATGCAAAGTGGGAGTTTTATTGTATAATACATATTTACTTTGAAGAGAATCAAAGAACAACTTATGTAATTAGCAAAATATTAAAACAAAATCACATGGGAGATGGGACCACTTGTTGATTTTGTTTTCAGATTTTCTGCAGAATTTTTTAGTCGAAAATTTGGTTTACCTTTGATGTTTGATCGGGCTATATTTTATTGTGTTAAAATGCACAGAATATTTTAGAGGTGCACAATAGCAACTCTCTTCCCCAAATAAGATCTGTCATTCACTCATTTGTCTGCCAACTTAATAAGGAAAAAGAGAAGTTTCCTAATTTGGCTAAAGACAAAAGAAGGAATAGTGTGGAGTCTTACCCAAAGGCCAAACCCCAATCCTGTGGTCCAACTAAGGGTAATAATGGTCAAAAGGCTGAAGCCTTTTTTCAAAAAGCTGAACCCTCAAAGAAAAAGAGTACTCAGTACCATGGCATTGACCAATCAATAGAGTTTTATCACATTGTTCTATTTATAAAAAATGTAAAAAGGTAAATATAAAAAGTAAAAAAAAAAAAAAAAAAAAGCTATATGGTAATACCCTATCGGTGGAGTCAGGACTTTGAATACCCAAGCAATTTCCAAGGAAAAAAAAAAAAAAAAAAAAAAAACATCAAATTTTAAATGAATCCATATCTTGCGTTTGTTAATATGAATCCAATTCATTTTAATTTGTATTACTAAGTAATTGATTTGATTCTAATTTAATTACTAAGGGTGCCGCTATGATGCTTTTTTTTAATACTAAATTGTTGTAAAATTTGGAGAAAGAAAGTTTGAGTTTAATGATGTGTCAGGTTATACCTATAAAACATTTATTATTACGTGTTTAATATAAAGTGTATTTTTGCTCACTCACATTAACTAGGGTGAACCATTACTACCCATTTCAAGTGTTGATACGTATCCTAAACATTGAGTTAACTTTTGGTTAACTTAAACTTTTGGTTAAATTTGAGACACGTATCAACACCTGGAGTGGATGGTTCACCCTAGTTAGTATGGGTGAACAAAAATGGACTCATTAATATAACCTTATTGATTAGGTAAAGATTCAATGAAAAGAAAAGAGCCTGCCATCAGAAATCAGAAGTGATGATGTAAGCGTACACATGTTTATTATGTTGAGGAGAATGGGTCAAGTAAAAAAGCATCAGTCAAATATAAGTACAATTTTCAAAATATCGTGGACTGATAAGTGACAATAATACACAACTCCCCAAGATTTTATTTGAAATCAGATTTCATCTTCTTTTTTTTTTTTTTTTTTTTTCCTTTTTTTCTTGCTTTTTCTCTCATAAGTGATGTTCTGTGGTCTTGGTCCACGTGTCCTGAGGTTTGGCTACTATAATAATCATATGGGTACGGTGGTACTACCAAAATCTGAAAACCACTCAAACAATAAAATCAACCAAAAAAAAAAATGGTTTCCAATTTTTGGTGTTATAACCAATATGGCGGGGCTCCGATCCGTTTGGGGCTGGTTTTGAGCACTTAAAACGGGGCCCGGGTCAGATTTGGGTCAAACTTTTTTGATCCGGTTTTTTATCGGGTCGGGTATGGGTCAACCCCTTATGCCCTGACCCGCCCCGTTTGACCCGATATTTATATAATTATTTTTTAAAATATAAAAATATAAAGGGAAAAACAAATCTCTAATCTCTTTGTCTTTTTACCTAATCATATTTTATGTTTAAATTTAAAGTTTATTAAACTTAGATATTATGTTCTATTAAATTTAAGTTTATGTATGAATTTTAAGTATATGTTAAAATGTTTTTCTATGGTGTATGTTTGTATTTAAGTGTATATTTAAATTTCCAATAAAAAAGAAAAAAAATTGTGTATATATATTAATTTAATGTTAAAATTTAAGTCAATGTCCTAAAATTCAATTATATGGTAACATAATTTTGTATATTTAGTGGTTTGAGATATTTTTTTTTTTAAAGGATAAAACGAATCGGGTCATTCGGGTCGGGTTTAGGACACCCTTGACCCAATCGGATCGGATTTGGGGCGAAAATCGAAAACCCGTTAAGGTCACGGGTCGGGTTTGGGGCAACCTGTAAAAAACAGGTTTCGGGTTTGGGGTGGGCCGATCCGGCCTCGATCCGACCCGTTGCCACCCCTAGATAATGCTTGGGTACTGATCCAAGATATTAACCCATCAATGGGGTGTTGACATGTGGTATTTTATTAATACTTTTTACATTTATCTATTTATATTCTTCCAAAATGAACTACATACCAACATTTTATTGGTGGGTTAGTATCTGTAAAACATGATAATTTTACTGTACACTACAACAGAGCATATTGTACTCCGATGTGGGTGCATTTTTTTCTTTGAAAAGTGAAAACTGAGAGAGAAATCTCTTTTTCAGTATTGATTATACACCAGTGATTTTAAGAATTACTTTTTTCATTTTTCATTTTTTTCTGTTTTTTCCTGGTTACAACTTACGACAACAACAAAAATTGAAGTCGAGAAATGAACCAATTTAAAGGATTAAATAACAAAGTGAAGAAAAAAAAATAATGCATGTACTAATAACACCAATGTATTTTTTCACTTTAGTTTTTCAATTTTGGGTTCAAACAAAGTTGGTTGTGTTTGGGACCATAGTACTGGCATGTACGCCCAACGCAAAACCAATTTTTGCTCTCAAAGCATGTACAGTCAATGAGTCAAAGCATATCATATCTGAACCTGTTCAGAGCATATCAAAGTTGTTGAATATTGTCTAGAGTCTCTAGACTTCAAGACACAGAAATGAACGTTCGATTTTTTATTTATTTTTTTATTTTAAAGAAAGATTATCAATTTAATCCCTAATTTTTATAAATTATCTATTTTTTAGTTATCTTTTGATTTTTAGTGTCCTTGGTCTATCCTATAATATTGGCAATTTCTTTCGAGCTAGGGCGTTAGCCCTGCTGGTGGAAGGACATGTATAGAGCTCCACGTTGGCAGTTGGGGTGTGGGTCGGGGTTTTCTATCTGTCCTACTCCACATCCACCAACAAACAGACCACCGAATTTACACAATTTGCCATTAAAAAAAAACATCAAGTTAAATAGTTAATTGTGGATTATTTTAGTAACCGAAAACAATTAAGTTTCTTATTATAATGTAAGTAACATTCGTATTCATCCAAGTAACTTGTTTTATATATATGAAAAAGATTTTTTTTTTTTTTTTAAGTACAATTTGAAAGTTGTTAAATTTAGTTATGTTCTAACTATTATAATCGATTGGTCTGCAAATTAAACTTGTCCCAACTAGGCTAGTTGCATTCTAACTGAATGCATGTATGTAGTTCCTTTTTAGGATGTCAAAATTTACAATAATAAACATTCGAATTTCATATTAAAAAAAAAAAAAAAAAACTCAGAAAATATAGAAGAAAAATAATTGTTACTTGTCACTGTTTTGATGGTTTGCTTTATGGAATGAGACCATCTAGGTTCGGTGGAGAACTGGAGATTGATGTTTTTTTTTTAATACTTTTTTTTAATATATAAATCTTCCAAAAAAATTAAGAATTTTTTTAAATTGTTTAATTTTTTCATAAAAATATATAATATAGATATCTACCGTTTATTTACAGATTTAAAATTCTAAAGACAACATATATTGCCAAAGTCATTAAAAAAAAATTAATTTTTTATATATTGATTTAAAATTTTAAAGACAATATATATTGTCAATTTTAGACTCATAACATTACAAAAACTCTCTTCTAAATAGTACTATATATATTGTCAATTTTTATTCTGTTGGTTCAGGTTCTTTTGTGACACTTTCACATTAGTACAAAAGATTTTCTTCCATAATTATTAAACATTAAATTGTCACAACTCTAACCATAATTATATTATATGTACTTCAAAATTATATTTATCACTGAATTCATTTGAATTTTCTCTAATAATATTTATTAAAAGGATTTTCAAAATTCTATTTATATTTTTGATGTAATTTTAAAAGTTTGAATATGTAAAAATGTCTTTCAAATGTATAACAAATTATAAATTATAAAAGAATTATCAAAATGACACATCTAACCTTCTTTTATTAAATAGTATGAATCTTTTATCGGTAAATTTGAAGTTCACCAAGGATATTATTGTCTTTCACTTGCACAACAAAAAAATGGGGCTATAATTCTAACTTCTAAGAGCCAAGCCATTTTTTTTTATTTTTTTAAAGAAAGCTTTTATATATATATAGTCAATTTAGACATAAAAAAATAAAAATAAAAATAGAGAAAAAGTGGAATGATAAATTACAATTGATGAAACAAAATATAAAAAAGAAATTGCGAATATATAAAATATATCAAATGACATTTATATCCCTAAATTAAGAGATTATTTGGAGTAATTTTAACATTGTATGAGGATAAAAATGTATTTTTCTTTTCAAACAAATATTAAGGGGTCTAAAATTAGTTGACAATATTCATGCTCTCATTCCCATTTTTATATAGTTAATAGATGAATTTCAAATGTGTAACAAATTATAAATTATAAAAGAATTATAAAATACCCTCTTTTATTAAAGAGCATAGAATCTTTAATGGTTAAATTTGAAGTCCTAAGGATATTATTGTCTTTCACTTGCACAAAAAAATAAAATAAAAAATGGGGCTATAATTCCAAGAGCCAAGCCATATATATATATATATATATAAAGGTCATATTTTTATATAATCAATAGATATAAAATAAAATAAAAATAGGGAACAAGTGAAATGATAAATTATGATTGATGAAACAAAATATAAGAAAGAAATTGGAAATAAATAAAACTTATTAAATGACATTTATATCCCTAAATTAATAGATTATTTGATGGAATTTTAACATTGTACGATGATAAAAATGTACTTTACTTTTCAAAGAAATATTAAGACGTTTAGAATTATTTGACAATATATATATATATATTTTTTAAGAATATTTGACAAACCGTTTATTAAAAGTTGTTGATACTTGATTGCTAGTTTACTGCCTACTATTCAATTATTACTGCTCCTCTCTCTCTCTCTCTCTCTCTCTCTCTCTCTCTCTCTCTCTCTCTCTCTCTCTCTAAATTATAGAATTTTTTTTTTGGATCACAAATTAAACACCTCTTCAACATCTTCATACATTAAAAAATAAGAATGAGAACAGATAGAGTCCAAACCATCGTATTAACATATATTGAAATTAGTACTATATATATATTAATTTGAGAGGTATATTACCTTCGTTGAATATATCCCATATTATATATCGCTTTGTTCTTTAACTTTTAAGAAAAAATTTCTATTACCACTCCTTCTATGTTCTGTTCCAATCATATACCATGAATTCTATATGAATACTCGAATCATATGCCGTGAATTCTATATGAATACTTGAATCATAACCCTTAGATGAAAAACAAAAATTGATACAAGACACTACAACAAAGTGGTCTTCTGTTGCGGAAGAAATATTTTACGATTCACAGTAAAAAGGTGTTGCAAATACTGTTGTGGTAAAAAAATTTATCGTGGATTACAACCGTTGCATTGCAAAAGCCCTTTTGTTGCGGATCTTTTGCCACAAAAGACTCAATTTTTTAATATTTACAATAGATTTGTATCCGCAGCAAAAAAGACACAGCAAATATACTATTTTCTTGAAGTGCAACAAGGATACAAACCTTTTGTAAATTATTTGTGGCATGCCATAAGTTAAAACTTATTCTCCTTGAAAAAAAATCTCTATTTTAAGTAATTACTCTTCGTTTTATAAGGTCTAATGGTTTAGTCAAAACTTGAAAGAAACTGATCATATCATCAACGTGTACTATTACTCCTGGCCCATTCATGTAGGGCCATGGCCCCCCAACCAATGAAATTACACCAAATTTCAATTATATAAGTTAAGAAATTCTAATATATAGACAATAATATTAACTTTTTTTACTATTGTAATAATATAAATTAATTAATAAATATCTTCCCTATTTTATCGCCTCTGAAAATAGAAGACAAAACCAATCCCTTTTTCTTTAGTGAATTTAATTTCCGGTCCAAAAAAGTAAATAAAAATTCCTATTATCTCATAAATGATATATTATTGCCTAGTCTATTGTACATTATTTTTTCATAGATTTTCACTACAAAAAGCTAAGTAAATATTGAATGCTTAATATTTTATTCTACAATACTCATATATTGAGACAATTCAATCAATCTCAGATTAACAATTAAAGAAAAAAAAAAACTTATGAATATTTTTGTTTTTTATTAACAGTAATATATATATATATTAAAAAATCAATACAAATACCTTGTTTTTTTTATATAAAAAAAAATAGATATATGAAAACTTAATTTGTTTCAACTAGATTCAATTGAATTCTAAGACTAAATGAAAGAATAAAGTTCTCTAGGTAATCACATACCTATAAAAGTAACAAAAAACATTTTCATATTTCGATTTTTTTTTTTTGAAAAATAGGATACTTGTTTTTGAGGTTTTTTTTTTTTTTTGTTTAATATATACATATATACGGTTTCTAAAAATCAAGCTTATTCATGATTTTTTTTTTTTTTTTTTTCTTAATTGTTCTCTTGTTTGAGAAAGAATGAAGATAGAGAATTTGAGATATATATTGGAGGATAAAGAGTTTAATATGGTAATTAAAAATTTAGGAGAGAATGTTTAATATGCAATATTTAATCTAATGATTTAGGAGAGATAATTTTTTTTTTTTAATAATTTAATTCAAAAAGGATTACTCATCGGATGAATCCAAAGGTTACGATGGTTTGTCCTCACATGCATATATGATAATAATTTCTTAATTTTGACTAAATTGAGAATTGCAACTTCTTTATTACCATTCTACATGGATGGTAATAATCTTCTTTATCTGCATTGTAAGTGTTTTGGTTCAAATATTGTATTAAATAGAGAAATTAATTATGGAATATATTAATATTAAGAAAAAGGCAGTGAGCACTGGCGATAGCAAAGCAGTTCTTTCCAACCATGGCTACGAGTGCACTGCCATTATTTTCAAAGATCTACACATCATCGATATATATATATATATATATTACACATATCATCTTCTTTTTTCTTGGTTGTAAAATTTGGAAATGATCTATCTGATAAGCATCAACACAAATAACAGTCTAAATGATTTGTTTTTTTGAAGAAAGCAATTTATTAGAGCAAAAAACGCCCAAGCAAACAGCAAACAAAAACACACCAAACACAGAGAAGCAAGCAACGCAACAGGCAAGGAACACCCTCAGACCTGGCTCGCACAGAGACAAAAACAACAGCAAAAGAAACAAAACAAACACCCAGGAAACAGCCCAAACCCAGCCCCACAACCACCGAGAAGAGAAGAAAAACAGGGGACACACAGCCCCCACACCCAGAAACCAGAAAAAACACTCAGAAAATGCTCCAGACGACATCCTCCCCGTCCGAGACCAGACCCCTCTTAGCTAAACCGTCGGCCAAAGAGTTGGAAGCTCTCGGAACAAAATTCAGAGAAGGCTTGTTCAACAGCCTAAGAGAAGCGCGAATGTCATAGATCACATCAACACGAGCCAGATTACCAAAATTATCGTCTTTAACCCAGCCTATAGCTGTCAAGGAGTCACTCTCAAAACTGATGCAAACTCTTCTCAAGGAATCTCTAGAAGCACACAACTGAACAGCTTTCTGGATCGCCAACAGTTCAGCGGAGACCACGTCCATCATTCCAACAAAAGCCGAGAAGGAGCACAACACATCTCCTTTCGCGTTGCGTAAAACGCCGCCAATGCCCGCCCTACCAGACTCCACACTGCAGGCACCATCAACATTAAACTTAAAATTCTCAGCCACGGGAGGGATCCACCCACTAACAGTGCTCTTCTTCACAGGTTTGTTCTCTAAACAGCAGAATTCCAAATTCTGAACCAAAAGAGTAATCGGCTCATGAGACCCCCTACCGTGGTGTTTGAACCACCACGCCACTCTAAATCTGACCACATCAATATATTCCTCTAAGACAGCAACATCCCCTTTGAAAACTCTCTTATTTCTAGCCTCCCAAGTCGACCAAACAACAGCATTAAACACAGTAGACCACGCCCTCTTCAGTTTCGAGTCTGGGCACAGCCCTATCCACTCCGTAAACCAGACTTTAATCCCATTACCAACACAACACAGCACCGACCACCAACCCAAGACTGCAGACCATAAACACCAAGTCCAAGGGCAAAATAAAAAAAGATGGTCCACCGTCTCTTCGCACCAGACGCACATCGGACACGAGATGCCTCCAGACAGCACTAAACCAAAATTAGAAAGCAAACCCCTAACCATAATTCTACCTCTAAGCATTTGCCACACAAAAATCTCAACTTTAGGAGGGCTAAAACCGCGCCAAACATCGACAGAATCCGAGACAGCAGTATCCTCTAACTCTTCAATACACCTACGGAAAGAGCTCACTGAAAACAAGCCATTTGGGCAATAAGACCAAGCAATCGAGTCCGGCACACACCTTTGAATTCTCGCTCCTTCAAAAGTGTAAAGAAACTCAGACCAAACATTTATCTCCCAATCAAACACCCTTCTTCTAAGAGTAATCTCCCAACGCCAAACCTCACCCTCCCAAAAACCAAACTCATTTATAGTTCCACCTTTGTTCCTCGACAACGCAAAAATCCTAGGAAAAACTCTCTTAAGTGGAATACCATTTCTCCACCCATCATTCCAGAAGCTCACTTTATTCCCACTTCCAACAATAGGTTTTAGACCATCATCCAGGATCTTGGCAGCCTGCGACCCTTGCGAAAAAAGATCACCCACCGCCTTGACAAAGTGAGACGAATTAGGACCAGCCGTCCAATTCCACAGCAAACTATCCAACTTGACACCATATTTAGCGCATAAAACTCTCTTCCAAAGCGACTCCTCCTCACGACCAAACCGCCACACCCATTTAGCCAATAAACCTTTATTTTTATCCAAAATTTTACCCACTCCGAGACCACCTCTCCTCTTGCTTTTACAAATCGTCCCCCAATCTATAGAATGAAGTTTCCTTTTTTCAAGGCCATCGCCCCAAAAGAAACTCCTCTGACTCTTTTCTATAGACTTCGCCACACTAACAGGGACTTTAAAAACCGACATGAAATACGCGGGAATACTAGAAAGCACCGCTTTGATCAACACTAACCTACCCCCTTTGCTCAAGAACTTTCTTTTCCATGGAGTCAAACGATTTTTAATACGATCCAAAACTGGATTCCAAAAAGCCTTAGAACCCGGCCTAGAACCCAGGGGCAGCCCGAGGTACGAAATAGGAAGACTAACCTGCTTGCATCTAAGAACCGAAGCCCAATCCACCTCCCCAACGCTAACTCTTCCCACCCTAACCACACAGGACTTATGAAAGTTTATTCTCAAACCAGATGCCATCTCAAAGCATCTTAGAATTCTTTTAGTGTTAGCTAAATACTCCACTTTTGGTTCAAGGAAAATAATAGTGTCATCCGCGTACTGAAGGTGAGAGACGTGGACCTCATTCCCCCCAAAGCTAGCTCCTCTAACCAACTCCAAATCCTTCGCTTTATTCAGACAACTGCTCAAGCATTCCACAACTAAGTTAAAGAGGAACGGGGACAACGGGTCACCTTGCCGTAACCCTTTTCCCAACTCAAACTCCTCCGTAGGGCTGCCATTAACAACAACAGACAAGGAAGGGGTCGAAATACACCATTTCATCCACTGTCTCCATCTCACACCAAAGTCCATTTCTCTCAACACAAAATCCAAAAAATTGTGATCCACTGAATCGTAAGCTTTCTCAAAATCAAGCTTAACTAGCAAACCTCCACTACCCTTATCTTTCTTCCAACTGTGAATAATTTCTTCCGCCACCACAAAACTGTCCATTATTTGCCTATTTTTAACAAAAGCCATTTGGCCCTCCCCTATCACTGAATTCATAACTCTCCTCAACCGATTTGCTAAAACCTTGGCTAAAATCTTGTACATGGAATTAACGAGACTAATCGGCCTAAAATCCTTCATACTCTCCGGATGGACACATTTCGGAATTAATGCCACAAACGTCTTGTTCAACTCTTTCACAATCTTTCCGTTCCTATGAAACTCATGGATAAACTTCATGAAATCCTCCCGGATAACCTCCCAATTGGCTTTAACAAAGTTCAAATTCAAGCCATCCGGCCCCGGAGCCTTATTCCCATCACAATTACTCACCGCCACCCAAACCTCTTCAGCACTAAAACCCGCCTCTAAAGACTCTCTGTCCAAATCGGACAGCTTTCTGAAATTGAGACCATAAATCTTAGGCCTAGACCAATTAACATTTGAAAAATGTTTCTTGAAATAATCCACTATCTTGACCTTAACAAGCGACGGATCCGAAACTCTCTCACCCTCAAAAGAGATATCGCAAATACGATTTCTCGTTTTCCTTCCATTGGCATACAATGGAAAAATTTTGAATTTTTATCCCCTACCTTCAACCAACTAACTCTGGAGCTTTGGCTCCACGCTTGTTCCTCCTTCCTTAATTCGGTCCATAGCTTCGAGAGTAACTCTAAACGATCTTTCCTCAAACTTTCTGACCAGCCCACAGACCCAGCTTTAGTATCCACCTTAGCCAAACAATCTTCCAAAACTAAACTAGAAGGCTTCGAATTTTTATTCAAGGCTAACCAACTTTTCATGCCCTTCTTCGCACCTTTCACCTTAGCAGCTAAGGACACCCCTAAATGACCGCCCATCTTGCCCACTTTCCATCCTCTCACCGCCTCCAACATCAACCCTTTCTCCTCAAGCCACCCATTGAAAAAACGGAACGGTTTATGACCCCACTCCTCCGCCTTCTCGCCTAAACAAATAGTGTTATGATCCGAAAGAGAGCGAGAAAGACCGCGTTGCATCAAGTTAGGAAACCACATGAGAAATTCCGGGGAAATTAAAAAACGATCTAATCTTGCCCACGAGGCCGTATCTCTATTATTCGTCCAAGTGAACTGCATGCCCATCAGAGGAATGTCCAGCACCTTCATGTTCTGCACAAAATCACGAAAATTCCGGATAGACCCCAAATCTAACACTTTGCCTCTTCTCTCATGTGGACCCAAAACCGTATTAAAATCACCTCCAATGCACCAAGGCATAGGGAAAGATCTCTGTCCATCAACCACATAATCCCACAGCCTCTTTCTTTCCGCTTCCGTATTTGCCGCATAAATATTACAAAAAACAACATCATGCTTCACACTACACAACTCCCCCATCACAATAATGCATCTATCCGACGGAATACAAGCCTTAACATTGAGTAAATCCTCATTCCAAAGAGTTATTATACCACCCGCAGCCCCAACAGCCGCCACCCCGATGCCTCTTGACAGAAAATTACCTCCCAGAGACCTAATAACACCACTATCAAAATCCTTCAATTTAGACTCCTGAATAAAAAGCACAGCCAGTTTATGCCTTAAAACTAATCTCCTGACCACTTTTCTCTTCTCCAACTTCCCCAACCCTCTAACATTCCATGTTAAAACTAACATTAAAAAAGAAAGAAACCACAAGCAAGGACACAAACGGGAGCTAACCTGAGAAGTTCTCAAACCGCACCATGTCCTCCTCCTCCCTTCTTCTAATTTCTTCCACAACCTCCTCATCCACTTCTGAAAAATCAAAACCAACAGCAGTACCAGTCGCTAGAATATTGGCCACCTCTTCATCAACCGATTTCGACTTCCGCAGCTTATCTTCTGTGCCTTCCTTGAGCCCCCTGGTTTTGGAATTTCTTGTTCTCATACCATGAGAACTTGAGTTCTTAGTCTTACCTCTGCCACTCTGCCGCAAGACCTTGAGAGAATCTCTATCACGTTCTGTTCGTGACACAGAGCTCGCCTCCACTTCCAATAAAGCTCTGGTTGCCTCCTCGTCGCTGGTTGTCTCCACCAAGGCTGGATTTCTCTGTCTTCCTTCAACCTCTGCACACGTCATCATTCCCTCTTTATTCCCCGAATTCTCCTCCCCTTTCTCGTTATTGATTTCTGCTTCAATGGTGGCCATAACAAAAGCTTCTTTGGTGTTCATACTGTCACTGGACAGAACTAATCCATTATCAACTGAGGGATTCTCAAGATTAAGGCCTTTTGAGCCTATTGGGCTGACCTCCAAAAGGCCTAAATCCACACAGAGCTCCAAGTTTTGAAATGACTTACTGGGCCTAGTGTTACAAAAGTCACCTTGAAGATTAAAAGTAACTTTCTTGGGCCTCTCCAGCCCACCCACCTCATCACCTGTGTCCCTTGAGCACCGGCCCTTTTCAGTGTAAGAATCCAAAAACAAACTTTTTCTCATATCAAATTCAGAAGATGATGTGCTCTCATCATTGCTACTAACACCTCTACTGACACCGCCTCTTTTCTTTTCTATAATCAGACTGTCATTCCTGACCAGACAGCTAGAAGGCTTCTTCTTGATCTTCTTCGACCATACCATCTTACCTTTATCAAGAAATCTTCTGACTTTCAGACCCCTATTTTTCAACTCCAGACTGGCAAAGCTACTCTGTCCACTTCTAGAACTTCTCACTGCTTTCTCAACCTGACAAGTCGCCACTTTCTTGTCCAACACCCTACCCACTTGGTTTGAGGTTATCGATGGAGCGATACCTACCCCATTGGATCTGCACAATTCAAAATTTGCATCCGATACCGGTGACGAACTCCGACCGGCATGAATCTTCTGCTTACCCAACGCTAGCCAATTCTCCACCCATTCAATATCCACTGAACTCGGGTCTTCTTCCAACTTCACCAAGAAAGGTCTGCTACCTCCCCTAATCGTAACACTGACAGACACCTTATGTTGATGAGGAATTAATACCAACATTCTGCCTTTGTCAACGTGAAATCTGTGTTCCGTATTGGGATCCACTAACAGAGGCTCCCCAATCTGCCACCCAAGCTTCATGAAAAACGACTTCGACCAACAGGACATAGGGATACCCCAGCAATTAATCCACACTAATCGTGCCTGCATTATCAGAGATTCAGTCCATCTCATCATACTTGAAAAACAATCATCCCAGAAAACTTTTTCCCTGATGAAGCTTTCCTTATGATTCACCGAATTAAAGACCCACATAACACACTTATCACCAAGATACGCTGCTGAGAACTCCAAACCCCTATTCTCAAGTCTCCTATTCACCATAGAGACCTCTTTAAACTCTTTCAGGATGCCAAACGCACACCTATTCAACCACTCCTGATCATTCTTTCTAAAATCCCATACCAAAGACATCCTCTCCACTTCCTTCTCCCAACCATTATTCCCCTGTTTCTGAGATCCTATCACAGCTTCCGCATAAGAGCTCTTATCTGTAGATATAGTCCTATGAAACTCCCCTCCTCTCTGCTTTTGGTGCTCAGAAGCTAATTGCTGCCTATACTCCGGTTTCTTATTCCTGCTCTTCCAGCCATTAGTGGCCAGTTTTGAAGCTATAGGCTGACTATACACATGCATCCCATTTGTGGTAACCGCCACCTTTGTAGCTTCCTCCAGAGTGCCAAATCTCACAAAAGCAAACCTGCTCCTTCGATTAACCTTGACTGCCGACAAGTAGATGTCTCTAACCTTGCCAAAAGGCTTGAAAATCCCCCAAAGGCACTCATAATCCACTTTCTCATGAATGTTATCAACGAAAATAGAGAATAAATTAGCCCTAAAATCCTCTTTGTTGACATTCCCGTAAGAAGCAGAAACTCTCTCTCTAGAAAACCTTCTCATTCTCTCTTTTTTTTTTTTTTTTAAAGATTGTTATATTTTTTTTTACTACTGTCTAAATGATTTGTTAATTAGCCTTTTCATATATGAAAAGGCAACTTGGTAGTTCAAAGTCAAATTCATGCCAAAAAAAAAAAAAAAAAAAGTTGAAGTCGAAGAAAATATCATTCAAAAGAAAAGAGAGGACAGATGATTTTATCGTTTCACTAAAGTAACTTTGAAGAGTAACTAAATTAACTTTGATTTGGTCTTGTTAGGGATGGCAATGGGGCGGGTTCGGGGCGGGGTGGCCTTCCCCGCACCCCACCCCACCCCATTTATTTTTCGAAAACCCATCCCCTCATAAAACCCCACCAAAGATGGAGCGGGTTGGGGCGGGGCGGGGTATAACGGGGAGTGTTTTCCCCATCCCCACCCATTTACCCCATTTATATTTTTTTTATTTAAATAATAAATATATAACCATTATATATGACATAATATATAAAGTAGTAAATAATTCCAATAAACTATTAAAAAAACATCTCATAAACATAATTCTTATAAGTAATTCAATCATTTTCAAACATAAACATAAATTATGAAATCAAAATGTTCGAAAATCATAGTGCTAATCATCCGCATTTATTTTTCTAGTTCTCTCTTCATACAATCAACTCTATTTGGGTTTTTTTAATAGTATTTTGTTTTGTCACTTTATGTTAAATAAAGGTGAAGAGATGTAAAGTTAGGGTTAATGTGTATATATATATATTAAATATATTTATTTTCTTTGAAACTACGTAGTTTAACCAATTATTATTTTAAGCGGGGCAGGGCGGGGTGGGGAGTATAAAACCCATCCCCATCCCCGCCCCATCCCCACCAAATCGAAACCCATCCCCACCCCAAAAGTGCGGGTCCCCGCGGGGCCCCGTCCCCACGGGGAATTTTGCCATCCCTAGGTCTTGTTATTCTTCTAGGTGGATGACTTCAAAGGATGTTTACCTGTAATTTCAACGGCATCATACTATTATTGTTCCATAGGGTAAAAATATTTGGAAATTATTTATTCTTCCTTCTAGATCAACTTTGATGCGACTGTTTTTGTATAATCGTCTCCGTATATTTGAAGACAATCTTAGTAAATCGGATTTTTACATTACCTCTTGTTGATTTTCTTGCAAATTTTGACAAAATATTATATATCAATTATTGAGATTTTTCTCATTTATCACGTGCCAGTTGAATTAAAGTACTTTTTTTTTTTTTGATGGAAGGAGCACCTGAAAATCTGGAAAAACCAGATCCAGGGCAAGGTTACAACCAAACTGAGACTCGTTGAATTAAAGTACTAGATCTATAATTAACACAACAAAGATTAATTGTAATAATAGAAACCAGCAATGGTTAAAATAAACAAATACTTCATTGTTGATTCTTCCCATGATCAGTTGTAATTACCGGTACAAAATGCAGATACCACGGTAAGATATTGAAAACAAGTATTCACTTATGGTTGATTTTTCGCAATTGCCTTCCAGATTTTTTTATTTTATTTATTTTTATTAAGTTGGAGAAGGTGTCTTTGTGTGTTTAAAGCAGTTTATAATCATATGAGGATCTGTGAGCTAGCTAGTGTTTGTTTGTGATTAAAACGGTTTTAGAATCACGAGAAGAATCTTTGCGGTTTCAGAATCACCTGTTTGCGATTAAAACGGTTTCAGAATCACGTAAAGAATCTTACGGTTTCATGATTATAATCGCAAAGAGGCGCCACAGACCCTTTTATACGTATGGAACCCATATACTCCATATTGGATTTGTTTTTGGGATTCTATCCAAAAGGAGTCGTACCAATGAAGATAGTGTCCATACTTATATACATATAAATAGATCTTAAAGATTTTTTTATGTGATTTTAAAACCGCTTTAATCACAAACAGACACCACAAACCCTTTTACAAGTATGGAATCTATATTCTCCACATTGAATTTTTTTTTGGGACTCTTCCCAAAAGGCCTCGTACTAATGGAGATACTGTCAATATTTATATATCTGTGATCATCTCCATGTCTAGTCAATGTGAGATATTGAAAAATTAGATTGAATTACATTTCATTAAATATATTAAAAATAAAATTGTGTCAAGTTCCAATGCAAATAAACTGTGTTTGGTTCGTGTTGGGATTTGGAGAATTTCTTTTTCCAATCCTAACAGTACATTTTAATCCTAGATGGCCGGATTAATTAGTCCTATCAAATTGCATGATTAAATAATCTCATCTTAATTTTTTTTTTTCCATTTTTTTTTTATTTTTTAATATTTTAATTGTTAATATATTACTCACATGCTGATTTTTTAAAACTTTTTAATATTTTAATTATTAGTATAATATATTTTATTAGTAAATATTTTTAAAATATTTGAAATAAGATTATTAAATTAATGGGTACGGATATTGACACCCATAAAACTTATTAGTACACCAATTTTTATAAGTACACCCATATCTAAAATTTAAAAATTAAATATTACTATAAACACCTATCCTAATGCCAATAGTACCCTCACTGAAATAAATATATTTATTTTAATACTTATTATTTATAAACACCCTTAAACTATTATCACACCCAATTTATAAGAAAAATCATATTATTTTTGGAATTAAATCCTTTTTTTAATGATGGTCAAATTTATTTTTGGAAATATCTCGAATGTAGGAGCCTTATAAAAGGGAATAAGATTTTCAATTTGGAGTTCTCTTATTTATTCAGCTATCTTAAAAATAAAATAAAAAATAAAAAAAAATCTTATTGACATCTATGGCTATCTTTAAAATTAAAAAAAAAATGTTGATATTTATAGCTATAGTTAAAACAAAAACAAAAATGTTGTTTTTTTGATAGAATTTATAACTATACATAAAAGAAAGACAAAAACAATATGATAATCATGTGATGATGAGAAAATTTGATACTTGAAATAAAATTAGAGTTTAATTAAAGTTTATCATAAGTTTTTTTTAATCAAGAAATATAGTTGAAGATATGGTGAAATTAATGAGTGTATATAGTATTTGATTTATTTTTAATTAAAGTAACTTGTCCTTATTAGTAAATTTCTATTGGGATATTTTTGTACTTAAAATTTTTAATTAAATATGGGTGTACTAATAATTTTTTTGGGTGTCAATATCGGCTCCCTAAATTAATTTAATTTTATCCAATCTCATATTGCACTAAACACATCCCAATACTAATTTAATCAAATCAAATCTCATCCAATTCACAAGTCCTAATGTGATATGACATAATGTAATTCTACGATTTCACATCCCATGCAAAATTTTCTCTAAATGAACTTCAATGATTCTCTTGTGACAAAGTCACTAAACCATTTAGTTGATGCTAGATTACATTTATCTTCATTTCAAGCCTAGTTCTATGTGACAATATACTCTCTCTTTTTTTTTGAAAAGGCAATTTATTGAAGCACAAAGGCAAGAAACAACAACAAACACACCACCAAACCAGCCTCAATCACATGCGACAGGGGTTACTCACCCCACTAGAGGCTTTGTATATGTTTAAACAACTGGGTTCTAGTTTTGAAACACAATTAAACCGACGACATCAACTTAACAATAGTTGTTTCAATATGCAACTCTCGCTACCGAGAAATATGCCAAGTTGAGAGTTAGTTTGTACGAATCTCTCTAAACTTTGTCATGATGTATTAACCAAAAACTTAATTAGATTTTGCAAGAGTCTTTGCACACGTGTAAGGAACTTGATTCAAGTTTTGAAACACAATTTAACCGATGACATCAACTTAAAAATAGTTTCTTCAATATGCAACTCTCGAGAAATAGACCAAGATGGGTAGATAGTCTACTGAGATTTAGTTTGTACGAATCTCCCTAAATTGTTGTTGAGCAAACTAATCTCTTGTATAATATATATTTTATTTTTTAAAATTTTTAATTTGTGACTAAAAACATTAAAGAGAAAAAAAAAAAAAAAAACAATTCATGCGGGCCGATTTCTCAGTTTGAACTCAATTCGGCCTGCACAATATCTTGTAAAATCCAAGCCGTAGTTTGGACTTGCAAATATTTGGCTCGGACCAAGTTTCAAATATTCGGGCCAAACTAGGAGATGTTGCTCTGGTGGAAAGTTTTCCCCTTTGTCAGCGGAGTAGTACAGGACAAGAGAGGAGATCTTTTTTCCAGGGGGGGTTACGAGTACTTTCAGAGGGGATTTAGAAGAGAGAAGCCCATGATGGGCGGCTGCCTTCAATTGCAAGCAAGCCTCGCTGCCCATTCCGTACTTGGGTTTCACGTTGGGGGGTAGACCGGGCCGGCTGAATTTTTGGAACCCTTTGATCGCGAAAATAGAGAGTCGCTTAGCTCCGTGGAAAAGGAAATTTCTGTCGAAAGGTGGGAGATTAGTATTGATTAAGTCGGTGATTTCGGCCATGCCAACTTATTTTCTTTCCGTCTTTAAAATGCCTTTGGGGGTTGCAAAGAGGATTGAAAAACTTCAAAGAGCTTTCCTTTGGGGTGATGGGGTGGTCAAAAGAAAATTGCATGCTGTAAGTTGGGCTGAGGTTTGCAAGAGAAAATCTAAAGGTGGTTTGGGAATAGGGAGGTTTCTTGACAGCAACAAAGCAATGTTGGTTAAGTGGTTGTGGAGATTTAGTAAGGAGAATCAATCCCTTTGGAGAAGAGTGATTTGTTCCAAGTACAAGATTGAGGAGAGTAGGCTTTCGTGGGATTGGAATGGGAGGATTAAGGCTTCCTTTTTCGTAAAATCAATGCATGATTTGGTTAAGGCTGGGTCTAGGACTGCTGCAGTGATTAGAGAGGGGTTCGTTCCTGTAATTGGCATGGGGAATCGTATCCAGTTTTGGTCTGATATTATGGTGGAGGGAAGTCCTTTAATGGTCGCTTTTCCGAGATGTTTTGCGTTAGCTGTCCTCAAAACAGGGGAAGTCCAGAAGTTTGGAAGGTGGGTGGGGGAGGAGTGGGTTTGGAAAGTGGAAACTCGGAGGCCTATCTTTGATTGGGAGAGGGACCAATGGGGGTGTTTCTCTGCTTTTCTGGATTGTTTGAAGGTTAGAAGGCACTTTGATGATGCTTGGGCTTGGGCGTTTGATTTGAAAGGGGTGTACACGGTCAGCTCTTTCAGACGCAAGATTGAGGATGCTGCTGTCTCTGTGGTGATGATGCCGCAGTTGTTATGGAAAGGTTTAAGTCCCCCGAAGATTGAAATGTTTTTGTGGCAATTATGGAGAGGTAGAGTGATGGTGAAGGAGGTGTTGCATAGGTTTGGGATACTGCAGCCGAGGGACTTGGGTTGTTCTGTTTGTGGCATTGACAATGAGTCCATTGACCATCTCTTCTTGCACTGTCGGTGGGCTAATTCGTTGTGGCAAGTGTGTATGAGTTGGTGGGAGGTTAAGTTTTGTGTGAGTAACTCGTTTGGAGGATGGCTTCAAGGGTGGAGTGGTTTATGTCCTAATGCTAAACAGGAAAGAGCTTGGAATTCTCTGTTTATTGCTATTGTTTGGTCGATATGGGAGTGTAGAAATCAGTTGGTTTTTGAAGATAAGAAGACGGAGGTTAGTCAGGCGGCTGATTTGGTGAAATTTAGAGTTGTGTGGTGGTTTAAACACTTCGATAAAGGTTCCCATGAGGCGGTGGACGTCTTGTTACTCAACTTGAAGGAGTTGTGTGTTGATAATAAGAGAAGAAAAGTCTCTATGATTTCTGATTGGCAACCTCCAGCGGCGGGATGCTATAAATTTAATGTAGATGGATCTTCGAAAGGCAAACCCGGGCCGTCGGGCATTGGAGGAGTGTTGAGGGATTATAATGGTAAAGTGTTGTGTCTTTTTTCTTGTCATACGGGGATTCTGGATTCGAACATAGCTGAATTATGGGCTATTAAACGTGCTACGGAGTTGATTGCTGCCAATTCGGACCTTTTCGGTTGTGATATTTCGGTGGTCAGTGATTCGAGGGTGGCGGTGTCTTGGGTGAATAATTGTGACTTTGGGAATATTACTCAGGTCAACACCATCTATGATATCCGTCAAATTCTTAAAGCTTCCGATTCCATAAAGGTTGTGTTCGATTCTAGAATTTTCAATTCTTTTGCCGATTCTTTGGCTAAGATGGGAGCTGATTCAAGGGGTGATGTTGTGATTTGGGGTGATCTTTGAGCTTTTTTGTTTCTGTTGTTGCCCTTGTTTGGTTTTTTTGAAGGCTTTTTGGGTTGGGGTGCGCCTGCGTGCGCCTTTGTTGTCTTTGTTTTGCTGTGTGGTTGGGGTGTGGTCTTGTGTCTGCTGGCCTCTGCCGGCCTGTTCTTGCCTTTGTGGCTTTAATAAAGCTCACCTTTTCAAAAAAAAAGAAGAGAGAAGCCCATAATAATTCACTAAAATCCCCACTTAAGGAGTGATGAATTTTTGGCCTTAACAATTATATTAAATAAATTAATAAATTAAAAATTTAGAAAAACAAAATCTACGAAAAATAATTTCAGTGTTTGAAAAAAAATTTAAAATTTGATTTACAAATAGATTTCAATGAAATTAAAATCATCCATTAAAAAAAATAAAAAAAATAAAAAAAAAATAAAAATCAATTAGATTGAAATTCATTAAAATCGATAAATTTCATCAAGATTTTTACTTTAAGTTAAAATATGAAATTCTTTAGGAGAGAACCACTTTTATATATTTATAGTTTTTCTATCCTCGTGACTAAAATGAAGTTGTAATATTAAATTGAGACTGGTGAGCTTGTAATATTAAGATGAGACTTGTGGGCGCCATTGATTAAACAGGTAATTAAAAACTTGATTAAGCACCTCTTCCTCGTTATTTTTGACCAGGGTCCAAGTCTGATGTTAAGATGCTAATTAAAAATCTATCCTCTTCAAGTCAAAAGGAAAAAGGCTAGTAAGCATGAATGTTAAGATTAAATAAATAAATAAAAACACAAAACTTTATTCATTTATTCATTTATCAAATGCTAATAAGGCTAGTAAGCATGAGGCTACTACGTACATGTTGCTTGCCTCCAATTAGGAAGACATATCATGTTATTATTTTCAGTATTGCTTATTGCATAATAATAGACTGTCTTATCATCCAAAGAACCATGCATTAGACTTATTAGCATTTGAAGCTACTGGAGACATTATGCCCGGTACATTTATTGATCATCAACGTCTTAGGTGGAGGTAGGCGGTGGTGGTGGAGGCGTCTTAGGTGGCGGTGGTGGTGGCGTCCCGGGCGGTGGTGGTGTCAGCGTCTTAGGTGGAGGTGTCCTAGGTTGGGGTGGTGGTGGTGGTGTCCTAGGCGGTGGTGGTGGTGGCGTCTTAGGTGGAGGTGTCTTAGGTGGGGGTGGTGGTGACGTCTTAGGTGGGGGTGGTGGAGGTGTCGTAGGTGGTGGTGGCGTCCTAGGCAGGGGTGGTGGAGGTGTCCTAGGTGGTGGTGGCGTCTTAGGTGGGTGTGGTGGAGGTGTCCTAGGTGGAGGTGGTGGTGGCGTCCTAGGCTGCGGCGGTGGTGGAGGTGGTATTGGTGTCCTAGGCGGGGGTGGTGGAGGTGTCCTAGGTGGTGGTGGCGTCTTAGGTGGGGATGGTGGTGGTGTCTTAGGTGGCGGTGGCGGTGGTGGCTTAGTTGGAGGTGTCTTAGGTGGGGGTGGTGGAGGCGTCTTAGGTGGAGGTGTCTTAGATGGAGGTGGTGGTGGTGTCTTAGGGGAATTGGGTGGTGGTGATGGTGAACTTGTTGAGGTTACCAAAGTGAAGAAGACAAGGTTTAGGGAGATAACAAGGGCTGCTGATGCAAATGCCCTTGAACCCACCATTTTTTTTAGTGATCGAGTTACAATTGTGTGAATGATCAAATTGGTGAAGATGGCTTGGGGTTTTATACCAATAAAATTAGCTCGGTTTTAATTAGTTTGGCGGAAATATAATATGTATATGTTAGCATTGGCCGGTACAGCTAGTTTTAGATTCGCCAAATTACCTTTAATGGCTAATAATACCTATTACTTCAAAAATATATAATAATAATAATATCTATATAAGTGGCCAAACTCATGTACGAAGATGATGAATAATAATACAAAATTTAACTCAAATATAAACACTTAAATCTTATAAAATAAACTAATTCGTTTACTCTTCCAAATGAAAAATAAATAAATAATTTAACTTAAGGGTATACTAAACAGCGTAACCGAAGCAACCCGTCTAACCCAATCTAAACTTTAACTTGAGTTCATTCAATCACACATATTAATATATATATATATATATATTAATTGGTTTTTTAGTTTGGGTTGCTGAAAATAAAATCCATGTAACCCAAGTCAAATCCACGTTTCTCTGGAATTTTATAATTTTATATTTCTTTACTTTTTTAGTTTACTTTTATTTATCAGTTTTGTTTTGTTTTGTTTTTTTGTTGAGAATCTCCGTTCTTCGGAATCTTTTTTTTTATTTTTAATTCATTGTAATCATGAACTATTAGGTTTTGTACCACTCATCTTTTTTTTTAAAAAAAAAAATAGAATATAATTACTCATCTTTTTTTTATACCATTTACGATATGAGTTTTATTTTATTTTATTTTGTTCTATTCCCCCTTTAAGCTTTTTTTATTTATTTATTTTTTAATTTTATATTTGACACTTTAACTTGATCTTATTTTTATTTTAAATCAGACTATGGTATATTATTTATTTTTCCGTTATGATACTTTTTATTGTTAATCATATAGTATTTTTCTTAATTTTTATAATAATTAAATAACGCTTATGTTTAATATTTTTAAATTTAAATATATTTTTTTATAATAATACAAAAAATGATTTTTGAGTTCAAAATTAAACCGATGAATCTACCCAAACCAACCCGAATTTTTTTTGTTATTTTAAATTGGTTTAACAAATCACATTGATTTTGTGTAACATTAAAAAACCCAAACTAAACTGAAAATGCACACCCCTATCTTAAATTTGCTAAATACCAAAAAAAAAAAAAAAAAAAAATAAATAAATAAATAAATGGTAAAATAAAATGAAAAACTATGTAATGGTTTGTGTTGAGTTATTCAGTTTAATAAAGAGTGGCAATATTTGCACCTCTCTGAAATTGCATGTGCACCCCAAATAAGTATACTTTTAAAATTCCAATTTTCTTTTGCTAGCTGGTGCCTTGCTCTATGTTGTCCTGTTGTAGGTTAGGTTTGTTTTTATTGGCTGTGTTGTTTGTTGTTGCCTTGGCTGTGCTTCTGCTTGTTTGTGGGGCTTGCCCTTCTTGCCTTTTGACTCTTTTAATGAAGTAATCTCTTCCAAAAAAAAAAAAAAAAAAAAAAATTCCAATATTACCCTTAAATAAAATTATAAAATGTTCAATATAAATACATCTTGTATATCATGTTAATAAAATTTATAATAATTAGTTACACAAATATAAAATTTATAAAATTCATACTGGTAGATGGACAAGTTGAGGTTGGGCAAATGACTCCTAAATTAGCGGCTTGTATCCTACAAATGGCAAAAAGCTTTAAAAAAAAATCACCTGGTCTAGATAGGTGGATATATAAATACTGTCAAAAAAATAAAATAAAAAATCATGAGACTCATTATTTTAACAAATATTATAATTAGTTACATAAATATAAAAAATTATAACATCTTTCGATTAAAATATGATTTATTTATTAATTAAAACTTAAATGGTGATTATTTAAAATTATAAATATTAAATGACTATTATAAAAATATTAAGGAGAGACAATCATTGAATTAAATGGGCTGGAAGTTCAAGTGTTCAACAGCTTTCAAAATCTCAATGCACAGACTTTATTCAATTCCATTTTATGTCACATAGAGGCTTCCCAGTCTTCATGTAATCATATGGTAGTTTATAAGGAGATTCCGATTATCAGATTTTGAAGTTAAAATGAAATATAAAAAAAATGGAGAAAAGAAGAGGCACCTCCTCAATCTCGAATTCTTTGGTTTTGGATTTGGGGATGTGTGGCTCCTCCACAATTTATTATTTTTCGTTTTAAAAATTTTATCTTAATTATTTTATTACCTATTAATTTATAATTTTTTTTTTTCAAAAATTAAGAGAAAGACCATACAGTATTTGGTAATAAGTGGGGAGTACTTATCGGTAATAATATTTTGAAAATTTTTAATGGGTATATAAACAAAAAAGGGTGCACATACAAGTCTTTAAGATGTAACCGTGTAAATATCATTACTCTCTAATAAAACACAATCAACAAACCAATCCAAACCAATTGGATTGTTTTTAAGCAACCAAATGAGTTTATTTTATTTAACTGAACCAAACCAATCCACTTAAATTGGTTTGGTTTAGACGGATTGATCGGTTTCATGGTTTGGGTGCCTACCCCTAACAGTGAATAACTCGATGGAAGGTGTGTAAGAGGCATACAAAAATGTATTGCAGGTTGATGAGTTTCCATCTTGATCAACCTCAACTAAGGGGAGGAAAATTTGGAAATTCAAGATATTTCTTTGTTTTAATGAGGATAACTTCACATGGAAAGTCAACTGAAGATGACGAAAATTTGGCAATTCATAATATTGTTATTAATCTGATAATTTCAAAAACAGTGGGAACTCTGGGAAGTCAACTGAATTCGAGAAAAATTTGACAATATTCAAAATATTGCTATTGATGAGGATAATTCCATTCCCTAATTGCGAAGATTTTACTAATATTTATGGCCCTTGAGGTTTGCCATATTCGTAACTTTGCCGCCTCTAGTTTCAAAAATGGTCAATCTTCCCCTGAAAATCAAATTATTCAAAGATTTACCCCTGCCGTTAAATAGTGGTTTAACCGTTAAACACCAAGAGCAATATTGTGAGTTTATGACTGTGCTACTTCCAAAAAAGTTGCTACACAGCAAGGAAGCAGACCTAAACTAACATGCCATTGGTAAAAATTTATTTTCCTTAACAATCTTTATATTAACTTATATATATATATATACAATTTTTCTATTTTCAGTTCGTTCTGTAATAAAATATATCAGAACGAAGAATGTGGACCATTAGATTTACATACTTTGACTCAAATTGAATATCAATAATTAATATATCTAAATAAAACCAAAACAAATATACCATAATACATGAGATTTTGAATCTTCCGGTGTAAACAAAAATAGTGGTGTATGAGTCATTATGACTACCGATTGTCTGAAAATGTTACTGGTATTTAGAGGATTAAGGTGAAAAAAAACCTGATGGAACCAGTTTTGGTTCTTAAAATTGATCTGGATCCAGTTCAATTCTTTGGCAATTTAGCCATAGTTTTACTATATATGATTATGGTGGTTGTAGAACCACGTTAGCTCGATGAAGAGTATCTGCATAGGTGCCTCCATATATTTGGAATTAATGTGCAAAATTGCTATATGGATGAGCCCATATATATTGACAGTAGAATCTGAGCAGTTCTACCACCATTAAAGCAATAAAAAGTAAAATTATGGCTACATTCCAGTGAATCCATAGGATCCAAAAAATTGTTAAGAAATTTTATTAATTGACACACATCTCCCTTACCGTTAGTCAAACTTAATCGTTGACCAAGTTTGATTGTCAAAATTACCAAAAGTTCCCCTGGATCGGAAATTCTTAGGGGAGAATTGTAAATAAACCCTTGACTTTTGATTAAATGTCAAATAAAACCCTCTGGTTTGAACAATCATAAAAAAAAAAACACCCCAATTGTTTTTGGTGAAAATGGACCTTTGCTTATGAATCAAAGATACTAAAAAATTAGTTATGTTAAAACGTATCATAGTAAAATTATTTCATTACTAAAGAGAATTTCCAAAATATGCAAATTTGGACAATTCTATGTTCATTTCAATTATCTACCCATGGCCATAAAATTAACTTTAATAGGTGTCTCAAGAGGTTCCATTAAAATTTAAATTCTACAACTACAATATTGTTGGAGTAATTTATCAATTATATATGCACTTGGTATTTTCTGCTGATTTCCCATTGAGATTGGATGGAATTTTTTTTATTTTTATTTTTTTAATAAAGATCAAAATGGAAATTTTATTTAAACTTGACTGTTAACCGATCAAAACTTATGAAGAATAAAGTCTGATGGATGGTTATGAGTCCAAGATGAAACATAGGATTGTGAAACATATATACATGTTATCAAAAAGAGAAGTGCTATAAACACTCCCTCAACTCACTCTCTCAAGCTCCTCTCTCTTCTCCTTTTGACAATTGTCTATTATTTACTTTTTTGAACTAAATTTTAGAGCCATCATTAATTAATTGTTTTTATATGTTATTTACAATTCAAACCATCATATCTTACCAAATTGCCCTTTTTTTACATCAAATTGTCATAGTCCTTTTCTTAAATATTAATAATATTATTATTTTATATACCTCTTTTTTATTTTTTAAAATATCATAACAAACATAATTTATACTTGAAAAATTATCATTTTTGTCTATATTATTATAAGTTCATCATATTTTATAAAGTAATTATTTTTACGCGATTTGAAAAATATAGTTAAAAAAAAATTAAAATTTCATTAATAATATCAAAAATCAAATATACTAAAAAAATGCAAGATGTCAATGTTTATTGCATTTTAATAACTTTAATATTAATATATTTGCTAATTTTCTTTTTTAAAATAAAATAAAATAAATTTAATAAATATTATTAAACCCATTTTACCTTTGAAGATTTTTTGCTCACATATTTGGAAATGAAATTTTGGTGTAAAAAAAGGGCAATTTGGGTAGATGTGGATGGTTTGAATTTTAAATAACAAGCAAAAATAATTTATTAATGATGGCTCTAAAATTTATTTCTGACAAGTCAATGTAGGACAAGTGTCAAAAGGAGAAGGGAGAGTGAGTTGAGAGACTGTATCTAGTACTCTTCTATCAAGAATAGCAATTGATATATATACCATTTTCATCTCTCTCAAGGTTTGAATTTGGAAGAAGATTTGTTCATGATCTATAGAGAGAGATCGAGTGAAAGAATTGGTAGGATTCGATTGTGAGAAACGAGATTAGAAATTATAGGTTCAAGAATGGATTTTCTATGTGGGAACTTGAGCATAGTCTCATTTGATTTGATTTTGATGGTATGGTTTTAGTCGACCAAGTGATTAATGGTAGTTGAACCATTTTGATGGTAGAGGGAGCCATCAAGCATAATTGTATAAAATATGTAATTATGTAATTTTAATTGGGATTTATTTAAAGGGCCTTAGCCTTTTAAAAAAAATAAAAGGGAACTTAATTGAACCAAAATTATAGAAATTACATTATACTGGATTGGATTTTTGTGATTTTGGGCCCAAAACACTTTAGTGGATTCAAGTAGCAAAATCGCCCATTTTCGTTGGGCTCAAGTAGTAAAACCACCCAATTTCGGCCAAGTCAGCACATCCTGTCAACATTACTAGCCACATCATCTGATCTGCCTGAAATTACTCAACACGTTGTCATCATTCGATGACGTGACAAGATACGTCGGCCAACTTGTCTGACGTGCTCACACACGTCACCTTTTGCCTCGTCTTCTTCCAACCTCTCAAAAACAAAAACAAAACAAAAAGTTAGGGGTCGTTTGTTTTTTTGTCTGAAGACTAAATAGTCCTGAATTTTACTGAAGACTGAATAGTGACTGAAACCTGAATCTGAATGACATGTTTGTTTTTTTTTTCCTCACATCTGAATGTACTGTCAACATGTTTGTTTTTTATAAATAAAATTGTCTGAAAAGAAGTAACTTTACATCTATACCCATGTTAAACAATTATACATATAATATAGAATAAAAACAATCCAAAAATAATAATTATGTATGAACACATATGATCATGATCTTCTTCTTCGATTAAAAACAAACTTTATTTTTACTAAAAAAAGAAAAGGTTTTTTTTTTTTTTAAATAAAATAAAATAAAAGGAGAGCACAAAAACTCACACAAAACACTCTAAAAAAATAATATATAAATACATCACTCTAATATCATAATAAAGTATTGATATTAAATACTAATATGAGAAGTGATTATGGTTCTTTTTTTTATTTTTAAAGCTATTTAAAATAAGCAATATATTTATTTAAGCAATATATTAAATAAATATTTCTATACAATATATAATTATGATGAAATTGGAAATATGTTATATATGAAGGATAATATCGGAAGAAAAGATTTTAGATTGTATTTAATGCAATTCAGTGATTTACAATTAAGTGAAAAGTCAGGATTTTTTACTTTTTATTTTAAGTTGTTTTTTGGTATTTTTAAGTTGTTTGACCACTTAAAAAAACAAACAAAACAACTTAATAATTATGATTCAGACCTATTAAGTCTTAAGTGGAAAAAACAAACGACCCCTTAGGTCAAAATCAAATCAAACAAAACAAACATTAGTTCGGATTCATGAGAGAACAGCATGTGCTGTAGTATTGAAGGCGGTGTCGCCGTTTGAGCAGATGATAATATCGGGTCTGTGGAACAATTCAGCCATTAGAAAGTCTCCGAGAACTCGTACGCTTTCTTCTCTTTACTTTTATATCATCAAGTTTTTATTTTTACTTAATTGTGATGTTTGCTTTAAGGGTTTCATTTTAAAATTTACTAAGCTCTGCTGTGCAATGGACTTGTTGCAGAAAATTATATGTTACATTGAATGTCGATTCTGGACTGAGCCTATAAATGTTGAAGAGAGGGGCCTTCTGTTGATTACAGTAACCCCATAAATCCTATTGAGAAGCTTGAGGGATCCGTCAAGCATAAAAGATAACTTAGGTTCTATAATTCCAAGGTAAAAGCTCCTTCAAGTCTAATTTTCATAAGTTTAACTTTCAGATAATTGTAGACAATTGGTACTTACAGGAAGTAGGTGATATAGTCTATAGAGATTAATGGCCCAAGGGTTATGAGAGAACCCTGGGCTGCCTAATTATTTAGACTCCATTGCCTATATATAATATACTAATTAAACTCAGTTGATCCAAGTGTGAGGATTGTAGGGTATCTCACTTGGCTTAACGGGCACTGTAACTAGTGTTCATAGTGATCGGATCAGCATAATTATCTGCATGTGTCTCAAATGTCATCACCTGATTCGTGGGGGCATCGATTGAACTGCCTAAATTATTGGGCATGCTAGATGATAAGTTACCAAATTAATTGGAACCGTTCTACTTGCTAATTTAGTCTATTAATTGTATCCATAAGGAATTATTCTACCAGCACCAATACCAATCTGCTTTTTTGTGGAATTCTGGTTTATAAAAATTGGTATTACTTAAAAGTGAGGTTATTCGAGAACATCAATCTCCATTTTTTCAGAATTAAGAGATTATTGATGGTTTTTTCTTCTCCCCTCCACTCTCCCACTTCTCTCCTTTTTCATTTGGGTGCTAGAGATGATTTTGATCGCATCTCTTTGCAGGTTTGGCTCAATTTATACTGATATATAGTTGGAGATTTGCTTCGTTAACTGTCTGGAACATGAAAACATGGAAAGCTATGGTATGTGCTCATAACTCCTTATATGAATGCTGCATGTAGCCGGTTTTTCCCTTAATGAATTTTAGTTTCTATGGAGTTATGCTTCAATCAAATTGGCAAGATTATATATCGGAGCTTCAGCAGTTGATGGAATGAAATGATTCGCATGTTTAATAAAGTGACTAATGATTTATAATATATGATTCAAAGTGAATCAAATCAATTACATGTCTAGAAGAACCTGACAACATTAATAGATTCAACGAATCATTTATTAAAAGCTGTTTATTTCTAACCACTATTCTTTGTATATAGCATGTAAAATTAATTGATTTACCTTGAATATATGTACCTGTTAGAAAAAGTTAAGGTTACAAAAGAATGGAAATTAAAGCATAGAAAAGGCACACGATCGGTCTTCATTGACATTGATAACCGAGTTTTTGTTTTTTATTCCTCAACCTTTTCTAAGAGGTGAATATATTCATGATAAGCAAATTAATTTTACATGCTATATACATTATCTAGATATATTTGTGAATATATTATGTAATATAGACTATCGCGTAATTGGCAAAGAATCACAGCCTTTGGTTGCAATCCATCTTTTGCTATGGTTGTTGCTTGTTGTAGTTGACATTATCTATCATGGGCATAGCCCGTTGTTGCAACACACCATTTTTCATAACAACCTTGCAGACAATAGGCAATATCTGTAGTAGATACACTCATACGCACATACAATCGGGATCAATGATTTTCATATATATAAAACATAGAAATTAAGAATCTGCTCTGAGTATGAAAATATGTAGTGTATAGAGGGCATATTGAATCATGTAAAATCAACATATAAAATATTGGTAATTATATAAACTTACATGACCAAAAAACATGTAAAGTAAAAATTCAGTAAAAGATTGAATTTGCCCATGTAACTTCAGCCGGTATGTTACTAATTAGGTAACCAATTGACCCAAAATAAAATATTGGAATAACTCTCGGTACATATCGGAGAAAAAAAGAAAAGAAAAAAAAAAAAAGAGGAAATAGCAATCTTTTTTTTTTTTTTTTTTTTTTTTTGAACACCGAAAATATTATTAGCCAAAAGGCAAGCACACAGCAAAAGAGAACAACAAGCAAAAGGCCTTGAGAGCCCAAACAGAAGAAACGCAAAACCCACACAAACAACAAAAAAAGACAACAAACAACGACCCCAGCACAAAGGAAACCAAGAACAAAACAGAGAGAAAACAGAGGCGACCAGGACAGCAGAAGTCAGTCCACCTCCCACAAAAACACATACCCCTCCGACTTAGCACCTTTCTTCGCCAAGAAGTCAGTGAAACAGTTAGAGGATCTAGGATTTAAAGTGACCTCTGTTCTGCCCAAAACACCTAAGCTTGAACGAATATTGTAGATGAGATTGACATGCTTCAGACAACCAACCCCAGAATCATTCACTCAAGACACAGCCATCTTAGAATCACTAATAATTGTGATCATATTGAAATAATAAAAAATTTGCAGAATTTTTGTTATGTAGGTCTTGAATAAAAAAAAAAACCGACCTTCATATTGATGTAGAGGTGACCTCCATCAATGGAGTTTCGAAAAAAAAAAAAAAAAGTTTGTTTTTTCAATGTATTTAAAAAAAAAAAAATTTGATAAAAACAATAAAATATTTGAGAATTAATATATTTAAAATTTCATATAATTTTACAGTTTGTTCTGAAAAGAGGAGCAAAAACAGAATATTTAAACAAATTCACTGCATTCAAAAATTTCGAGCCTCTCATTGTTGCAACGATGATTATAATCACCACCTGGACAAAGTATAGCAAGTCTATAAGTAAAATCTGCAAACTTTTCTTTAACACCAATGTCCATCATATAATATAATAACCTGAGTTTATTATATACCAAGAAGTATTACTACTCATAAACCATACAAATCTAACAAGTCTATCACCAGCTTAATTCTTCCAAATTCAAATCCTGAGACCTGACCAAAACATAAGTAGTTCAAAGTCAAATTCATGCAAAAAAAAAAAAAAAAAAAAAAAAGTGAAGTCCAAGAAAATATCATTCAAAAGGAACTAAATGAGCAAAATTTCATAAATATTATTTGCCAATTTATACACCTAATAATAATCATCACTTACGTTATCAACACTACAAGAATCCTTGTACTTTTCTGTTAATTTGGCTTGGTAATGGTAGCCTTCCTTCCATGGCCATTCCTGAGATTTTGGAGGTTCGAGGTGAAATGTCAAAATGATGCCCTCAACCCACCACATATGTTTACTTGATTTTTTTTCTTTAATAAATACTTATAAAAATCAATATAATAATTCAAAATCAAGATGTAACAACACAAAATAACAAATAAAAAACCACCGAAATAAAAATTTTATTTCAACTCTTTTGATCTTTCCATTCAATTCGAAAGGAAAAAAAAAACATATATGCTATAAATTCATACACGAAATTTGAAATGTGTCAAAATTTGAACTCTAATAAACTAGAAAAGAAAAACAAAAGGAGGTTTTTCGGAAAAAAAAAAAAGAAGGGTTAGATTCAATTATATTCAAAACGACAATAAATTTAACTCTTTTACAAGTGAATTACACAATTTTTGAGATTTCATGTCTGAATTTTCTTATTAAGTAATTGTGTTCTTAGTGGGTCTTTAGTGGTAAGTTTCTTGCATTGACCGGTAAGTCTTAAAATAAAATAAAATTAAAAAAAAAAAAAAAAAAGTACGTAAACAATTTGTTGGTTATCTTTGTTTAAAAAACATATATAGTTCCCCGGCCTTATATTTATGAAATCACAACAACAACAAAATCAAACTGAAATTTTAAAATTTGGGGACCCTTTATGGTTGGAGGCCCTAGGTGGTTGCCTCATGGGCCTACCCCTAGGGCTGGCCCTGCTTCCTTCAAGCACTTCATGAGCAATGGGAAACAAAAGAACATGATTAATCTTTATTAATGCTGTAAACTATACAATTCGAGAAGTATCAAATGAACTATTGCTTGCATTATTGAAGTGGTCTCAGAAATATTTATTAATACTTTAAACTATACAATCCTTATTGCTTGCATTAATAATAATAATAATAATAATATTTTTTTTGCTGATTTTTTCAAACTAGATGTTTGATTTGACATTACATCAAAAGTTGGGGTATATTTGCAATTCTCCAAAAAACAATATGTATATGTCTTAAGTATAGTACCCTTTTTCTTTTGAGTAACGCTACTCAACCCAAAATCCAACCCAAATGTGAAGTGTCAATATCACACACAACATGGGCCCATGTCATGATTTACAAGATGTTGTGTAAAGTTGACACCTTACAAGATGTTGTGAGAAGTTAACACCTCACAGGGTTGGAATTTTGGGTTGGATTTTTGGGTGAAGTAGTATTACTCTTTTCTTTTTGATATGTGCTGAGTGGTGTACATGAGTAAACACGACTTACCTCTATAAGTTTTAGGGAGCTGGCTGAGTGGACATCTTCATTAATATATAAATAAATAAAAACTATTGAAGTGGTCTCAGAAATATTTATTAATACTTTAAACTATACATGAAGTATCATTATTGAAGTAATCAAGGATTTTCTTCGCATATGTTACCATACAAATTACAAACCACGTCTCTTTCCATCAACTCTAAAATATGTATCAATTTCCTCTAGATTCACATTCAGAGATTCGTTCAGCATAGCTCTGCATCTATTACAAAAAATAAATATATAAATAATATGGTAGTGAAGTTATAAAAAGCAATTACAATACCTCAATATAATAGTTTGCTTCATTCAAAAGCTTAAACACAATTACCATAAGGTTTTTATCTTTCTTCATTTGGTCTAAAACGAGTATAATTCTGTAAATATCATTTTCCAATACACCAAAATAATCACTTACCTGGTCGACATTGTCATAATCCTAGTACTTTAATTTCCTATAAATTTTGCATGGGATCCTTGAAGATATGTGCATGGGAATTAAACAAAAGGTCGATCAGGCTTGTATAAGAAGCAAATGCACATAGACATTTAGCTTAGTTATAGACTTGAGTCTTCATGACTCAGTCAACCAAACAGGTACATATAAATTGTCAAGTAATTATATGGCATTTAGCTTTGATCAAAGTGATCAATTATTGAAGTAGGGTCAGAATATTTGATGGAAAGCTAGCATGAAATGAAAAGTAAGCACAGACAACTTTAAACATTTCACTAAAGTAGTCTTTATATCAAACCCCACACACGTTTAACAAGCTTGTCTTCGTCTCCTTCAAGACAAGTTCCCTGTTGGGAGATTTGTCTCAACAATACAAGTTGCTAATTGACTGAGAAACTGATTTATATTTACCATATAGTTTTTTTTTTTTTTTGGTATCCGTGGGTGTCCAGGCCAACTTGCTCGCACCTCAACTAATCTCACGAGGCTCTAAAGTTAACAGCTGGGTAAACCTCTAGTGGCCCCAAGAGAAGCGTGGTTGTTGGGGATCGAACCCTGGAAGTCTGAGTTTACGGCTTGCCCCAGTGACTAGCGACACCACCCCTTGGGGTTATAATTGCCCTATAGTCAACGCATACTTTTTGAGTGATAAATTGTGTTTTTCCATCACTGAAATACGAAATTTTAACTCTAATACTACAATACAGTTAAGGAAGTGAAAATTATAAATAAATAAATAAATAAGTAAATTTGAATTTATTGCTAAAATCTAAAAGAGCATTTCGAATCGAAAGCAAATTTTTTAAGGAAAACAAATTTCCTACTCAAAGTTATTACAATACGAAAATATTGTCAATAAACTGAAAAACCAGAGTCAAAAAGTCAAAAGTGTCCAACATCAACCCTTAATCATAAGGACAGTTGATCATCTATTTTTCTTTATGCATAAGATCTGGATCCGCGGGTTTCCGAATGAACATGGCTGGTGCCTTCATTAGCATCCTGGATTTAGAATTACGGTGACGAATTTCATTAGTTGCAAATGGTGTGGCACCAATAGAACTTGTCGAACTCCCATCAGCTGCAGCTAGGTCATTTCTCACACTCTTCACGTCCTCATGCTTCTTTAGACAATAGCAGCGCCAAGCAACCTGTATGATCCAAGCGGCCCAACACCTCCACTTCAACGAGTGATATCTGAAAGTATGCAATAGGTGCATAGGGAAACGCCGCCTGAATTGTTTGAAAACATCCTTCAGGTCATTAGCCATAAGGGCAAAGGCTTCAACTTCAGTATGGGTTATAATAGTTCTAGTTGAGATAGGGAGCTGGTCAGATGAGGATTGAACCCACGTAGAAAGTTCCTCACCACAAAATTCATCAAGATACAAGGGGGCAGGGAAATTTATATCTCTGCCATCGCTTCTCATGCTCAAGAGCTTGCCGCTCATAATAAAGAACATTTCGTCAACTGGATCACCCTCTCCTATGATGCAGGTTTGAGTTGGGTATAGCACAGGTTTGAGCCGCTCGCACATTGCCTTCAACTGTTGGACAGGCAAAGATCCAAAATTTGGCACCTATTTTGAAGATCATCAGATTAAAAATTATAACCTCTTTGCAAGGAGTAATACAATAAAGAAAACGAATACATAATAGAAACAGAAGGATTTCTAACATTTACCTTATCATTTATTGCTTTTGTTACACACACACATATATATATATATATATAACACCGGTGTACCCATACACCGTGTAGAAAATATAGAGATCAAATGTTAGATCATACTTTTTCAAATTATGATAACAAAATATTTTCTACACGATGTATGAGTACACCAGTGTTCTATAGTCTGACCCTATATATATCCTCAAATCGATCCTAGACCATGAATACTCAAATCAGATACTATAAATTCTATATGAAAACCCTCAAATCTTGCAATTACATTGCTGAAACACAAAACAGTTGATCAATATCAAGTGGCTGATAGATGGTATCACTTGGTTATCAATTATACGCTTTTTCTTGGAGGGAAATGTAGGCCCAAAAAATTAATCACCAATTCGTGACTAAATTGGACATAGTCACCGAACACAATTTTCCTTTTACTATTTCTTTAGTAACAAATCACAAAAAATAGTAGTGAAATGAATTGGATCTATGATTTATCTTTCTTGTCGCTACCATGCTACAATGGTCGCCGAAAATAGCATTCGGCAACCATTTATGATATAGTCATCGAAAGTTAGTTACTGAATACATATTTTTACCACTAAATTAGACATAATCGACAATTGAGTTATTCGGTGACTAAATCCTTAGTCGTAAATCCTAAAAATCTGGTAGTAGAAGAAATTGAATCCATGATATGCATGTTTGCGACTAACATCTTATTATGGTTGCCAAAAATGACATTCAGTGACCATTTATTATATTGTCACAAAAAGTTAGTCACCAAATATCAATTTTCTTGTAATGGCTAGTGGAAAGAACACACAATCTCTTGGTGATTAAGGTGACCATCTTGTGTGGATTGACTAACTAAATTAGGTTGGTAGTTAGAAGCTGACGTCAAGGCAGCTCGGCAAAATATCCCACCTGTATATTTATTGACTATTGTAGACAATTAATGAGAATTAATAACACTTTTTTTCTTCTAGCTTGCTTGTTATTTTCTCTCAATTTCTGCCATTATCGAAGCTTCAAGCTTCTCTCTAGTTTTCTCATAGAAGCTGTTAGAGTACTTTTGTCAAACACCACATTGTTTGTATCAAACACCTGCATCTTTACATTCTATGCTAATAGATAAAATTTATTTTCCTCAAACAAAAATCTTTGTTTTTTTTTTCTTTTTTGAACAACAAAGCTTTATTGAAGCCAGCAAAGGCCGAACCAAAACACAAAGGCACAGAAACAAAGCAACGACAACCCCACCCCACAACAGCCCAAAGCAGCAAACAAAACAACCAAAAGGAAGCAAAACCCCAGACCCAAACTCTGCAGAAACAGAGCAAAACAGAAAGAGAAGCAACAACCAGAGAAAAGAAACAACAAGGACTGAAGCCAACAGGACTAACTATGATGAAATCAACCGCCAAACTCGAGCCCGACTTGGCAAGATTGTCCCAAAAGAATTTGAAGACCTCGAAAAAAAATCTTTGTTTTAAGCTTTTCTCAATTTCATATTTGTTAATTAGTTCATTGATAAATTTCTTGCAAAAAAAAAAAAAAAAAGTTCATTGCTAATGAAAACTCCTTATTGGGCACATAGGTGACCAATTCTATAGAGACAAAGTAACTAACCTTTTTTAGCAGATCTAAGCAAAGATCACACTTTATTTTCCTGCTAAGGTGTCTAGGAAATTTATTGAGCAAATTTTCAACATCAACACCTTTGGTTTCTCGCCATAAATGTTGATGGTAATTCTGTATCTGCCGTTGGAGATCCTCAGTTAGTTTTTTAAAGGTTTTCCATTGCTCTATCTCCCTCAACTTCAGTTTCATATCCTCTGATCTTGTAGTTTCGCTTTGCAGATATAACTACACAAAAATCATAGTTCATAGAAATTAAATTTGCTATGTTTAGAATACAGTAAAAATGAATTGACAAGTAAAAAGCATAAGCATATATATATACCGACCTGCATATTTCCAAGTAGAAAGATAAACAACACTACGCTAGAGATGGTAATCGTTATTGTAAAGATGTTTTCCCATATATCGGTACTTGTTACGAGGTTTTGAGCAAAACAGCTGGAAAAAAAAAATCAAATTTGATTATATCATATCAAACATTAATCTTAAAACACAAGCATATATGAAAGTGAGAAAATTAATGATAGGTTTGATATATGTTAACAACTGAGACAGTGAGAATGTTAAGATTTGCAAATAAAGAATTCAGTAATATACAGGGTTATAAGTCCGATAGACAAACCTGAGACTCTGCAATCCCCATCGGAAACAATACATGAACTTTTGTAGATAGCTTCCATCCACAACACCAGACTGAAGGGCATCATGATATATTCCAAAATCAAAGAACGTTGTTTTATGTGATTTTGTAGAACAACGATTTAGAAATCTATAGTTTCCTGAACTTTTAAGACAGTTAAAAGACTGATGATTGCATCTAGTTTGATTCAAGACTATGCAGACTTTCTTCCAGCATTCAATCTTTCTTTCTATAGCAAAAAAGTACCATAAGGCTCCAAATATCTAAAACACCAACAAGTACATATAAATATGTGTATAGAGAGAGCATACTACTGTTTTTGCAATCTCGTGCCAAAATTGAATCATGAAAAATCAACGTAAAAACTTACATGACCAGAAATAATGTAAAGATAAAGATTGAATGCAGCTTTAGCCCATGTAACTTCAGCCACTATGCGAGTGCTTGCTTTTCTGAATAATGGGTAGATTCGAATAACTCTTGGCACAAATTGGAAAAACACAAAATATTTCAACACGTACATTGCTTCCAAAAAGTTTGAGAGATTCATTTTTGAAATGATGATTATAACCTGGAAAAACAAATATCAAGTTTAAATTCTTTATAAGTAACATCAAATTATGTATGCAACATAGTATTCGGTAGTTAATAGACCCAATAACTTAAGCTATCAATTCTCTAATATACCCTTCATACGGGCTTAATCCACGATGCATGTGGAGGACTCAAATCTAAGACTTATCGGTAAAAACAGTCTTTGATACCATGCATATTAGGTAACCAATTGAAACAAAACCTTAAGTAAAAAAATAAAAATTAAAAATGACCCAAATAATGATATAAAACTCTCTAAGACTTTGGAGAATATTACTATTTACAATAATAAAGTTAATTACATACTTCATTTACATTAGTTTTTTTTTTAAAAAAAAATACATACTCCATTTACATTATACTCTTCTTGCCAAACTAAATTCCTGCAAACACATTAATAGAAATGTTTATGTTGTCACAGAAGTTGTCTTACCTGTGGCAGAGGAAGAACCGCGAGAAGGTCAATATAACTTTTATGCAGTGAATGACCAAACAGCAGGAGACGCTGAGCTGAAGTATTAGTTCGCATTTGATAACGAATACAGATTATATAAACTAGATCAATGATTGAACGGAAAACAGAAGAAATAACCCCTAAATTTTTGTCCAATTCGATGCAATTTTTATCCACCTTTATCACAGGAATGTAGAAAAACAAAGGATCCATGGAGATTGAAATCACACAAAGCATAAGAAAAATCCAATTTGTGAAAGGACCTTGTGGATCAAAGGTCTTCGCATATTTTACCATAGGACCTTGTAGATCAAGGATCTTCGCATAATTTACCATACAACCACGTCTCTCTCCATCAGCTTTTGAATCTGTATCAATTTCCTCTAAATTCACAGTATGAGACTGGTCCTCCATGGCTCTGCATTCACTGCAATAAATAAATAAATAAATGTTTTTTTTTTTTCCGATTCAAAAGCTTAAACTATTAAAGTAACTAAAGTCCAGCAATAACATTTAAGTTCTAACAATATTGACCGTAAGGTCTTATCATTCTTCATGAAGTCTGAAAAGAAAAATTAGGATTCGAAAAGAATATAAACGAACATAATTAAGTAAATATCATTTTCCAAAATAATCATTTACCTGACGGACATTGTCAGAATCCTAGTACTTTCCTTTCCTTAAGATGTTGCTTGGGATCCTTGAAAATAGTACATGGCCGGGAATTAAACAAAAGGTCAGGCTCGTAAGATGTAAATGCACTATAGACATTTTTTAAAGACTTGAGTCTTCATAAGTCAACCAAACAGGTACATATCAATTATCAAGTAATTATATGGCATTTGGCTTTGATCAAAGTGATCAATTATTGAAGTAGGGTCAGAATATTTGATGGAAAGCCAGCATGAAATGAAAAAGAGAGCACAGACAAATTTAAACATTTCACTAAAGTAGTCTTTATATCAAACCCCACTAAAAAAATCCACACACGTTTTTTTTTTAACAGCATCATTTTATTAAAGGCCAAAAGAAAGGCAAAGCCAAACAACAGAAACAAACCAAAACTGTTAAAACATAGTAATGAAGAAAAGAAAAGAATTGCAAAACAACTTTCTTGTGTATTATGTCTGTAAAAAGGTCATATACATATACAGAGAATGAGAATAATCTTATGCTAATTACAAGCCTAATTTATCGTGATCCCATATCAAAGGGATATTGCCTAAACAGTAAAGGAAACTAAATAAACAGAGAATAGGAAATAAATATACACAATATGGCAACCAAATATATACAGGATCCGTAATACTCCCCCTCAAGTTGGAGAGTGAATATCGTGAAGTCCCAACTTGTTACGTAGTGTCACAAATTGGTCCTTTCCCAAAGCTTTTGTAAACACATCCGCCAACTGTAAGCGCGTAGGCATATACGAAGGACTAATCATTCTAGTTTGCAGTTTCTCTCACAATATGTGGCAATCTATTTCAATGTGCTTTGTTCGCTCGTGAAAAACGGGATTTGCTGCAATGTGTAAGGCAACCTGGTTGTCACAAAATAATGGCGTAGGAGCAAGTTGGGTAACCTTTAAATCCTGCAATATGTAGTGCAACCATGTCAATTCTAAACATGTGTTTGCCATGGCTCGGTATTCGGCTTCTGCAGATGATCTAGAGAAATTTGCTTGTTTCTTGGATTTCCATGAGATGAGAGAATCTCCAAGAAAGACACAATACCCTGTAACTGATCTTCTTGTGGCACGACACCCTCCCCAACCTGAATCACAAAAAACTTTGAGAGCAAAGCTGTTTGTGGAAGAAAATAACAAACCTTGACCGAGTGTGCCTTTAATGTATCTGAGGACACGTAAAGCTGCATCCTAATGTGGCTTTCTGGGTTCATGCATAAATTGACTCAATGTCCGAACAGAGTATACTATGTTAGGCCTCGTCACAGTAAGATAGATCAATCTACCCACTAGTCTTCTATACTTGGTTGGATCATACAATAGTACTCCATCTGTTGGAGTAAGTTTTAAATTTTGCTCCATTGGAAACTTGTCAAGACGTGCACCAAGTAGTCCTGAATCTTGCAAAATGTCAAGTGAATATTTTCTTTGGGACATAAAAATTCCTCTTTTTGATCAAGAAAATTCAATGCCTAGAAAATACTTTAAGTCACCAAGATCTTTCATGCGGAAATTTTTTAGAATGAACCTTTTGAGACGTTCCATTTCTTGAAAATTATTGCATGTCAGTAGTATATCATCAACGTAGATGAGAACTGCAGTAAAGGAAGTACCTTGAGCTTTGGTATAGAGAGAATAGTCAGCCTTGGATTGTTGATAACCAGCTTTCTGAATGGTGTCTGAAAAGGTGGAGAACCAGTTTCTCGATGCTTGTTTGAGACCATAGAGAGACTTGTTAAGCCGACATACAATATTCTCCCCTTGTCGGCGAAGACCAGGTAGAGGCTCCATATACACAACCTCATGTAAGTCGCCATGTAGAAAGGCATTTTGGACATCAAGTTGATGAATGAACCAACTGCGGGCAGCAGCAACAGTGAGAAGGCAACGAAGTGTAGTAAGCTTTGCAGTGGGAGAGAAGGTTTCATGATAGTCAATGCCTTCTACCTGAGTGTAGCCCTTTGCAACATGACGAGCTTTGTAACACTCAATAGTGCCATTAGACCGGTACTTGATTTTGTAAACCCACTTGCAGCCAATGGGTTTATGACCGATAGGAAGGGGAACCATACTCCAGGTGTGATTCTGTTCTAGTGTTTCTAATTCAGATTTCATTGCGTCTTACCAATGTGGATCAATGATAGCATGAGCATAGGAGTTCGGTTCTTTGTGACCTGTAATGTTAGCTAAAAAAGTACAATGGGCAGAAGATATGCGAGAATATGAAAGAAAATGAGAAATGGGGTATCGAGTACCTGATGCAGAGCTTGATGTCGGGATAGAACGATTGACTTGAGCGGATAGTATGTAGTCTTTATGCCATGTCGGAGGTTGTTTAGAACGAGTAGAATGACAGAGAGATGGAGCAGAAGGAGTAATGGGGTTGGTAGGATTGGAGATAGAAGTGTCAGAATCGGGTACTGTGGTTGTATTTTCGGAATTGGGTGCATTGTCAAAATCGAGGGTATTGTCGGTAGAGGGAGCGTCATGACGAATTATGTTAGGCGCCACAGCGAGAGGTTCTGAGGTTGGCTAGTGAGAAGGTTCTGTTGGTAATGTGTTGGACAAAGAATCATTGGTAGTTAAAGGTAGAGTTTGGTGGCTATGTGGATTTAGTGGTTGTAAAGAAGGCCAATTGTCGATGATGTCAGGTAAATAGGAAGAAAAAGTAACATCATAATTGGGTTGAAGAGAAAGAGAAGGAAATGTGGTCTCACAAAACTTGACATCACGGCTAACAAAAAATTTGTGAGTATCTGAATCATAAAGTTTGTATCCCTTTTGCCCAGTTGGGTATCCAACAAAAATGCATCGTTTGGCGCAAGGGTCAAATTTATGAGTAGGATGGACAACGGTTGCATAACACAGACAACCAAAGGCTTTCAAGTGATCAAGTGATGGTGGACGATGGTATAGCAACTCAAACGGTGATTTATTGGATAATAATGGTGACGGAAGTCGATTTATAAGATAAACAACTGTTATGACACATTCACCCCAGAAAACAAGAGGTAATCGTGATTGGAAAAATAATGCACGAGCAACTGTAAGAATATGGCGATGTTTGCGTTCAACAACTCCATTTTGTTGTGGAGTGTAAACACAAGTATGCTAGTATTCTACGCCCTTAGATAGAAAATAATTTTTCATGGAAACAAATTCCGAACAATTATCTACTCTGACGGCTTTAACAGAAGCATGAAATTGAATTTGTGCAAATGTAATGAAAGATTGTAGAATTTTTTGAGTTTCCGATTTATATTGCATAAGAAATATCCATGTACACCTTGTAAAATCATCAACAATAGTAAGGAAGAAACGTGCACCCGAATGTGTGTGAGCTTTGTGTGGACCCCAAATATAACAATGTAATAAATATAATGGAGCTTTAGTTGTTATAAAACTTGAAGAAAATGGCAATCTAGTTTGTTTGGCCATAGGACAAATAGTACAATTATTATCAAATTAAATTTTATTGGAAGATAATAGAGAAGATGCTAACTTAAGACGGAATGGAGATGGATGTCCAAAGCGCATGTGCCACAAGTTGGAAGGTTGAAAGACTTGGTGAGAGATAGGCGCCTGTTGTAACGGAGACATGTAATAAAGACCGCCATGCTGTCTACCCGAACCAATCATCATCCTCGAAACCAAGTCCTGCAATATACAAAATTTAGAAAAAAGAATGGCACAACAATTTAGGGCAGTGGTGAGTTTACTAACTGACATCAAATTTAAACGAAAAGATGGAACACACAAAACATTTTTTTTTTTTTTGAAAAGATAATGTATTAAAGGCAAAAGCCAAGGCTCAAAGAGCAGAGCAAGGGCTGCTGGCACAGGCCACCAGCTAGCCAAAACACACACCCAGACATCACACACACAGCCCAGACACCAGCAGCAGTGCCACCCCAAACAACGCACCCACCCGACAACAGCCCCAACACGACCCCCACAACAACAACACCACAGCCCACCCCCAAAACTACCAAAACCAAAAACAAAACAGCACCAGCAGAAACCCCAACACGTCAAACATCACCCCAGTCCACAAAGTCCCCTGCCATTTTAGCTCCCATTTTAGCAAGGCTGTCAGCAAAAGAGTTAAAGATTCTAGAATCGAACACACAAAACATTGTCTAAAGTGATATCAGTATTAAATCGTATGGTGCCAGTGGAAGTAATAGAGGCTGAAGATCCGGTAGGTAAATTAACAATAGGTGTGGAAGATGATTCTATTTTAGTGAAAAGTGTGGAATAAGCACTGTTATTACCAATAGGTGTGGTCAGTCGCTCCGCTATCCAAAATCCAAGGCTTAGTAAAAACTAAATTGATTGAAACATTAGAAAAGAGAGACAGACCTGCAGCATTTGCATAAGCACTGTTATTACCATTGTTGTTTGTTGACATCATGGACAAGGCACGAGCAAGTTGTGGAAGTTGATCAGGAGAAAATCCATGTGTGGAATTGTTTGAGTTGCTACTTTGAGAATTGCCTCCATGTACAATTTGTGAAGACTCTGTTGCATTTGCTGCAGGGAAGGAGTTAGAACCATTCTCTCGAGATCCATGTCGCTGCTGTTGTGGTTGATTGTGTCGACTACCTTGAGTTTCCGAGCTATTAAAAGTCCATGTACCATTTTTAAATTTGCACCTTTCTTCAGTATGGCCTCTTCTACCACAATGTTTGCAATGAAATTTCAGAGTACGGCAATTTTCGATCGTATGACCATCTCTATTGCAATGCTCACAACGCTTGTCTTTGGACTTGTTGGAGAAATTGCTTTGTCGGCTTTGAATAACTGCTGCGATGGAAAAAATTTCAGTGATTTCTGATGTCATTTTTCGTTGTGTTTCATCTTGAATGACAAGGGAGTAGGCTTGACGAACATTGGGCAGTGGTGACATTATAAGGATGTTGCTACGAACGATGCTAAAGGTGTCATTGAGACCCATAAGGAATTGCATCATCTGATCTTCCTCTCTTTGTTCAGTATGTGCTTTAGATTGATTACATACAGGGATAGCTCTATATGTTTCTAACTCATCCCATAATCCTTTGAGTTTCGTGTAGTAGGTTGAGACCGTCATGGTACCCTGTGAAAGAGACGCCAACGTTTTTTGGATTTGATAAATTACCGGTGCATTCTTTTGTGAGAACTGATCTTTGAAATCTTCCCATACTTGATATGCTATTTTGGCATGAATGACCCCTTTCGCCAGGTCGGGTTCCACCGAATGAGTAAGCCATGATAAAATCATGTTATTGCATTGATTCCATGAAGCGAACTCGGTAGGTTGTTTTTTCTCTGAAAGGGGCTGATGGTTCCATTAATGAAACCAATTTTATTCTTGGCTGTGAGAGCATGGATCATGGCTCTGCTCCATGATTGATAGTTGGCACCGTTCAATTTTGTTGGAACAAGTACGTGTCCGGGATGATCTGAATGATGAACAAAGTATGGATTTGATGGATCCATACCTGTATTGTTGTTGTTGACACTGGAGAGTTTGAAAAGGGATTACAACGATATTTGAGATTCGGCTGTTGGAGTTTTTGTAGTTTGATGCTCTCCTGTCATGATAACTTTATTGAAAGAAGAAAAAAAGCTAGGTCCTAGAACACTGCTTTGATACCATGTTAAAACATAGTAATGAAGAAAAGAAAAGAATTGCAAAACAACTTTCTTGTGTATTATGTCTGTAAAAAGGTCATATACATATACAGAGAATGAGAATAATCTTATGCTAATTACAAGCCTAATTTATAGTGATCCCATATCAAAGGGATATTGCCTAAACAGTAAAGGAAACTAAATAAACAGAGAATAGGAAATAAATATACACAATATGGCAACCAAATATGCATATACAGGATCCGTAATAAACACAGCGGTAGCAAAAAGGAAGTCATAGCCCCAGACCCTTACAACAGACAAGAGGAAACAAGCAAAACCAAAAACAACCCAGAACAGAGAAAACAAAGGGAGAGCAATCAGGAAAAATTCCAGACAAAAATGTCTCCACTCCTACTAGAGCCTTTTTTAGCCAAACTATCCGCCAAAGAATTGTTGATCCTAGGATTGAACACAACCGAAGTGCTTTCCAAACAACTCAAAAATCCTCACGTTTAACAACGTACTTATCTCTTGACTGGCGAGTCAACAAGCTTGTCTTCATCTCCTTCAAGACAAGTTCCCTGTTGGGAGATTTGTCTCAACAATACAAGTTGCTTGACCGAGAAACTGATTTATATTTACCATATAGTCTTTTTTTTTTTTTTTTGTATCCGTGGGCGTCCAGGCCGACTTGCGCGCACCTCGACAGCTCGACTAATCCCACGAGGCTTTGAAGTTAACAGTTGGGTAAACCTCCAGTGGCCCCAAGAGAAGTGTGGTTGTCGGGGATCGAACCCAGGAAGTCCGAGTTTACGGCTCGCCCAAGTGACCAGCGACACCACCCCTTTGGGTTATAATTACCCTATAGTCAACACATACTTTTGAGTGATAGATTGTGTTTTTCCTTCACTTAAATACCAAATTTTAACTCTAAGAGTGTGTTTGGTATGACTTTTCAAGTAGAGCTCCTAGAGTAGATTTTTTTGTAGTAGAGCTTCTAATAAAAAAGGTTTTTGGTTGTATAAATTACAAAAAATGTGTTGACAATGTATTTTTAGAAATAGCTTTTGGTTGAGGGAATTACAAAAAAGGTGTTGACAATGTATTTATAATAAAAGAGTTATGGTAAAATATCTAAAATTTATAAAGGGTAGTTGGGACAATTCATATGTTTTAAAAAAGCTCAAAAAAAGTTTTTTGGAAAAGCCCAAATTTTGGGCTTCTCCAACTCTCCAAGTACACATAAAATGGTTTTTTTAGAGGGTAATTGAGACAATTCATATATTTAAAAACTTGTTTTAAGCTTTGCCAAACAATTAAAAAAAAAAACTTTAAAATAGCTTTTAGCATTACAAAAAACGTTTTTGATCCTTTGAAAAGTCATCCCAAACATACACTAATTTTGAGGTGTATTGGATTGAGATTTTAATAGACAATTTTGTGGTGCAAGGATTTTATGAATTTGCAATACTATTAAGATTATACTTTTAGGATTATTATGATTATATGGAATAGACTTTTATGATTTTGAAAGAGTCTTTAGACTTTATTTATAGACTATTAGGATTATCTAGACTTTTTGGACTTTTAAAAATATGGATTTTCAAGAGTCGATTGTATTATTCAATTTTCTCCCCAAGTTCTAGTGCTCTATAATCTTGTTGATGGCAGTTATTGAACAACAAAAATTGAATGAGAAATATGTATAAGCTATGAAGAGAAGTAATAAAATTTTAAGATTCCATCAACCAACACATAACCTTCGGTTGGTTCATAAGGTGAAGAAAATGTCACTACATGAAATAAATATAATAACCAACAACCCATCCCCCACTACCTCACTAGAAATGACATGAAACAAGGAAAAAAATAGCTTTAACATTGAAGTATTTCCGTTTGGCTTGTTAGACTTCATTAATTCACATGTTATCAAACTGCAATATTCACTGCTCTTTAATCTTCTTCTTTTTTTCCCTCTAGTGGTGTGTATAATGTAGGTCCCCCTTTCATGTTAGTAATAGATGATTCAAGTCCGGTGAGATGAGTAGATATAGAGACTATGCATGCATTTGTTAAATTTGGAGGGTCGGGGCATGACAAGAAAGTATGATGACTTTCAACAGTTTAAATTTTTATTGTAAATTAATTCCAATAATTTAAATTTTATTTTTATATGATAAACAAATTGATATTAAAAAAATATTTATTGTAGCATTTAATTAAACTATTTTTTAAAATCATATATTGCCAGATCAAAGGATTTATCTTTAATTCGTACACGGAATAGAGATAACATTTTTCAATTTAATAAACAAATGTAAGATTTGAATTCCTATCACAAAAGAGAAGGATAAATATACAACAACTTTTCTAGAAAGTGGTTTTGCCTTTTACATTCTTATTATTATATTTATAAAAAAATACATATAATTTTCATAATTTTTTGAATTAATCTATAGTAATTAATATAAAAAAGTGAAGCAAATTTAATTATTAATATGTCTCTTAGGAAAAACTTAAAAAAAAAAATAAAGAAAAAAAAAAGAAAAATATAATCCCGATAAATCATTATCAGTAACAAATATTATTTTTGTCTTAATAAGTTCCCAAGTCTATAATTTCTTTTTTCTTTTCTTTTCTTTACAAAAAAAAAAAAAAAAAAATGTCAACCTTTTAAGGACAAATAATTTTCTTCCCAATAGACATCCTATTGGGACAAATGATTTATTTCGTCACAATACACACTTTATTGAGACAAATTGTTTTCGTCCCTAAAAGTCTCGTTATTTTTGCATTTGTTAGGTATGAATAATTTTTTTCATCTCAATAGACATCCTATTGGGACAAATATTTTTGTCCCTAAAAGTCTTGTGGGGTTTGTCCCTTTTAGGGACGGATAATTTGTTTCGTCCCTAAAGGTTTCTTTAGGTTTGAAATTTTTAGGAACGAATATGTTATTGCATCCCAATAGATGCTCGTCCCAGTAAATTTCATCCCTATAGCCCAATTTTCTTGTAGTGTTTATATATATATATATACAGTTTTTCTATTTTCAGTTCAAATGATATAAAATATATTGGTTCCTTGCATGTGGTCCATTAGATTTAAATGTTTTGACTTGGCTGTATGTATTTGTCAAAGCATCTTTTAAATCCAGTGGATACAAGGAAATGATATATCTATATCAGTTCGAATTGACAATAAAAAGACTATATATATAAAAAAATAAAAATAAAAAATAAAAAATAAAAATCTAGTTGAATTAACCAATAATCTTGTAATTTAGACAAATATTTTGACGATGTAATTATGTGATTTTAATTGGGGTTTATTTAAGGGGCCTTAGCATTTAAAAAAAATAATAATAAGGGGACTTAATTGAACCAGGCAAATTAGAAATTATATTACATTATATTGGATTGGATATTTGAGGTTTTGGGCCCAAAAAACTTTGTTAAAACTTTTGGTGGGTTCGCTTAGTAAATCCGCCGATTTTCGTTGGGCTCAAGTAGTAAAATAACCCAATTTCGGCCAAGTCAGCTCATCCTGTTAACATTATAAGCCACGTCATCCAATCGCATTGACGTATCCGGACACATCATCTGATCTGTCTGAAATTACTCAACACGTTGTCATCATTCAATGACGTGTCAAGACACGTCGGCCATCTTGCCTGACGTGCCCACACACAGCACCTTTTGCCTCGTCTTCTTCCAACCTCTCAAAAACAAAAACAAAACAAAAAAGTTAGGTCAAAATCAAATCAAACAAAACAAAATTCTCTGTAAATTCTCTGGCAATTGGCGAATTGGGTATGTTCGGATTCATGAGAGAACAGCGTGTGTCGTCGATTTTCTGGACTACATCATTTTGTTTGCTTTATTATGCCATAGCTTTCTTCAGTTTCTAGGAATGCGTTCTCCATACACAAGTTTATTTGTTTGGGAATGTTAGTCACATTTACAATTTGTTGATGTGTGAAATTTTGTTTCTGAATCTAAAATCTAAATGATGATGATTGTGAAATATAAGGGTGTTGCATTTTGGGGAAAACAATTAGGAGTATTAACCTGAGCTGCTAATATTATATATTCAGATAAGTGGTCAAGTGATGTGATTTTATCCATATCTAGAGAAGTCAAACAAGTTAGGTATTTAATAGATTTCAAAAGCTAGAGAAGGTTGCATCTGGTACATTTAATTGGCGTATATGGCAAGAAATATGTGACAGGGAATGGTAGAGAAATGCAGAGAGAAGAGGATTTCCCAAAAATTAAATTAGACTTTCAGGTAAATTGCTTGTGAAGACATATACGAGTCTCAAAGCCGATAATGGTAGACAATTGGTTTGTGCTGCCTAAAATGTTTCTATAATTGAATTATAGCCTTATTTTTCACTCCTGCATTTTTTTGCCTCGAGTACTTACACTTGTTCATTTCTTGATTATTTTCTAGCATCCAATTTACTTACCAACTTTTTCAATTTATGCATACTCAACCAAGGATATGGACATATGACTCGACAACTCCAGCTTCTAGAAATGCAACCATATACTGTGGGCCGTGGGGCGTAGATTATGTCACTTGACTGGGAGTGTAAATCTGACTGCTTGGTGGGTAATGTGGCAATAATTTTAGTAAATACATTGCAGTTTTCATGTGAGTTACTTGTTTGAGATTGAAGTGCTGGCTTCTAATTAAGTTTTGTTCTTCGTTTTGACAAAAGCTTCTAATTAGCACTGCTGATGGAGGAGGCATTAATTAAAGCATGGAATGTTGATGCTAATAAGAGAGTTGCCTGTGATCTCAATACAACTGAAGCATTTCCTAGGTAATTGCTTGAAATATCGTCTGTCATCAAGTTCTTCCTTTGATCACTGCCTTTTCAAATTTTTGTTTTGCTGCAGTGTCTTGGATCTCAAGTGTGTAGCCCTGTAGAAGTTTGAACTGATCTTTGTTTCTGCTGCAGCATCAAGTTCTTGCTGAAGGGTATTTTTTTTTTTCCTTAATTTCAATTTTGAATATATTAATTTAACAATCTTAGTGGACTACAGTGATTTGTTGTTATTCTGTTTAAATGGTAGCTGATAAGTTTGTTCCAAAAAATAAGAAAAAAGAAATGGTAGCTTTTAAGTTTCCAGTTGATATTAAATTTTTAGTCTTTAATTTGCATTTTTTTTTTCTGTTACCAAATTAATTGGAACTGTTCTACTTGCTAATTTAGTCTATTAGTTGTATCCATAAGGCATTATTCTACCAGCACCAAAATTATCTTCTTTCAATTCAATTTAGAATCATGTGAAGTTGCGAACGTAGATGACCTAACACCAATCTGCTTCTTTGTGGAATTCTGGTTTATAAAAATTGGTATTACTTACAAATTAGTGAGGTTATTCGAGAACATCAATCTCCATTTTTTAGGAAATAATTAAGAGATTATTGATGTTTTTTTCTTCTCCCCTCCACTCTCCCCCTTCTCTCCTTTTTCATTTGGGTGCTAGAGATGATTTTGATCGCATCCCTTTGCAGGTTTGGCTCAAGTTATACTGATATATAGTTGGAGATTTGCATCGTTAACTGTCTGGAACATGAAAACATGGAAAGCTATGGTATGTGTTCATAACTCCTTATATGTGAATGCTGTTGCCGGTTTTTCCCTTAATGAATTTTAGCTTCTATGGAGTTATGCTTCAATCACAATGGCAGGATTATATATAGGAGCTTCAGAAGTTGGTTGAATGAAATGATTCACATGTTTAATTAATTGGTATCCTTTTACAATTAATGTATAGGTCCTGATATCATACATGCTCTAATACATGTTTGATTGGTATCCTTTCAATCGGTTCATGCTAAAAATCGATCCAATTTATGTGATTTATCACAATTATGAGATATATGAGCCGTAAATTTAATGACTGAAATTATACGATGAGTATGATTTTTTTGACAATTTAGCATTACTTCTCGTTTAAAATCCACCACTATCCTTATAAAGTGAATTGGTGGGTTTGAGTAGGGTTTGTTTATTATTTACCAAGAATTGTAGTTGTACAACAATGAGATTCTTTCTTTATTTATTAAAAAAAAATGTATAAACATAATTTGGAGTCAACAGTCAAGTCAACCATAAAAAAAGCTATTGTCCATCACCATAATTTACCCCACTTTCTATTCAACAATGAAAAAAAAAAAAAGAGTGGTGGTGGAACTGGTGGCAAACGGGCAATACAATTAAAATAAAATAAAATAAAATTGTGAGCTTCCTCAAATAAATATTTTAGCAATAGATATCTAGAAGTGGATTTTTTACAAATATAGTTTTTAAAGGAAAGGTATAAGTCGTTTGGTTGTCAATTAAAAAAACTCATTTAAATGATAAAATTACCAAATACTTTAAAGCGAAATTAAATAATAGAGTTATATTAGACATAATTTAGTGTTATTAAAAAAAACTTTAAAATGTTTACATTATTGCGACACGAAAATATTGCCAATAAACTGAAAAACCAAAGTCAAAAAGTCAAAGGTGTCCTACATCAACCCTTAATTATAAGGACGATTGATCATCTATTTTTCTTTATCCATGAAATCTGTATCCGCGGGTTTCCAAAGGAACATAGTTGGTGCCCCCACGTAGAAAGTTCATCACCACAAAATTCATCAAGATAATTTTTGCATCTTGTGCTCGAGAGCTTGCCGCTCATAATAAAGAACATTTCATCGATTGGATCAACCTCTCCTACAATGCGGGGGTTTGAGCTGGGTATAGCACAGGTTTGAGCCGTTCGCACATTGCCTTCAACTGTGGCTTAGGCAAAGACCCAAAAAAATGGCACCTAAAACACATACAAGAAAGTGAATGAGAAAATATATATATATATATATTAAAATTGAAGATTGTCGGATTAAAAATTATAATCTCTATGCAAGGACTAATACAATACAGAAAACAAATACTTAATGGAAGATGGTAACCTGGACCAGGTAAAAGAGAAGGATTTCCAACATTTACCGTATCATTTATTGCTTTTGTTACATGAATACTCAAATCAGATACTATAAATTCTATATAAAAACCCTCAAATCTTGCAATTACATTCCTGAAACACAAAACTGTTAATCAAAATCAAGTGGCTGATCGATGGTGATCACTTGGTTATCAAGTCAGTAGATAGTAGCTATAGACAGTTGTTACAAAATAAGCTTTTTCTTGGAGGGAAATGTGACTAAATTGGATATAGTCACCCAACACGATTTTCCCATTACTATTTCTTTAGTTACAAATCACAAAAAAGAAAATTAGTATTGAAATGAATTAAATCTATGACTTATCTTTCTTGTCGCTACCATACTATGAGTTATCTTTCTGGTAGTAGAACAAATTGAATCCATGATATGCATATTTGCGACTAATATCTTATTATGGTTTCCGAAAATTATTATATTTTCATAAAAAGTTCATAACCAAATACCAATTTCCTTGTAGTGGCTGGTGGGAATAACTCACAATCTCATGGTAATTCAAGTGATCACAATCTTGATGAATTGACTAACTAACTTATAGTTGGTACTTAGAAGCTGACGTCAAGGCAGCTCAACGAAATATATATATCAGTTTCTATTACCCTCTTGAAAAATAAATACAAATATATGAAATAGTTCTCTTACCTTTTTGTTCTCTAGTTCTTTCCAACACCTCCCATACCAAAAGAAGAAATTTTTGCTGTTGAATTTTCTACAAAAACAAACACACAAAAATATGAAGAGTAAGCACACAAAAAAAATCTAAAGCAGAAAGTGAAACAATCCTTAAATAAAAATAAATAAATAAGTAAAAACCTTTTTTTTTTTTTTCTCTTTTTCATTGTGCCGATAGAGAAAACATAGAGATATACGATGCGTACCCTGAAACACAGTAAATGGCTTTTAATCCTTCCAAAATAAAGATAATAGGACCCATCACCAAAAAAAAAAAAACATAAAAAAAACAAATATCAATAACTCAGTAATGTAACCAAAACAAGAATAAACGTTGGCACCTGACGCCCATCGAGCAAACAACTTGTCGTTGTTTCTCTTGAACCTTGCTTGGGTTTGTAAAGAGAAAGTGAAGGTTTAGAGAGATTGGAGAGGGAAAGGGGTTGACAGTTTAAAGTGAAACTGACTGTTTAGAGAGATAGAGAGGAGAGAGAGAGTGAATGTTGAAAAATAATGGGGTTACACTTTATTTTATAGTGAGCTTCTAGGGTTTGGTTCCAAGAAAATAATAAATAAAACTATCTCTACTAGCTATGTACTTTGCTAGAGCTAGAATCTCATAATTGAAAACAACTAACTTGTAAGCTTTGCAGAGAAATATGGGAATGTATCATTTTTTACCCTATATTTTGACCTATTAGTAAATCTCCCCCCTGTATTTCGATTAATGGCCGTTTTCCCCCCTAAATCCAAAGTATTCGTTATATTCCCTCTTACCGTTAGATTTTCAGTTAAAAAAGTTAAATTTCAAGTTAAAAGATATTTTTATCATTGGCAGAAGAAGATGGAGCGATATACGAAATGGCAGAGGAGGTCAAGCTTGATGGAGAGGAAGATGTAGATTGGTGTCTTGTAGGGAAGGTTCTAGCAGGAAAGAAAGTCAATAGAGAAGCATTTAAGGGGTTAATAGAACAGATCTGGAGCCCTTTTGGGAATGTGGAAGTGGAATTAATCGGAGATAACATTTTTATGTTCTATTTTATTAACCAGGAAGACAGGAACAAGGTGTGGCAAAGGGGACCATGGCATTTCGGAAATAGTCTGATAGCATTGGAAAAACCAGAAAGGCCAGGCAACATATCTCAGCTGAGTTTCAACAAGGCAGAATTCTGGATTCAAATACATGAAATCCCAATCATGTGCATGAACCATAAAACAGCTAAATGGTTAGCTGACCAGATAGGAGAAGCGGTGGAGATCCCATCAGAATCGAGGGAATGTTGGGGGGAAGTTCATGAGGGTGAAAGTTAGAATAGATATCTCAAAACCTCTAAAACGGTGGTTGAGACTGAAATTGGGAAAGGCAGATGAGATAACAAGGGTAAGCTTAAAGTATGAAAGATTACCAGAATTTTGTTTTGCTTGTGGTAGAATCGGGCATAATCTCAAGGAGTGCCAAGATGAGGAGGCTAGAAAAGCAGCATTGGAAGGTTCACCGAACAGATATGGATCTTGGTTGAAAGCTCCAAACTCAGAAAGGTTGAGAGCCAGGGCAGGGACATCACAGTATACAAGTTCGACAGACAGATCAATGTCACATGAATTCTCTCAGGAGAAGGAAGGAGATGGGTCAGCAAGCTGGAAATCAGGATCAAGAATTTCACAGAAAGATAACTCAGCCGCGTCGGTGGCGGCAACTCAGTCACTGGTGTTGGTGAAGACAAAGGAAACCCTAGAATCAGCCAAAGGAAGTGGGCCTTCAGCAGTTATGGAGATGTGTATTGATGGCCAGGGCCCAATAGTGGAGGCTTCATCAACATAGATGGGCCAGATCACAATAGGGGTAGAAGGAAGCTCATTAGCTGATGGAGTTAGTTTAATTAGGCCTAACTTGATCCCTCCACAACCAGAGGTCAAAATTATAGAGATGCAGACGAAGGGTGTTGAATTAAATCAGGGTCAAATACAGGAAACAGAAATCCCCATATTAGAGCCAATAACATCTACCAAATCTTCCAAGAAATGGAAGAGGGCAACACGAGAAACAAAAAAGAATCAAGTGGCTGGACTTCTAGCAAGCCCTCTTCGGAAAATGATTGATGCTAGCAGATCAGCTAGGAGGTCACCGAATGGAAGCAAATCTCCAAAATCCCCTATTAAGAACGGCAAGAACTTCAAGAAAGGAAGAAGCCCCAGTAAAATGTCACCTAATCTACTCATCTACCCAAGTAAGCAATGTGATTCCTCTACTTTTAGAACCGTAGTGGATACCCAAGCATGTAAGAGGAAGGTGATTTTTGATCCATCAGAAGAAAAGAACAGAGATTCAAAGAAAGGTAGGGTAAGTATTCCCAACTCTGAGTCACCAATATCGGTGGAGCCTGAGGAGCAGGCTCGCCAAGAACAATGATTGGCCTCAGCTGGAACGTTAGGGGTTTGGGGAATCCCCTAACGTTCGCGGCCTTGTCAAGGCTGCTCAAAAAGTATTCTCCGGACATAGTCTTCCTATCGGAGACAAAATTGCAGGGTTCTAAATTAGGTAAGTTCAGAGAGCTGGCTGGGTATATTAATTGCTTTTGTGTTGATAGCGAAGGTTTGAGTGGGGGTCTGTTGTTGTTATGGAAAGATACTTGTACGGTTTCGGTCCAGTCATACTCAATAGGACATATTGACGTGAGAGTTTGTATGGAGGCTAGTTTCAGTTGGCGGTTCACGGGAATATACGGTGAACCAAATTCTAGCTGTCGGGCTTCTTCGTGGGAACTGCTACGGAGGTTGAAAGAGGTTGATAATCTTCCGTGGGTTTGTGGAGGAGACTTCAATGAGCTAGTCAGTGTGCAAGATAAAATTGGTGGGTCGACAAAATCTTTTGCGGGTATGCACTTTTTCAGACAAGTTATAGAGGATTGCGGGTTGATAGACTTAGGGTATCATGGTCCAAGGTTCACTTGGAACAACAAGAGGGACGGAAAAGATAATATTCAAGAGAGACTCGATAGATTTTTGTCAAATGATAGCTGGAGGGACAATTTTTGCAGAGCTAGAGTTGATCATTTGGGGTTCAACTCCTCGGACCACCGTCCCATTCTTCTCAACAACGATCCAGGGGAGTTCTCAGTGGATGTTAAAGGTAGACGGTTCAGGTTCGAGCCTTTCTGGTTGAAAGAGGAAGACTACAAGGGGGTTGTGGAAGAAGCCTGGAAAGGAGTTGGTACTAGTGATGCTACAGGGAACCTTATTCAAAAACTTGATAGGTGTGCCACCAGTCTGACTGTTTGGAGTAAATCAAGATTTGGGAACTTTAGTAAACAGGTGGAAGAGAAGAACAGGGAAATCGAGAGGCTTTACAAGTTAAGTGGGAAGCCAGGCAATATGGCAACAATCAAACAGCTGGAGAAGTTAGTTGAAAGTTTGTTGGATAGTCAAGAAATTTTCTGGAAGCAAAGATCAAGAGTCGATTAGCTTCAGTCGGGCGATCGGAACTCAAAGTTCTTTCACTCTAAAGCCACGGCAAGGAAGAAGAAGAATTCGGTGATAGGTCTGATGGATGATGAGGGGGTTTATCAGGAGTCGGAGGAGGGGTTGACAAAGGTGGTAAGTGATTTCTATGCTTCCCTTTTCTGCTCTTCTAATCCGACGCAATTTGAAATCAGCGAGGCCTCCAAGAATATTTCGTCCAATCTTTCAAAGGAAATGAGTGATGAACTAGTCCTCCCTTACACGACAGAAGAAGTGAAGAATGCGGTCTTCAGTCTGAGCCCGACAAAAGCGCCAGGACCTGACGGTTTTCACGCAATTTTCTTCTAGAAATGATAGAGTTTTCTAGGCGATGAAGTTGCTAGTGTGTGTCTAAGTGTTCTAAGAGGGGAGAAATCGATAAGGGAGTTTAATCTCACGAATGTGGTTCTGATCCCAAAAATGAAAAGCCCTATCCGTATCCAGGATTTTAGACCCATTTCTCTTTGCAGTGTGGTCTACAAGATCGTCACGAAGGTGATAGCTACCGGACTTAAGTCTCATTTACCTCATCTCATTTCTCCATCCCAATCGGCTTTTGTTCCGGGACGCCAGATTTTTGATAATGTGCAGGTGGCGTTTGAAATTCTGCACTCGATGGGTCGGAAAAAGGCGGAGAAAAAAGGTCATATAGCGCTGAAATTAGATATGAGCAAGGCATATGATAGGGTGGAGTGGTCTTTTATCTTGGACGTTATGAAGAGAATGATGTTTCCCAGTCAGTGGATTGATTTGGTGATGGACTGCATCTCCTCATCTTCTCTCTCGTTCCAGATGAACATCAAGGAGGTGTGCAATGTCAATCCTTCCAGAGGGCTGAGACAAGGATGCCCCCTTTCTCCGTATCTCTTCCTGTTTTGCTCAGAGGCGCTTTCTAGGTCGATCACGAAAGCTGAACGCAATGGCCGAGTGCTGGGGATTCGCAACTGTAATGGTAGCCCATTGGTGAGCCATCTTTTTTTCGCTGACGACAGTATGTTATTCAGCAAGGCCTCCATAAGCAGTAGCCACCAGTTGAGAAGTATTTTGGACACGTATGAGAAAGGTTCGGGTCAACGTGTTAACCTGAATAAGTCAATTGTCACTTTCAGTCCAAAAGTCTTGAGTTCGACCAGGCTGGAAATTCAGAAAATCCTCAAAATTGAGATTAGTGCCTCTCAGGACAAATACCTGGGGCTGCCAACTATGATAGGAAGGAACAAGAGCAAGTCTTTCAATAGCATTAAGGAGAGAGTTGGTAACAAGCTTAGGGGTTGGAGGGGAAATATGTTCTCGTATGGTGGGAAGGAAGTGTTGATAAAGGCCATTACTCAAGCTATCCCGACCTACTATATGAGCATGTTTAGAATTCCCTCCGGTTTGTGCAATGAGCTGAGTGCGATGTCTTCTAAATTTTGGTGGGGGTCTAGGGATGGGAAGAGGAAGATTAGTTGGATTAGTTGGAGTAAGATGTGTTTGCCCAAATCCCATGGTGGCCTAGGTTTCAAAGACCTTGCTCTGTTTAACCAGGCGCTCCTGGCAAAACAGGCGTGGAGAATTATCAAAGATCCGGAGTCTTTGGCGGCCCAGTTTCTTAAAGCAAAGTATTTCCGAGATGGGGACTTCCTAGGGGCTTCTGCTAAATCAGGCTGCTCTCATCTGTGGAGAAGCCTCGTTTGGGGCAGAGATTTGCTTGAGAAAGGCATTAGGTGGTCAGTAGGGGATGGCTGCAGCATTAGAGCTTTTAAAGATAAGTAGATTCCACATCCAAGTTCGTTTAAGCTGATCACTTTCGACCCGGTGCTTGACATTAGAGTTTTGGACCTCATGTGCAGAAATAAGAGGGGTTGGGATGTTGATCTGTTAAATCAGCTGCTGATTCCTTTAGATATTGAGGCTGTTCTCAATATCTCGGTTAGCTGGAATGGGGGTCAGGACTTCCTTAAGTGGCATTTCGACAAAAATGGGTTATACACAGTGCAAAGTAGGTACAAATGTGCCTTGGAAGAGAGGCTTCGGGAAGAGAATCCCACCTCCTCGAGAAGTAACAGTTGGTGGCCGTATCTTTGGAAACTCAACCTTCCCCCTAAAGTAAAGATTTTTGTGTGGCGAGCATGTCAGAATTCAATCCCTACCATGAAGAATTTGTGGAAAAGAAATATTGTTTCTAATCTTTGCTGTAACTTTTGTAATGGTGGTGAAGAGACGGTAGAGCATGGTTTGTTTGGCTGTAAAATAGAGAGGAAGATCTGGGAGGAAACTCAGTTTGGGACAATCATTGCTCCATTCAGAGGAATTTCGGTCCAAGATATGTTTCAGATGCTGGCTTCAAAGCTTAATCAAGAGGATTTCAGCCTTTGATGTATGATTGCTTGGGCTGTGTGGGAGAATCGGAATGCCCGAGTAAATGGGATTAGAGTTAACTCTCCGGTGATGGTGGCCAACGGGGCGCGTCAGAGGTTGGAGGAGTTTTGGAACTCTAACCAGGTATCTTTTAAAGCTCCCTCCCTTTCTCCTCCCATTCTGGCGGCTGATTGGATAGCCCCCTCTTCTGGTCGTTTGAAACTTAATTCTGGAGTGGTCAGTCGAAGGAAATCTGGCAATACAGGGATTGGTGCGACAATTCGAGACCATAATGGGACAGTTCTAGCGGGCCTATCTCTGACTTTGAAGGGTTCATTTTCTGCGGAAGTTGGTCACCTGTTAGCTTTGAGGGAGGGTCTGAAGATGGCCAAATTTTTCTCGGTTAATATTTCTATAGCTGAGTGTTCTTCTCTTTGTGCTGTGTCCTCTGTTTGTAATCCTAGGGACAGTAAGAGGGATTCTTATTTCATTATTAAAGATATTAAGGCTCTGTTTTCTGAAGTTGGGATTGATTTGTGTCAAGCCTCCTCTTGCAAGGGGAACTCCTTGGCACATAACCTAGCTTCGTTTGCCTTCTCCCATATTAGGGAGCAATTGTGTTTGGGGGTCAATTTGTTGTTTGGCTCTTCTGTTATGTAACTGTCTTGTCTGAATTCAGAAAAAAAAAAAAAAAAAAAAAGTTAAAAGATATTTTTGCCCTTCAACATGTGATGTTAGTGAGAAAATACATTTATGACCTCAAACTTAAAATAAAAATAAAAATAAAAAACTTAAATTAAATAACTCAAGTTCTAGTTCATCGAGTTCATCGACCATCATCATCAGAAAATTCACCAAATTCCATCGTTTACAAACCAAACAATAATTCACCAGTTTATCAAGTTCAAAACCTAGAACTACACCACCCAATCCAATCACCAACAGATTCGCAACCAAACCCAACCACCACATATTCGAAACCAAACCCAACATCATCCACCATAGCCACCATCAGATTCAACAACCAAAACCACCACCACTATCTCATGATCTCGTTGGCAGCCCACCATAAACCACCACCATCCCACAACCCAATAACAGCCAAATCTCTGTCAAAATAAAGAAGATGGAGACGAGAAGGAGAAAAGGAAAGAAGATGATTGACGGCGAGAGGAGATCGATCGAGCACCAATCTTCGCGTCCGGGAGGAGATCGAGCGCCGGTCTTCTCGTTTGGATGACGATCGGCGCTTGTAGAAGTGGTGGTTGGAGTGATTTGGTAGGTTAGGGTGGTGGCTAGGGTTTGTTGTATGAGTGGTGGTGGCTAGGGTTTGGCTAGGAGATGATGGTGGAGAAGAAGAAAATGGTGATTGGTGGAGAAGGGAAGATCCAAAAAAAAAAAAAAAGGGAAAGTTAATTTCCCAATTCCCAACCACAAATTAATTTCGTTTTTTTTTTAAAATAAAAAATGTATCTATTTTAAATGAAAAAAAAAAAAGAAGGTTATTTTGTCAACCACACATTAATTTCGTTTTTTTAATAAAAAATGTATCTATTTTAAATGAAAACAAAAAAGGGAAGGTTATTTTGTCAACCACACATTAATTTCGTTTTTTTTTTTTAAATAAAAAATGTATATATTTTAAATGAAAAAAAAAAAAAAAAAAGAAGTTATTTTGTCAACCACACATTAATTTCTATTCTTTTTAAATCATAAATAGTTATTATTGATTTTACGTTTTTACCCTCTCATATTTATTGTCAATTTGTCATCCATTTTCCTTTGTTAAAGTTCCCTTGTTACCCTTTCAGTCAAAGTGAAGATAACAGTCAACTGGGGATTGTAACTGAAAATCTAACGGTAAGGGGGAATATGACGAATACTTCCAATTTTAGGGGGAAAAACGGCTGTTAATCAAAATACAGGGGAGAAATTTACTAATAGGTCAAAATATAGAGGGGAAAATGATACTTTCCCGAGAAATAATTAATGAATAGAAAACTTGTGAAGACTGATCATGCGTGTAGTAGCCATTGATGCACCCTCTAGGGTCTAGAAAAGTAGAACCCCTTTAAAGCTTTTGATTTCCTTTCCTTTGTAGGATAAACTTTTTCTAACAAGCGAATATATTCATAATAAAAAGCTTTAAATCTTATATAAATCATTATTTATAGATGATGCAAGATACTGACCCTCCAATGGGTATTGACAAGTGGTAGAATTTTTTTTTTTTTTTTTTGCTCTTTTCAAATTTATCATCCTATATCCTTTCAAAAAAGGCTACGTGCCAACATCCTATTGATGGATCAGTATCTATAAAATAGGATAATATTACTATACACTTAAACAGAGCATATTGTACTCCGATGTAAGTGTATTTTTTTCTCTGAAAAATGAATACCGAGAAAGAAATCTCTTTTTCAGTATTGATTATACACCAGTGATTTTAAGAATTACTTTTTTTTTTTTTTCTTTTTTTTTTCTGGTTACAACTTACGACAACAACAAAAATTGAAGTCGAGAAATGAACCAATTTTAAGGATTAAATAACAAAGTGAAGAAAAAAAAATAATGCATGTACAAATAATACCAATGTATTTTTTCACTTTAGTTTTTCAATTTTGGGTTCAAACAAAGTTGGTTGTATTTGGGACCATAGTACTGGCATGTACAGTCAACGCAAAACCAATTTTTGCTCTCAAAGCATGTACAGTCAATGAGTCAAAGCATATCATATCTGAACCTGTTGAAAGCATATCAAAGTTGTTGAATATTGTCTAGACTTCAAGACACAGAAATGAACGTTTGATTTTTTATTTTTTTTAATTTAAAGAAAGATTATCAATTTAATCCCTAATTTTTATAAATTATATATATTTTTAGTTATATTTTGATTTTTAGTAATATTGGCAATTCCTTTCGGGTTAGGGCTATGGTGGAAGGACATGGATAAGGCTCCACGTTGGCAGTTGGGGTGTGGGTTGGGATTTTCTATCTATCCTACTCCACATCTACCAACAAATAGGCCACAGAATTTACACAATTTACCATAAATAAATAATAATTAAAAAAATAAAAATAAAAAACATTGAGTTAAATAGTTAATTGTGGATAATTTTAGTGACAAAAAACAATAAAGTTTCTTATTATAAGGTAAGTAACATTCATATTCATCCAAGTAACTTGCTTTATATATATGAAAATAGTAATGCTACATATCCCCCATAAAATCCCACATTTTTCATCCCATTACATGTGGCATGTGAGATGTCAAATTGTGAGTGGATACATAGGTAGGTGAGATAAATTATCATTAATGTGTATCCACTCACAATTTGGCACTTCATATGCCACATGTAGTGGGATGAAAAAAGTGAGATGTTTAGGTGAGATGCTTAGGTGAGATGCTTAGTATTATTGATACGAAAAAGATGTTTTTTTAAGTACAATTTGAAAGTTGTTAAATTTAATTATGTTCTAACTATTATAATCGTTGGTCTGCAAATTAAACTTGTCCCAACCAGGCTAGTTGCAATCTAACTGGATGCATGTATATAGTTCCTTTTTAGGATGTCAAAATTTACAATAATAAACATTCAAATTTCATATTAAAAAAAAAAAAAAAAAAAAAAAAACTCAAAGAAAATATAAAAGAAAAATAATTGTTACTTGTCACTGTTTTGATGGTTTGCTTTATGGAATCAGACCATATAGGTTCGGGGAGATTGATGTTTTTTTTAATTAGAGATGTTCTAAATTTATACATATCTATTTTTTTCTAATCGGTGCTCATCGTATTTCTTTGCCTTTTTACAAAGTTTTGTTTGAAACTTGTCCATATACAATAATCATCAATTTTAAGGAGAATTGCAAAAGAACCTCCATTGTTGCTGTATATTGAATAAAGATATTTTTCTTGTTCTAAGAAAATGATCTGATTTTCTTATGTTTACAACTTTAGTGCAAGTGCAATAAGGCCATGTGATTTAATTTTGCTGATGTTTTTGTTGATAGTTGGATACGAAGAAATGGAAAGTGGGAGTTTTATTGTATAATACATATTACTTTGAAGAGAATCAAAGAACAACTTATGTAATTAGCAAAATATTAAAACAAAATCACATGGGAGATGGGACCACTTGTTGATTTTGTTTTCAGATTTTCTGCAGAATTTTTTAGTCGAAAATTTGGTTTACCTTAATACCTTTGATGTTTGATCGGGCTATATTTTATTGTGCTAAAATGCACAGAATATTTTAGAGGTGCACAATAGCAACTCTCTTCCCCAAATAAGATCTGTCATTCACTCATTTGTCTGCCAACTTAATAAGGAAAAAGAGAAGCTTCCTAATTTGGCTAAAGACAAAAGAAGGAATAGTGTGGAGTCTTACCCAAAGGCCAAACCCCAATCCTGTGGTCCAACTAAGGGTAATAATGGTCAAAAGGCTGAAGCCTTTGTTCAAAAAGCTGAAGCCTTTGTTCAAAAAGCTGAACCCTCAAAGAAAAAGAGTACTCGGTACTATGGCACTGACTAATCAATAGAGTTTTATCACATTGTTCTATTTATAAAAAATGTAAAAAGGTAAATATAAAAAGTAAAAAAAAAAAAAAAAAAAGCTATATGGTAATACCCTATCGGTGGAGTCAGGACTTTGAATACCCAAGCAATTTCCAAGGAAAAAAAAAAAACCATCAAATTTTAAATGAATCCATATCTTGTGTTTGTTAATCTGAATCCAATTCATTTTAATTTGTATTACTAAGTAATTGATTTGATTCTAATTTAATTACTAAGGGTGCCGCTATGATGCTTTTTTTAATACTAAATTGTTGTAAAATTTGGAGAAAGAAAGTTTGAGTGTAATGATGTGTCAGGTTTATACCTATAAAACATTTATTATTACGTGTTTAGTATAAAGTGTATTTTTGCTCACTCACACTAATTAGGGTAAATCATTACCACCCACTTCAGGTGTTGACACGTATCCCAAACTTTGAATTAACTTTGGGTTAATTTAAACTTTTAGTTAAATTTGGGACACATGTCAACACCTGGAGTGGGTGGTTCACCCTAGTTAGTGTGGGTAAATAAAAATGGACTCTTTAATATAACCTTATTGATTAGGTAAAGATTCAATGAAAAAAAAAGAGCCTGCCATCAGAAATCAGAAATCAGAAGTGATGATGTAAGCGTACACATGGTCACATGTTTATTATGTTGAGGAAAATGGGTCAAGTAAAAAAGCATCAGTCAAATATAAGTACAATATTCAAAATATCGTGGACTGATAAGTGACAATAATACACAACTCCCCAAGATTTTATTTCAAATCAGATTTCATCCTTTTTTTTTTTTTCTTTTTTTTCTTTTTTTTCTTGCTTTTTCTCTCATAATGTCATGTTCTGTGGTCTTGGTCCACGTGTCCTGAGGTTTGGCTACTATAACCATATGGGTACAGTGGTACTACCAAAATCTGAAAACCATTCGAACAATAAAATCAACCAAAAAAAATGGTTTCCAATTTTTAGTGTTATAACCAATCCGGCGGGCTCCGATCCGTTTGGGGCTGATTTGGAGCGCTTAAAACGGGGCTCGGGTCAGGTTTGTGTTAAACTTTTTTGACCTGGTTTTTTATCGGGTCGGGTATGGGTCAACCCCTTATGCCCCGACCCATCCCGTTTGACCCGATATTTATATAATTATTTTTTAAAATATAAAAATCTAAAAGGAAAAACAAATCTCTAATCTCTTTGTCTCTTTACCTAATCTATGTTTGAATTTAAAGTTTATTAAACTTAGATATTGTATTCTATTAAATTTAAGTTTATGTATGAATTTTAAGTATATGTTAAAATGTTTTTCTATGGTGTATATTTGTATTTAAGTGTATATTTAAATTTCCAATAAAAAAGAAAAAAAATTGTGTATATATATATTAATTTAATGTTAAAATTTAAGTCAATATCCTAAAATTCAATTATATGGTAAAATATTTTTGTATATTTAGTGGTTTGAGATTTTTTTTTTTTTTTTTTTTTAAAGGATAAAACGAATCGGGTCATTCGGGTCGGGTTTGGGGCAACCTATAAAAAACAGGCTTCAGATTTGGGGTGGGTCGATCCGACCCGTTGTCACCCCTAGATAATGCTTGGATACTGATCCAAGATATTAACCTATCAATGGGGTGTTGACATGTGGTATTTTATTAATACTTTTTACATTTATCTATTTATATTCTTCCAAAATGGATTACTACCAACATTCTATTAGTGGGTCAGTATCCGTAAAACATGATAATTTTACTATACACTACGACAGAGCATATTGTACTCCGATGTGGGTGCATTTTTTTCTTTGAAAAGTGAAAACTGAGAGAGAAATCTCTTTTTCAGTATTGATTATACACCAGTGATTTTAAGAATTACTTTTTTTTTTTTCTTTTTTTCTTTTTTTCCTGGTTACAACTTACGACAACAACAAAAATTGAAGTCGAGAAATGAACCAATTTAAAGGATTAAATAACAAAGTGAAGAAAAAAAAATAATGCATGTACTAATAACACCAATGTATTTTTTCACTTTAGTTTTTCAATTTTGGGTTCAAACAAAGTTGGTTGTGTTTGGGACCATAGTACTGGCATGTACGCCCAACGCAAAACCAATTTTTGCTCTCAAAGCATGTACAGTCAATGAGTAAAGCATATCATATCTGAACCTGTTCAGAGCATATCAAAGTTGTTGAATATTGTCTAGACTTCAAGACACAGAAATGAACGTTTGATTTTTTATTTTTTATTTTATTTTAAAGAAAGATTATCAATTTAATCCCTAATTTTTATAAATTATCTATTTTTTAGTTATCTTTTGATTTTTGGTGTCCTTGGTCTATCCTGTAATATTGGCAATTCCTTTCGGGCTAGGGCCTTAGCCCAGCTGGTGGAAGGACATGGATAGAGCTCCACATTGGCAGCTGGGGTGTGGGTCGGGGTTTTCTATTTGTCCTACTCCACATCCACCAACAAACAGACCACCGAATTTACATAATTTGCCATAAAAAAAAAAAAAAACATCAAGTTAAATAGTTAATTGTGGATAATTTCAGTAACCGAAAACAATTAAGTTTCTTATTATAATGTAAGTAACATTCATATTCATCCAAGTAACTTGTTTTATATATATGAAAAAGATGTTTTTTTTTTTTTTTTTTTAAGTACAATTTGAAAGTTGTTAAATTTAGTTATGTTCTAACTATTATAATCGATTGGTCTGCAAATTAAACTTGTCCCAACTAGGCTAGTTGCATTCTAACTGGATGCATGTATGTAGTTCCTTTTTAGGATGTCAAAATTTACAATAATAAACATTCGAATTTCACATTAAAAAAAAAAAAAAAAAAAAACTCAGAGAAAATATAAAAGAAAAATAATTGTTACTTGTCACTGTTTTGAAGGTTTGCTTTATTTATCAAAAAAAAAAAAGGTTTGCTTTATGGAATGAGACCATCTAGGTTCAGTGGAGATTGATGTTTTTTTTTATATTATTACTTTTTTTTAATATATAAATCTTCCAAAAAAAAATTAAGAATTTTTTTAAATTGTTTATTTTTTTCAAAATAATAATAATAATAAAGATCTCTACCATTTATTTACAGATTTAAAATTCTAAAGACAACATATATTGTCAAAGTCATTTAAAAAAAAATTAGATTTTTATATATAGATTTAAAATTTTAAAGACAATATATATTGTCAATTTTAGACTCAAAACATTACAAAAACTCTCTTCTAAAGACAATATATATTATCAATTTTTATTCTGTTGGTTCAGGTTCTTTTGTGACACTTTCAATTCACGTTAGTACAAAAGATTTTCTTCCTACTGGTTGCGTGTGTACAAGAGTGAGAAAACAGTGTGTTTTGTTCAGTTTTTTTTTTCCCTATAGCCTGTCCACATTCAAGTCTGTAAAAAGTCGACTCAAAACAAATTTAAAACATTAGGAATTAGGATATTTAATCTATATATATATATATATATAAACTAGTTAGGGGGCACATGTAAGCACGTGTTTGGTTTATGTTCTAACTTTTATATATTTTGCAAATTATAATATTGAAAGATTTGTATAGGATTTTTTATACACAATCAAGAGGTTTTTAAATACATTTTAGAACTACAAGGTTTTTTGGTGTATGATTAAGGGATTTCTATTTAAATACAAAAATAGAAACTTATCTTTAAAAAATTATAAAAACTGGTAGGTAGTTTTTGTAATGAGTCTATTGACATTTGATTGGATACATTAGAATTTTTATATGCCATGATTTTAATAAATTTATAAGAAAAAAGAATAAAATTATAAATACAATCAATTATTAAACATTAAATTGTCACAACTCTAACCATAATTATATTATATGTACTTCAAAATTATATTTATCACTGAATTCATTTGAATTTTCTCTAATAATATTCATTAAAAGGATTTTCAAAATTCTATTTATATTTTTGATGTAATTTTAAAAGTTTGTATACGTAAAAATGTCTTTCAAATGTATAACAAATTATAAATTATAAAAGAATTATCAAAATGACACATCTATCTTCTTTTATTAAATAGTATAGAATCTTTTATCGGTAAATTTGAAGTTCACCAAGGATATTATTGTCTTTCACTTACACAACAAAAAAATGGGGCTATAATTCTAACCTCTAAGAGCCAATCCTTTTTTTTTTTTTTAAAGAAAGCTTATATATATATATAGTCAATTTAGACATAAAATAAATAAATAAATAGAGAAAAAGTGGAATGATAAATTACAATTGATGAAAGAAAATATATAAAAAAAAATTGTGAATATATAAAATATATCAAATGACATTTATATCCCTAAATTAAGAGATTATTTGGAGTAATTTTGACATTGTATGAGGATAAAAATGTATTTTTCTTTTCAAACAAATATTAAGGGGTCTAAAATTAGTTGACAATATTCATGCTCTCATTCCCATTTTTATATAGTTAATAGATGAATTTCAAATGTGTAACAAATTATAAATTATAAAAGAATTATAAAATACCCTCTTTTATTAAAGAACATAGAATCATTAATGGCTAAATTTGAAGTACCAAGGACATTATTGTCTTTCACTTGCAAAAAAAAAAAAAAAAAATGGGGCTATAATTCCAAGAGCCAAGCCATTTTTATATATATATATATATAAAGGTCATATTTTTATATAATCAATAGATATAAAATAAAATAAAAATAGGGAACAAGTGAAATGATAAATTATGATTGATGAAGCAAAATATAAGAAAGAAATTGGAAATAAATAAAATTTATTAAATGACATTTATATCCCTAAATTAATAGATTATTTGATGGAATTTTAACATTGTACGATGATAAAAATGTACTTTACTTTTCAAAGAAATATTAAGACGTTTAGAATTATTTGACAATATATATATATATATATATATTTTTTAAGAATATTTGACAACATTAACAAATAATAATAATTTAACAAACCGTTTATTAAAAGTTTGTTGATACTTGATTGCTAGTTTACGTCTACTATTCAATTATTACTGCTCCTCTCTCTCTCTCTATCTCTCTCTATCTCTCTATCTCTAAATTATAGAAATTTTTTTTTATAATTTGAGAGGTATATAACATCATATTAACATATATTGAAATTAGGACTCTATATATATATATTAATTTGAGAGGTATATTACCTTCGTTGAACATATCCCATATTATATATCGCTTTGTTCTTTAACTTTTAAGAAAAAATTTCTATTACCACTCCTTCTATGTTCTGTTCCAATCATATACCATGAATTCTATATGAATACTCGAATCATATACCGTGAATTCTATATGAATACTCGAATCATAACCCTTAGATGAAAAACAAAAATTGATACAAGACACTACAACAAAGTGGTCTTCTGTTGCGGAAGAAATATTTTACGATTCACAGTAAAAAGGTGTGGTAAAAAAATTTATCGTGGATTACAACCGTTGCATTGCAAAAGCCCTTTTGTTGCGGATCTTTTGCCACAAAAGACTCAATTTTTTAATATTTACAATAGATTTGTATCCGCAGCAAAAAAGACACAGCAAATATACTATTTTCTTGAAGTGCAACAAGGATACAAACCTTTTGTAAATTATTTGTGGCATGCCATAAGTTAAAACTTATTCTCCTTGAAAAAAAAATCTCTATTTTAAGTAATTACTCTTCGTTTTATAAGGTCTAATGGTTTAGTCAAAACTTGAAAGAAACTGATCATATCATCAACGTGTACTATTACTCCTGGCCCATTCATGTAGGGGCGGATTTAAAGGGGGGCCATGGCCATGAAATTACACCAAATTTCAATTATATAAGTTAAGAAATTCTAATATATAGACAATAATATTAACTTTTTTTACTATTGTAATAATATAAATTAATTAATAAATATCTTCCCTATTTTATCGCCTCTGAAAATAGAAGACAAAACCAATCCCTTTTTCTTTAGTGAATTTAATTTCCGGTCCAAAAAAGTAAATAAAAATTCCTATTATCTCATAAATGATATATTATTGCCTAGTCTATTGTACATTATTTTTTCATAGATTTTCACTACAAAAAGCTAAGTAAATATTGAATGCTTAATATTTTATTCTACAATACTCATATATTGAGACAATTCAATCAATCTCAGATTAACAATTAAAGAAAAACAAAACTTATGAATATTTTTGTTTTTTATTAACAGTAATATATATATATATATATTAAAAAATCAATACAAATACCTTGTTTTTTTTATATAAAAAAAAAATAGATATATGAAAACTTAATTTGTTTCAACTAGATTCAATTGAATTCTAAGACTAAATGAAAGAATAAAGTTCTCTAAGTAATCACATACCTATAAAAGTAACAAAAAACATTTTCATATTTCGATTTTTTTTTTTTTTTTGAAAAATAGGATACTTGTTTTTTGAGGTTTTTTTTTTGTTTAATATATACATATATACGGTTTCTAAAAATCAAGCTTATTCATGAGTTTTTTTTTTTTTTTTTTTCTTAATTGTTCTCTTGCTTGAGAAAGAATGGAGATAGAGAATTTGAGATATATATTGGAGGATAAAGAGTTTAATATGGTAATTAAAAATTCAGGAGAGAATGTTTAATATGCAATATTTAATCTAATGATTTAGGAGAGATAATTTTTTTTTTTAATAATTTAATTAAAAAAGGATTACTCCTCGGATGAATCTAAAGGTTACGATGGTTTGTCCTCACATGCATATATGATAATAATTTCTTAATTTTGACTAAATTGAGAATTGCAACTTCTTTATTACCATTCTACATGGATGGTAATAATCTTCTTTATCTGCATTGTAAGTGTTTTGGTTCAAATATTGTATTAAATAGAGAAATTAATTATGGAATATATTAATATTAAGAAAAAGGCAGTGAGCACCGGCGATAGCAAAGCAGTTCTTTCCAACCATGGCTACGAGTGCACTGCCATTATTTTCAAAGATCTACACATCATCGATATATATATATATATATATTACACATATCATCATCTTTTTTCTTGGTTGTAAAATTTGGAAATGATCTATCTGATAAGCATCAACACAAATAACAGTCTAAATGATTTGTTAATTAGCCTTTTCATATATGAAAAGGCAACTTGGTAGTTCAAAGTCAAATTCATGCCAAAAAAAAAAAAAAAAAGTTGAAGTCGAAGAAAATATCATTCAAAAGAAAAGAGAGGACAGATGATTTTATCGTTTCACTAAAGTAACTTTGAAGAGTAACTAAATTAACTTTGATTTGGTCTTGTTAGGGATGGCAATGGGGCGGGTTCGGGGCGGGAAGGCCTTCCCCGCACCCCACCCCATTTATTTTTTGAAAACCCATTCCCTCATAAAACCCCACCAAAGATGGAGCGGGTTGGGGCGGGGCGGGGTATAATGGGGAGTGCTTTCCCCATCCCCACCCATTTACCCAATTTATATTTTTTTTTATTTAAATAATAAATATATAACCATTGTATATGATATAATATATAAAGTAGTAAATAATTCCAATAAACTATTAAAAAAACATCTCATAAACATAATTCTTATAAGTAATTCAATCATTTTCAAACATAAACATAAAGTATGAAATCAAAATGTTCGAAAATCATAGTGCTAATCATCTGCATTTATTTTTCTAGTTCTCTCTTCATACAATCAACTCCATTTAGATTTTTTTAATAGTATTTTGTTTTGTCACTTTATGTTAAATAAATGTGAAGAGATGTAAAGTTAGGGTTAATGTATATATATATTAAATATATTTATTTTTTTTGAAACTACGTAGTTTAACCAAGTATTATTTTAAGCGGGGCAGGGCGGGGTGAGGAGTATAAAACCCATCCCCATCCCCGCCCCCGCCCTCGCCCCCGCCCCATCCCCACTAAATCGAAACCCATCCCCACCCCAAAAGTGCAGGTCCCTGCGGGTCCCCGTCCCCACGGGGAATTTTGCCATCCCTAGGTCTTGTTATTCTTCTAGGTGGATGACTTCAAAGGATGTTTACCTGTAATTTCAACGGCATCATACTATTATTGTTCCATAGGGTAAAAATATTTGGAAATTATTTATTCTTCCTTCTAGATCAACTTTGATGCGACTGTTTTTGTATAATCGTCTCCGTATATTTGAAGACAATCTTAGTAAATCGGATTTTTACATTACCTCTTGTTGATTTTCTTGCAAATTTTGACAAAATATTATATATCAATTATTGAGATTTTTCTCATTTATCACGTGCCAGTTGAATTAAAGTACTAGATCTATAATTAAAACAACAAAGATTAATTGTAATAATAGAAACCAGCAATGGTTAAAATAAACAAATACTTCATTGTTGATTCTTCCCATGACCAGTTGTAATTACCGGTACAAAATGCAGATACCACGGTAAGATATTGAAAACAAGCATTCACTTATGGTTGATTTTTCGTAATTGCATTCCAGATTTTTTTATTTTATTTATTTTTATTAAGTTGGAGAAGGTGTCTTTGTGTGTTTAAAGCAGTTTATAATCATATGAGGATCTGTGAGCTAGCTAGTGTTTGTTTGTGATTAAAACGGTTTTAGAATCACGAGAAGAATCTTTGCGGTTTCAGAATCACCTGTTTGCGATTAAAACGGTTTCAGAATCATGTAAAGAATCTTTACGGTTTCATGATTATAATCGCAAAGAGGCACCACAGACCCTTTTATACGTATGGAACCCATATACTCCATATTGGATTTGTTTTTGGGATTCTATCCAAAAGGAGTCGTACCAATGGAGATAGTGTCCATACTTATATACATATACATAGATCTTAAAGATTTTTTTATGTGATTTTAAAATCGCTTTAATCACAAACAGACACCACAAACCCTTTTACAAGTATGAAATCTATATTCTCCACGTTGAATTTTTTTTTTAGACTCTTCCCAAAAGGCCTCGTACTAATGGAGATACTGTCAATACTTATATACCTGTGATCATCTCCATGTCTAGTCAATGTGAGATATTGAAAAATTAGATTGAATTACATTTCATTAAATATATTAAAAATAAAATTGTGTCAAGTTCCAATGCAAATAAACTGTGTTTGGTTCGTGTTGGGATTTGGAGAATTTCTTTTTCCAATCATAACAGTACATTTTAATCCTAGATGGCCGGATTAATTAGTCCTATCAAATTGCATGATTAAATAATCTCATCTTAATTTTTTTTTTCCGTTTTATTTTTTATTTTTTAATATTTTAATTGTTAATATATTACTCACATGCTGATTTTTTAAAACTTTTTAATATTTTAATTATTAGTATAATATATTTTATTAGTAAATATTTTTAAAATATTTGAAATAAGATTATTAAATTAATGGGTACGGATATTGACACCCATAAAACTTATTAGTACACCAATTTTTATAAATACACCCATATCTAAAATTTAAAAATTAAATATTACTATAAACACCTATCCTAATGCCAATAATACCCTCATTGAAATAAATATATTTATTTTAATACTTATTATTTATAAACACCCTTAAACTATTATCACACCCAATTTATAAGAAAAATCATATTATTTTTGGAATTAAATCCTTTTTTTAATGATGGTCAAATTTATTTTTGGAAATATCTCGAATGTAGGAGCCTTATAAAAGGGAATAAGATTTTCAATTTGGAGTTCTCTTATTTATTCAGCTATCTATGGCTATCTTTAAAAAAAAAAAAAATGTTGATATTTATAGCTATAGTTAAAACAAAAACAAAAATGTTGTTTTTTTGATAGAATTTATAACTATACATAAAAAAAAAGACAAAAACAATATGATAATCATGTGATGATGAGAAAATTTGATACTTGAAATAAAATTAGAGTTTAATTAAATTTAATACTTGAATTTTTTTTTTTTTTTTTTTTTTTGAAAGGTAAGTTTTTTTTAATCAAGAAATATAGTTGAAGATATGGTGAAATTAATGAGTGTATATAGTATTTGATTTATTTTTAATTAAAGTAACTTGTCCTTATTAGTAAATTTCTATTGGGATATTTTTGTACTTAAAATTTTTAATTAAATATGGGTGTACTAATAATTTTTTTGGGTGTCAATATCGGCTCCCTAAATTAATTTAATTTTATCCAATCTCATATTGCACTAAACACATCCCAATACTAATTTAATCAAATCAAATCTCATCCAATTCACAAGTCCTAATGTGATATGACATAATGTAATTCTACGATTTCACATCCCATGCAAAATTTTCTCTAAATGAACTTCAATGATTCTCTTGTGACAAAGTCACTAAACCATTTAGTTGATGCTAGATTACATTTATCTTCATTTCAAGCCTAGTTCTATGTGACAATATACTCACCCCACTAGAGGCTTTGTATATGTTTAAACAACTGGGTTCTAGTTTTGAAACACAATTTAACCGACGACATCGACTTAACAATAGTTTTTTCAATATGCAACTCTCGCTACCGAGAAATAGGCCAAGTTGAGAGTTAGTTTGTACGAATCTGTCTAAACCTTGTCATGATGCATTAACCAAAAACTTAATTAGATTTCGCAAGAGTCTTTGTACACGTGTAAGGAACTTGATTCAAGTTTTGAAACACAATTTAACCGATGACATCAACTTAAAAATAGTTTCTTCAATATGCAATTCTCGAGAAATAGACCATGATGGGTAGATAGTCTACTGAGATTTAGTTTGTACGAATCTCCCTAAATTGTTGTTGAGCAAACTAATCTCTTGTATAATATATATATTATTTTTTAAAATTTTAAATTTGTGACTAAAAACATTAAAGAGAAAAAAAAAAAAAAAAAAAAAAACAATTTATGCGGGCCGATTTCTCAGTTTGAACTCAATTCGGCCTGCACAATATCTTGTAAAATCCAAGCCGTAGTTTGGACTTGCAAATATTTGGCTCGGACCAAGTTTCAAATATTCGGGCCAAACTAGGAGATGTTGCTCTGGTGGAAAGTTTTCCCCTTTGTCAGCGGAGTAGTAGAGGACAAGAGAGGATATCTTTTTTCCAGGGGGGGTTACGAGTACTTTCAGAGGGGATTTAGAAGAGAGAAGCCCATAATAATTCACTAAAATCCCCACTTAAGGAGTGATGAATTTTTGGCCTTAACAATTATATTAAATAAATTAATAAATTAAAAATTTAGAAAAACAAAATCGATGAAAAATAATTTCAGTGTTTGAAAAAAATTTAAAATTTGATTTACAAATAGATTTCAATGAAATTAAAATCATCCATTAAAAAAAAATAAAAAAAATAAAAATCAATTAGATTGAAATTCATTAAAATCGATAAATTTCATCAAGATTTTTTTTTTGGTGAACTGGAGGGCAACAAGCCCAGAAAACAGCAAAAGGAAAAAACAAAAACAAAAACAGCAGAAACTAGAAAGAAGACAGAACAGTGCAGCGCCTGGAACATCCAAGGCCACTGGCATCAGCAGAAAGAACACCAGCAATCTCAAGAGGAGGCTCATCAAAGAACCGAACACCATAATCCTGCGCATGACCAAGCCGAGCTAACCCATCCGCAACCCTATTAGCCTCCCTGAAAACGTGCTGAATTCTACACTCCCAGTTAGCATCCATAAGGGTTCTGCAGCTCTGAATAATGCTAAAAAGGGGATGATTGATCATGGAAGGCTGCTGCAAGAGCTGGACACTAACAAGAGAATCAGTTTCCACAAGGACACAACTATACCCTGACTTCCAAGCCAACGAAAGGCCTTCAAACAACCCCCAAAGCTCGGCCTCAAGAACACTACCACCACCTTTTTTCAACACAAAACCTGTCACCCAATCATGAAGATGATTGCGCAACACTCCACCAGCAGTGATGGTGCCCGACCCTGTATTATAACTACCATCAACATTCAGCTTGACCCAACCTTCAGGAGGAGGCAGCCATTTAACAGAAATATCAGCAATTTCCTTCCTAGACCCAGTAACATTAGCATCCAACCACTCTTTAGCGCTCCTAAAAATGATCAACTGCGGGTATTGAGGAAGCACAAACTCCTTATCAAAAACTTGACTACATCTCCATTTCCAAAGGAACCATAAAACATAAGCAAAACCCAAGTAATGAGGAATCCTACCCTTACCTACCTTACCATCATGCAAATTATCATCTAACCAATTGTCAAGATCCCCCTTGAAAGAATTAGAGGTGGTGAACCCTCTACAAATCCCTTCCCACACACCAACCGAAACTGCACATCCACGAAGAAGATGATCAACAGTTTCAATGCCAACCTTACATCGCGGGCAAGTACTATCACCATCCATTCCCCGAGCAACACTTTGATGATTAGTAAGAACCTTACCATGCATAAGCACCCATAAAAAATGCTGTAATCTAGGCGGAAGCTTGATATTCCAAATAAACTTCCACCTCCACGGATGACAGCTCACAGAATCAAACAAACCATCATACGCAGACTTAACAGAAAAATCACCACTTTGACTCCATCCCCATATAAACCTATCATGACCACTGCTCAAACCTCCAGCATGAATTCCAGCCACACAGTAAACAATGTGCCTAGGAAGAACTAGCTCAAGCTGCGAAATATTCCATCTACCATTCACTAAATAATGCTCAACATAATGGGAAGCAACATCCTCTGAAATACTAACAATGGCATGCTCCAAAAGAACACCAATCCCAGGGACCCAATTATCTAACCAAAACCTGATTTTATCACCACCACCAACCCGCCACCTAAGCCCCTTATTTAATAATTTGACACCATGCACAATACCCCTCCAAGTGCTCGAACAAACAGACCCCATAATTTGCTCAAAATTAGTAAAAGAAGAATTCTTGAGATACTTACTATTAAGAAGCTGGCACCAGAGACCATTCTCATTTTGCAACAAACGCCAACCCATCTTAGCAAGAAGAGCTTGATTCATGCCCTTCGTTTTCTTAATGCCAAGCCCACCAAACTTTTTAGGCACACACACACTATCCCAATTAATCAGGTGAACAGCCTTCCTAGACTCAGTATGGCCCCATAAAAAATCCCTATTGATCTTATCCAATCTATGACAGATATCTCCAGGAAGCTTGACTGACTGCATGGTATACACAGGCAAAGCGGATGTAACAGATTTAATGAGAGTAACACGACCAGCCAAAGAAAGGGACTCACTTTTCCAAGCTGCCAGTCTCTTCTGAGTTTTTTCAACAAGCTCCACATAAGTCTGATTGGTGACCCTACCATGGATAAGAGGCACCCCCAAATACCTACCCAAATTCTTTGTCAAAGGGGATCCACAAACACTAGCAATTCTTCTGGCATCAACCTCTTTGATATTATTAGAACAAAGAATTCTAGACTTCTCAAAACTCACTTGTTGACCAGAGAACCTACAAAACTCATCCAAACACTCCTTCATGACAGTGGCTTGAGAAATAGTAGCCTGACCAAAAAGAATAAGGTCATCAGCAAAAAATAAGTGTGAAACCTCCGGCCCCCCTCTAGAAATCTTCACACACTTCCAAAATTTCTGGTTAAGCTTATGGTTAATCAAGTGGGACAATTTTTCCATACACAAGACAAAAATATAAGGGGATAAGGGATCCCCTTGTCTGATGCCACACCCAGGGATAAAAGCCTTCGTTTTTTCCCCATTCAAAATCACTTGATACTACACACTCGAAATACACCACATAATAAGATCAACTAACTTACCATCCAAACCCACCTCCACAATAACATTTCGAATGAAGTCCCACTGCAATCTGTCATATGCCTTGGCAAGATCAATCTTCCAAGCAATATACCCTTTCGTACCTTTCATTGTTCTATACTTGTGGAGAACCTCCTGAGCCACAACTATGTTATCCTGAATTTGCCTCCCAGGCACAAAAGCTACCTGGTTAGGACTAACAAGGTCAGGCAACAGAGTCCTAAGTCTCTGCACAATTACTTTGCTTATAATCTTATAAGTGGAATTGCAAAGACTAATGGGTCTGAGATGAGTCATACTGAGAGGACTGACCACTTTAGGAATGAGAGCGATAAGAGTATGATTAATATCAACAGGAAAAGATCCTGACTTAAAACTTTCCACAACCAACCTAACCAAATCCTTCTTGCACACCTCCCATTGATTTTGGAAGAAAACAGCAGGAAACCCATCCGGACCAGGAGCCTTTAAACCACCAATCCCAAAAAGAGCACTCTTAACCTCCTCTTCAGACACCTCCTTACTCAAATTAGAAAGCACCCCCTCCTCCAACCTTGGAAACATAAGAGGCAACTTATTGTAACTATCCAAATTCTGATGACTAGAAAAGAGATTTTGGAAGTAAGAGACGGCGATAGCTTCCATATCTCCCTTCTCAATCCTCCAAATGCCCTCCTTATCTTTCAAGCCTTCTAATTTATTAGACCTCCGTCTGATAAGAGTACCAAGATGGAAAAACTTAGTATTCCTGTCACCCTCCTTAAGTCAAGTAACCCTTGACTTCTGCAACCAAAAAATTTCCTCAAGCTCAACAATTTGATTATACTCTTGCCGAAGCTTAACATCAAGTTTTGCCAAGCCAGGCAAAAACCTCTCACCTAGGCATCTTTGAATGCCCTGTAACCTAGCAAGAATCCTCCTTTTTTTTTGTGAAAAATAGAACCAAAAACATCTCTATTCCAAGAACTCAGGATGTCAGTCAAATAAGAGACTTTTCCAGAAATCGAGCCCCCATTCCTGTTCCAATTAGAACTCACCAAATTACTAAAACTCTCATGTTTTATCCACATAGCCTCGAATCTAAAAGGTTTAAGATGATTACGAGGGACATGATTACTATGCAGACAAAGAACGATAGGGCAATGATCCGAAGAGATTCTAGGTAAATGACGAACATAACCTTCCGCAAACATAGTCCTCCATTCCATAGAACAAATCTCTCTATCCAGTCTCTCCCAAATATCCTCCCCAATACCTCTCTTAGTCATCCACGTGTACTTTTGCCCAATGAACCCCATATCAACAAGTTTATTACTACTAATCCAGTCCCCAAAACCGGTATTGGTAAAGCCCTGACGACCTCCCCTCTTCTCAGAACTGTTAACAACTTCATTGAAATCCCCCATAATAACCCAAGGGCCTGTGAAACACTTCCTTAACGCACTCAGATAATCCCACAGATAACGCCGAACCACAATGCTAGGATTAGCATAAACAATAGTAAGAATCCAAACCCTATCTCTTTCAGCAACCACAGCAGTGACAGTATGCTTAGAACTAGCCACTACATGCAACTTCACATTCTTACCATTCCAAAGCAACCAGATACCCCCAGAAAAACCAGAAGCCTCCACAATGAATCTGTCAGAAAAACCCAATTTATCAACAACTTTACTAGCCTTAATACCACTAATTCTAGGCTCTAAAATGGCAATCGCCTCAAAATGCTGAAAACGTCTAATATCATAAATAATCTTATCAAATCCCTTCTTTCCTGCACCCCTAACATTCAATGTGCAAATCATTAAAAAATAATTATAAAAGAAGAGAACCTATTCCATAACAACCTCCATTGCCTCCTTCAATTTGGAGGCAACCTCATCAAAATTAACAATTTCATCAAGATTAACCAACTGATTATTACTAACAATATTCCCATCACCAGAAGAGTTACACTCACCAGGAGGAGGCAGAGAAGAATGCTCAGCAGTCACCACAGCTCTCATCACCTCCTTATGCAAGGATTGTAACACATCTGTATCCTGGAGGACCTCATCTGTATCAGCTTCTGTCAACTCAACCACATGTGCTTTACCTTTATTACTATATCTGCCCTTACCCACAAACTTTCTCACCGGAGTAGAATCCGTGGAAGGTTTGTTAAAGCATTGGATTCCAGTAACATCATCCTTCAGATATTTGTTAAAGGAAGGCCTTGTTTCTCTCATCCTAGAAGAGCCTGTATTAGATATCTCAGCCAACACCGAATTAGCGTTACCTATGATGGTGGAACTCGGCCCTGCCCCAGAAATATCCATACCAACCTCCTCCTCCTCCTCCTCCAAACCCTCAGAAAGTATAGAGAACCGGGATCCATCCACCTTTGGACCACCAATCCGCACACCTTTACCAGACTGTACCATTTTTCCTCTCTCAGTTCCCACCAATCCATTCGCAGAAGCTGTCCTACTATCCCCAATCTGCCCAGAATTTCTGATGCCCTGTCCAGGAGAGTTATTAACACCCCGACTGCCAGTGAACGATTTCCCAAAGTGAGCAACAGAACCATTCCTCTTACTAGCAAAATGAGCACCCATATTACTTCTACCTGACCTCCCATACGAGACTTGCATCCACGGTCCAAACGAATCCTCTTCAACAGCAGGCTGCACATTCTCCCTTGGCACCTCAGCCTGAGCACTTTCATTCTGATCTCCCTTTCCCATTGTACACCCCTCCTTACTATGTCCCATTCTTCCACAGCTGTAACAAATCAGCCCAATGTTTTCATACTCAACCCTGATACACCTGTCATCCACACAAAGAGAACCCTTTAAAGGTTTAGTGATATCAATCTCAACACAAATCCTAGCAAATCGTCCCCTAGCTTGAGACTCAGTGATTGGATCCACCTTGAGTGCAGTACCCAGCATGCCCCCAATGCTCTGCAGAAGATCAACTTCAATCCATTCCATAGGTAATTTCAAAAGCCTCACCCAAACCGGCATCCTCTGAATCTCCTCCTCTCCAGGAACAAAATTCGGTCTCCACTTTTGAATAACCAAATATTGATTGGCAATAATCCATGGCCCTCCAGTTAGCACAAATTCCATATCCTCTACCATCTGGAATCTTGCCACGAAATATCCATCCTCCAAATCGGTAAGCTGTCATTGCCCAATCAAAGCCCACTTCTGTCTCAATTTGGAGAGCATAAAATTGAGTGTGTGGGATCGTCCCATGATTTTTAAAATCACGGCATTAGTCCACGGCTTACACAATCGCTGCTTCAATTCTGCTGAAAGCCTCATATTGGGTCCATTCAATCCCTCAGTAACCGTGATGTCCCCATCCTCAATCCTCAATTTTTCCTTACCCAAACCAAATCCTGTCCAGCTCCCCTGGTTTGACTGCCCCAGAAGTTTCGCTTTGAAACTCTGATCTGCCGAAATCCTCGAATCTCCTCCATCAACATCCTTCTGCGAACGGGCTCGCTTAACACCCAATCGAGGGTCTGGTGGTTTGTCCTTCAGAATCTGACTCCCTTCCTTCTTCAAAATTTTTACTTTAAGTTAAAATATGAAATTCTTTAGGAGAGAACCACTTTCATATATTTATAGTTTTTCTATCCTCGTGACTAAAATGAAGTTATAATATTAAATTGAGACCGGTGAGCTTCTAATATTAAGATGAGACTTGTGGGCACCATTGATTAAACAGGTAATTAAAAACTTGATTAAGCACCTCTTCCTCGTTATTTTTGACCAGGGTCCAAGTCTGATGTTAAGATGCTAATTAAAAATCTATCCTCTTCAAGTCAAAAGGAAAAAGGCTAGTAAGCATGAATGTTAAGATTAAATAAATACATAAAAACACAAAACTTTATTCATTTAATTATTAAACATCCCATGCATGAGGCTCTACTACGTACATTTTGCTTGCCTCCAATTAGGAAGACATATCATGTTATTATTTTCAGTATTGCTTATTGCATGACAATAGACTGTCTTATCATCCAAAGAACCATGCATTAGACTTATTAGCATTTGAAGCTACTGGAGACATTATGCCCGGTACATTTATTGATCATCAACGTCTTAGGTGGAGGTAGGCGGTGGTGGTGGAGGTGTCTTAGGTGGCGGTGGTGGTGGCAGCGTCTTAGGTGGAGGTGTTGGAGGCGTCTTAGGTGGATCGAGGTGTCCTAGGTTGGGGTGGTGGTGGTGGTGTCCTAGGCGGTGGTGGTGGTGGTGTCTTAGGTGGAGGTGGTGGAGGCGTCTTAGGTGGAGGTGTCTTAGGTGGGGGTGGTGGTGGCGTCTTAGGTGGGGGTGGCGTCCTAGGCGGGGGTGGTGGAGGTGTCCTAGGTGGTGGTGACGTCTTAGGTGGGTGTGGTGGAGGTGTCCTAGGTGGAGGTGGTGGTGGCGTCCTAGGCGGCGGTGGTGGTGGAGGCGTCTTAGGTGGAGGTGGTATTGGTGTCCTAGGCAGGGGTGGTGGAGGTGTCCTAGGTGGTGGTGGCGTCTTAGGTGGGGGTGGTGGTGGTGTCTTAGGTGGCGGTGGCGGTGGTGGCTTAGTTGGAGGTGTCTTAGGTGGGGGTGGTGGAGGCGTCTTAGGTGGAGGTGTCTTAGATGGAGGTGGTGGTGGTGTCTTAGGGGAATTGGGTGGTGGTGATGGTGAACTTGTTGAGGCTACCAAAGTGAAGAAGACAAGGTTTAGGGAGATAACAAGGGCTGCTGATGCTAATGCCCTTGAACCCACCATTTTTTTTAGTGATCGAGTTACAATTGTGTGAATGATCAAATTGGTGAAGATGGCTTGGGGTTTTATACCAATAAAATTAGCTCGGTTTTAATTAGTTTGGCGGAAATATAATATGTATATGTTAGCATTGGCCGGTACAGCTAGTTTTAGATTCGCCAAATTACCTTTAATGGCTAATAATACCTATTACTTCAAAAATATATAATATTAATAATATCTATATAAGTGGCCAAACTCATATACGAAGATGATGAATAATAATACAAAATTTAACTCAAATACAAACACTTAAATCTTATAAAATAAAACTAATTCGTTTACTCTTCCAAATGAAAAATAAATAAATAATTTAACTTAAGGGTATACTAAACAGCGTAACCGAACCAACCCGTCTAATCCAATCTAAACTTTAACTTGAGTTCATTCAATCACACATATTAATATATATATATATATATATTAATTGGTTGTTTAGTTTGGGTTGCTGAAAATAAAATCCACGTTTCTCTTTATGTCAAAAAAAAAAAAAAAAAAATCCACGTTTCTCTGGAATTTTATAATTTTATATTTCTTTACTTTTTTAGTTTACTTTTATTTATCAGTTTTGTTTTGTTTTTTTGTTGAGAATCTCCGTTCTTCGGAATCTTTTTTTATTTTATTTTTTTTATTTTTTTTATTTTTAATTCATTGTAATCATGAACTATTAGGTATTGTACCACTCATCTTTTTTATTTTATTTTTTATTTTTTTTATTTTTATAAATAGAATATAATTACTCATCTTTTTTTTATACCATTTACGATATGAGTTTTATTTTATTTTATTTTGTTCTATTCCCCCTTTAAGCTTTTTTTATTTATTTATTTTTTAATTTTATATTTGACACTTTAACTTGATCTTATTTTTATTTTAAATCAGACTATGGTATATTATTTATTTTTCCGTTATGATATTTTTATTGTTAATCATATAGTATTTTTCTTAATTTTTATAATAATTAAATAACGCTTATGTTTAATATTTTTAAATTTAAATATATATTTTTATAATAATACAAAAAATGATTTTTGAGTTCAAAATTAAACGGTTAAACCAATGAATCTACCCAAACCAACCCGATTTTTTTTTGTTATTTTAAATTGGTTTAACAAATCACATTGATTTTGTTTGGATTAAAATAAAGTCAAACTGATGCATATTGGTTTTGTGTAACATTAAAAAAACCCAAACTAAACCGAAAATGCACACCCCTATCTTAAATTTGCTAAATACAAAAAAAAAAAAAAAAAAAAAAAAAAAAAGGTAAAATAAAATGAAAAACTATGTAATGGTTTGTGTTGAGTTATTCAGTTTAATAAAGAGTGACAATATTTGCACCTCTCTGAAATTGCATGTGCACCCCAAATAAGTATACTTTTAAAATTCCAATTTTCTTTTGCTAGCTGGTGCCTTGCTCTATGTTGTCCTGTTGTAGGTTAGGTTTGCTTTTGTTGGCTGTGTTGTTTGTTGTTGCCTTGGCTGTGCTTTTGCTTGTTTGTGGGGCTTGCCCTTCTTGCCTTTTGGCTCTTTTAATGAAGTAATCTTTTCAAAAAAAAAAAAAAAAAAAAAAAAAGAATTCCAATATTACCCTTAAATAAAATTATAAAATGTTCAATATAAATACATCTTGTATATCATGTTAATAAAATTTATAATAATTAGTTACACAAATATAAAATTTATAAAATTCATACTGGTAGATGAACAAGTTGAGGTTGGGCAAATGACTCATAAATTAGCGGCTTGTATTCTACAAATGGCAAAAAGTTTTTTAAAAAAAATTACCTGGTCTATATAGGTGGATATATAGATACTGTCAAAAAAATAAAATAAAATAAAATAAAAAATCATGAGACTCATTATTTTAACAAATATTATAATTAGTTACATAAATATAAAAAATTATAACATCTTTCGATTAAAATATGATTTATTTATTAATTAAAACTTAAATGGTGATTATTTAAAATTATAAATATTAAATGACTATTATAAAAATATTAAGGAGAGACAATCATTGAATTTAATTTTTTCTGTAAACAAACTACTAAAATCAATTAGATGGGCTGGAAGTTCAAGTGTTCAACAGCTTTCAAAATCTCAATGCACAGACTTTATTCAATTCCATTTTATGTCACATAGAGGCTTCCCAGTCTTCATGTAATCATATGGTAGTTTATAAGGAGATTCCGATTATCAGATTTTGAAGTTAAAATGAAATATAAAAAAAAAAATGGAGAAAAGAAGAGGCACCTCCTCAATCTCGAATTCTTTGGTTTTGGATTTGGGGATGTGTGGCTCCTCCACAATTTATTTTTTTTCGTTTTAAAATTTTTATCTTAATTATTTTATTACCTATTAATTTATAATATATTTTTTTCAAAAATTAAGAGAAAGACCATACAGTATTTCGTAATAAGTGGGGAGTACTTATCGGTAATAATATTTTGAAAATTTTTAATGGGTATATAAACAAAAAAGGGTGCACATACAGGTCTTTAAGATGTAACCGTGTAAATATCATTACTCTCTAATAAAACACAATCAACAAACCAATCGGATTGTTTTTAAGCAACCAAATGAGTTTATTTTATTTAACTGAACCAAACCAATCCACTTAAATTGGTTTGGTTTAGACGGATTGATCGGTTTCACGGTTTGGGTGCCTACTCCTAACAGTGAATAACTCGTTGGAAGGTGTGTAAGAGGCATACGAAAATGTATTGCAGGTTGATGAGTTTCCATCTTGATCAACCTCAACTAAGGGGAGGAAAATTTGGAAATTCAAGATATTTCTTTGTTTTAATGAGGATAACTTCACATGGAAAGTCAACTGAAATTTGGCAATTCATAATATGGTTATTAATCTGATAATTTCAAAAACAGTGGGAACTCTGGGAAGTCAACTGAATTCGAGAAAAATTTGGCAATATTCAAAATATTGCTATTGATGAGGATAATTCCATTCCCTAATTGTGAAGATTTTACTAATATTTATGGCCCTTGAGGTTTGCCATATTCGTAACTTTGCCGCCTCTAGTTTCAAAAATGGTCAATCTTCCCCTGAAAATCAAATTATTCAAAGATTTACCCCTGCCGTTAAATAGTGGTTTAACCGTTAAACACCAAGAGCAATATTGTGAGTTTATGACTGTGGTACTTCCAAAAAAGTTGCTACACAGCAAGGAAGCAGACCTAAACTAACATGCCATTGGTAAAAATTTATTTTCCTTAACAATCTTTATATTAACTTTTATATATATATATATACAATTTTTCTATTTTTAGTTCGTTCTGTAATAAAATATATCAGGATGAAGAATGTGGACCATTAGATTTACATACTTTGACTCAAATTGAATATCAATAATTAATATATCTAAATAAAACCAAAGCAAATACACCATAATACATGAGATTTTGAATCTTCCGGTGTAAACAAAAATAGTGGTGTATGAGTCATTATAACTACCGATTGTCTGAAAATGTTACTGGTATTTAGAGGATTAAGGTGAAAAAAAACCTGATGGAACCAGTTTTGGTTCTTAAAATTGATCTGGATCCAGTTCAATTCTTTGGCAATTTAGCCATAGTTTTACTATATATGATTATGGTGGTTGTAGAACCACGTTAGCTCGATGAAGAGCATCTGCATAGGTGCCTCCATATATTTGGAATTAATGTGCAAAATTGCTATATGGATGAGCCCATATATATATATTGACAGTAGAATCTGAGCAGTTCTACCACCATTAAAGCAATAAAAAGTAAAATTATGGCTAAATTCCAGTGAATCCATAGGATCCAAAAAATTGTTAAGAAATTTTATTAATTGACACACATCTCCCTTACTGTTAGTCAAACTTAACCGTTGACCAAGTTTGATTGTCAAAATTACCAAAAGTTCCTCTGGATCGGAAATTCTTAGGGGAGAATTGTAAATAAACCCTTGACTTTTGATTAAATGTCAAATAAAACCCTCTGGTTTGAACAATCATAAAAAAAAAAACACTCCAATTGTTTTTGGTGAAAATGGACCTTTGCTTATGAATCAAAGATACTAAAAAATTAGTTATGTTAAAACGTATCATAGTAAAATTATTTCATTACTAAAGAGAATTTCCAAAATATGCAAATTTGGACAATTCTATGTTCATTTCAATTATCTACCCATGGCCATAAAATTAACTTTAATAGGTGTCTGAAGAGGTTCCATTAAAATTTAAATTCTACAACTACAATATTGTTGGAGTAATTTATCAATTATATATGCACTTGGTATTTTCTGCTGATTTCCCATTGAGATTGGATGGAATTTTTTATTTTATTTTTTTAATAAAGATCAAAATGGAAATTTTATTTAAACTTGACTGTTAACCGATCAAAACTTATGAATAATAAAGTCTGATGGATGGTTATGAGTCCAAGATGAAACATAGGATTGTGAAACATATATACATGTTATCAAAAAGAGAAGTGCTATAATCACTCCCTCAACTCACTCTCTCAAGCTCCTCTAGCTTCTCCTTTTGACAATTGTCTATTATTTACTTTTTTGAACTAAATTTTAGAGCCATCATTAATTAATTGTTTTTATATGTTATTTACAATTCAAACCATCATATCTTACCAAATTGCCCTTTTTTTACATCAAATTGTCATAGTCCTTTTCTTAAATATTAATAATATTATTATTTTATATACCTCTTTTTTATTTTTTAAAATATCATAACAAACATAATTTATACTTGAAAAATTATCATTTTTGTCTATATTATTATAAGTTCATCATATTTTATAAAGTAATTATTTTTACGCGATTTGAAAAATATAGTTAAAAAAATTAAAATTTCATTAATAATATCAAAACTCAAATATACTAAAAAAATGCAAGATGTCAATGTTTATTGCATTTTAATAACTTTAATATTAATATATTTGCTAATTTTCTTTTTAAAATAAAATAAAATAAATTTAATAAATATTATTCAACCCATTTTACCTTTGAAGATTTTTTGCTCACATATTTGGAAATGAAATTTTGGTGTAAAAAAAGGGCAATTTGGGTAGATGTGGATGGTTTGAATTTTAAATAACATGCAAAAATAATTTATTAATGATGGCTCTAAAATTTATTTCTGACAAGTCAATGTAGGACAAGTGTCAAAAGGAGAAGGGAGAGTGAGTTGAGAGACTGTATCTAGTACTCTTCTATCAAGAATAGCAACTGATATATATATACCATTTTCATCTCTCTCAAGGTTTGAATTTGGAAGAAGATTTGTTCATGATCTATAGAGAGAGATCGAGTGAAAGAATTGGCAGGATTCGATTGTGAGAAATGAGATTAGAAATTATAGGTTCAAGAATGGATTTTCTATGTGGGAACTTGAGCATAGTCTCATTTGATTTGATTTTGATGGTATGGTTTCAGTCGACCAAGTGATTAATGGTAGTTGAACCATTTTGATGGTAGAGGGAGCCATCAAGCATAATTGTATAAAATATGTAATTATGTAATTTTAATTGGGATTTATTTAAAGGGCCTTAGCCTTTTAAAAAAAAATAAAAAGGGAACTTAATTGAACCAAAATTATAGAAATTACATTATACTGGATTGAATTTTTGTGATTTTGGGCCCAAAACACTTTAGTGGATTCAAGTAGCAAAATCGCCCATTTTCGTTGGGCTCAAGTAGTAAAACCACCCAATTTCAGCCAAGTCAGCACATCCTGTCAACATTACTAGCCACATCATCTGATCTGCATGAAATTACTCAACACGTTGTCATCATTCGATGACGTGACAAGATACGTCGGCCAACTTGTCTGACGTGCTCACACACGTCACCTTTTGCCTCGTCTTCTTCCAACCTCTCAAAAACAAAAACAAAACAAAAAAAGTTAGGTCAAAATCAAATCAAACAAAACAAACATTCTCTGTAAATTCTCTGGCGTTCGAAGCAATTGGGGAATTGGGTATGTTCGGATTCATGAGAGAACAGCGTGTGGTGTAGTATTGAAGGCGGTGTCGCCGTTTGAGCAGATGATAATATCGGGTCTGTGGAACAATTCAGCCATTAGAAAGTCTCCGAGAACTCGTACGCTTTCTTCTCTTTGCTTTTATATCATCAAGTTTTTATTTTACTTAATTGTGATGTTTGCTTTAAGGGTTTCATTTTAAAATTTACTAAGCTCTGCTGTGCAATGGACTTGTTGCAGAAAATTATTTGTTACATTGAATGTCGATTCTGGACTGAGCCTATAAATGTTGAAGAGAGGGGCCTTCTGTTGATTACAGTAACCCCATAAATCCTATTGAGAAGCTTGAGGGAGCCGTCAAGCATAAAAGATAACTTAGGTTCTATAATTCCAAGGTAAAAGCTCCTTCAAGTCTAATTTTCATAAGTTTAACTTTCAGATAATTGTAGACAATTGGTACTTACAGGAAGTAGGTGATATAGTCTATAGAGATTAATGGCCCAAGGGTTATGAGAGAACCCTGGGCTGCCTAATTATTTAGACTCCATTGCCTATTTATAATATACTAATTAAACTCAGTTGATCCAAGTGTGAGGATTGTAGGGTATCTCACTTGGCTTAACGGGCACTGTAACTAGTGTTCATAGTGATCGGATCAGCATAATTATCTTCATGGGTCTCAAATGTCATCACCTGATTCGTTGGGGCATCGATTGAACTGCCTAAATTATTGGGCATGCTAGATGATAAGTTACCAAATTAATTGGAACCGTTCCACTTGCTAATTTAGTTTATTAATTGTATCCATAAGGGATTATTCTACCAGCACCAATACCAATCTACTTCTTTGTGGAATTCTGGTTTATAAAAATTGGTATTACTTACTAAGTGAGGTTATTCAAGAACATCAATCTCCATTTTTTCAGAATTAAGAGATTATTGATGTTTTTTTCTTCTCCCCTCCACTCTCCCCCATCTCTCCATTTTCATTTGGGTGCTAAAGATGATTTTGATCGCATCTCTTTGCAGGTTTGGCTCAAGTTATACTGATATATAGTTGGAGATTTGCTTCGTTAACTGTCTAGAACATGAAAACATGGAAAGCTATGGTATGTGCTCATAACTCCTTATATGAATGTTGCCTGTTTTTCCCTTAATGAATTTTAGCTTCTATGGAGTTATGCTTCAATCACAATGGCTAGATTATATATAGGAGCTTCAGCAGTTGGTAGAATGAAATGATTCACATGTTTAATAAAGTGACTAATGATTTATAATATATGATTCTAAAAGCAAACCACACAGCCTAAGAAGGTGCCGTCAAACCAATGGCTTTACTACTGAGATGTGTGTTCATCATACAAGTTGCCATTCTCAATTAATTCAAAATTAATTTTGACTAGATTGACTTCTTTATTACCATCAATGGGATAAATTAAGAATTTAACGTTTTTTATTTTCATCCTGCATGTACGATAATAATTTCTTAAGTTTGAATAAATTTAGAATAGCAACTTTTTTATTACCATTCTACATGGATGGTGATAATCAATTACATGTTAGAATAGCAACTTCATCCATTTTTTTTTTTCTTATCCATATCTTCATCAATCAATGCCTTTGTCTTTAACTATTACAACCTCGCAGACGATAGGCAATATCTGTAGTAGATACACTCATACACACCTACAACCGGGATCAATGACTTTCATATATATATATATATATATATATAAAACATAGAAATTAAGAAGCTGCTCTGAGTATGAAAATATGTAGTGTATAGAGGACATATTGAATCATGTAAAATCAACATATAAAATATTGGTAATTATATAAACTTACATGACCAGAAAACATGTAAAGTAAAAGATTGAATTTGCCCATGTAACTTCAGCTGGTATGTTACTAATTAGGTAACCAATTGAACCAAAATAAAATATTGGAATAACTATCGGTACATATCGGAGAAAAAAAAAGAAAAGAAAAGGAAATATCATTCTTAGATATTGAAATAATAAAAATTTTGCAGAATTTTTGTTATGGAGGTCTTGAATAAATAAATAAATAAATCGACCTTCATATTGATGTAGAGGTGACCTCCATCAATGGAGTTTTGAATATTATTTGCCAATTTATACACCTAATAATCATCATCTCTTACGTTATCAACACTTGCAAGAATCCTAGTAGATTTGGCTTGGTAATGGTAGCCTTCCTTCAAGCACTTCATGAGTAGTGGGAAACAAAAGAACATGATTAATCTTTATTAATACTTTAAACTATACATAAAGTATCATTATTGAAGTGATTAAGGATTTTCTTCGCATATGTTACCATACAAATTACAAACCACGTCTCTTTTCATCAACTCTAAAATATGTATCGATTTCCTCTGGATTCACATTCAGAGATTCGTTCAGCATAGCTCTGCATCTATTACAAAAAATAAATATGTAAATAATATCGTAGTGAAGTTATAAAAAGCAATTACAATACCTCAATATAATAGTTTGCTTCATTCAAAAGCTTAAACCGTTAAATAATTAAATTTAAGTTCTAACAATTACCAGAAGGTTTTTATCTTTCTTCATTCGGTCTAAAATGAGTATAATTCAGTAAATATCATTTTCCAATACACCAAAATAATCACTTACCTGGTCGACATTGTCAAAATCCTAGTACTTTCATATAATTATCAAGTAATTGTATGGCATTTAGCTTTGATCAAAGTGATCAATTATTGAAGTAGGGTCAGAATATTTGATGGAAAGCTAGCATGAAATGAAAAGAGAGCACATACAACTTTAAACATTTCACTAAAGTAGTCTTTATATCAAACCCCACACACGTTTAACTTCGTCTCCTTCAAGACAAGTTCCCCGTTGGGAGATTTGTCTCAATAATACAAGTTGCTAATTGACCGAGAAACTGATTTATATTTACCATATAGTTTTTTTATTTTATTTTTTGGTATTTGTGGGTGTTCAGGCCAACTTGCGCACACCTTGATTAATCCCACGAGATCCTGAAGTTAATAGCCGGGTAAACCTCCAGTGGCCCTAAAAGAAGCGTGGTTGTCAAGGATCGAACCCAGGAAGTCTGAGTTTACGGCTTGCCTTAGTGTCCAGCGACACCACCCCTTGGGGTTATAATTACCGTATAGTCAATGCATACTTTTGAGTGATAAATTGTGTTTTTCCATCATTGAAATACCAAATTTTAACTCTAATATACAGTTAAGGAAGTGAAAATTATAAAAAAGTAAATTTGAATTTATTGCTAAAATCTAAAAAAGCATTTATAATCGAAAGCAAAATTTTTAAGGAAAACAAAAAATTTCCTACTCAAAGTTATTACGATACGAAAATATTGTCAAAATCTGTATCCGTAGGTTTTCAAAGGAACATGGTTGGTGCCCTCATCAATCATTAGCATCCAGGCTTTAGAATTAAGGCGACGAATTTCATTAGCTGCAAATGGCTAATTTCATTATATTAGAAAGTCAGTTATATAATTTCAAACTTTTTTCATAAACTATATTATTTCATTGTTCGTACCGTTCATAAAAAAGTCACATTGAAATTCATTGAAATTTGTTAGATTTCATCAAAATCTTTATGAATGTTAATATAAGAGATCCTTTATAAGAAATCATTGTACAAATATAAGCTGCCTAAACAAAATGTTCTATTTTTATTTTTTTTGCAATTGCTTTCACTATCTACAAATAATTTTATTATTTTTATTTGATTAAAAAAAAAAAAAAAAACTTAAATAAACCAAAGGTAAAGATTGGTAATTCCTCAAAAGTCTGACTTAAATTTTCTTTTTTCTTTTTTCTATACGAAATGTTTTGTTAGGGAAAAGCAATTAAAGTTCTTTAAGAAAAAAAAAAAAAAAACAAATAAAGTAAAAAATAACTTACATCTTTGCATGATGAATTTTGAATTGGATTTGGGTGCCATTAGAAAGAGGAATAATCCAAGAAACAGAGAGACAAAGAGCATCGATATTTATATGAGTAATGCTAGATAACCCAAAAATTTAGTCCAAATTTCAACCTAAATGATGTGATAAGTAATTTGTCATCATCACACACAACATGAGATGATGTGGTTAATGGAAAAATCGTTTGCCATATTATTTGGGCTAAATTTTTGGTTGTCTAGCTTTAGTGTATTTATATATACAAAATTTTCATGTACAATTAACCGATAATTTTGTAATTAAAACAATTTTTTTGAAGATGTGATTAATAATTATGTGATTTTAATTGGATTTAATTTAAGGGTAAATAGCCTTTAAAAAAAATTATAAGGGGACAGTCGAACCAAGCAAATTAGAAATTACATCATATGGATTGGATATTTGGGTTTTTGTGATTTTGGGCCCAAAACACATTTGTGGGTTTTCTTAGTAACCCATCCAATTTTAGCCAAATCAGCCCATATTGCTAACATAACAAGCCACGTCATCTAATCGGTTAACGGCAATTGTTGACGTGCTAAGCCACGTCATCTGATTCACTTAAAAAAAAATTATTTGACACGTTGTCATCGTTGGTGACGTAACAAGAGACCTCGGCTAAAGTGTCTGACGTGCACACACACTTCACCTTCTGCCTCCTCTTCTTCCTAAAAAAAAGTGAGTGTTTTTTTAGGTCAAAATTTGAATGAAATAAAACAAAAATTCTCTGTAAATTCTCAGGCTTTCGAAGAAATTGGTGAATTGGGTATTTTCAGATTCACGAGAACTCATCGGCACATAACCGTACGCTTTCTTCTCTTTGCTTTTTTTATATCTTCAAGTTTTTTTTTTTTACTTAATTGTGATGTTTGTTTAAGGGTTTCATTTTAAAATTCACTAAACTCTGCTGTGGAATGGATTTTTGAAGCAATTTATGTGTTAGGAAATGGAACATGTAGCGAATTCTTGTTTCAGATAGCAAATTATACATTTAATGTCGATTCTGGATTTGGAAGTTGATTTGGGTTTTTGTGATTTTGGGCATTTAAGCTCTGCCTGAAAATGTTGATTTGGAAGTTGTTGAGAAAGTACATCATTTTGTTTGCTTTGTTATGTCATAGCTTAACCTAAGAATGTCAAAGCCATGCTTTATTTGATTTTCTCTTTTGAAAATTTGTAGATGTTTCATTAAATCCTATTGAGAAGCTAGAGGGAGCCGTCAAGCATAAATGAGAACTAGGTTCTATAATTCCTTCAAGTCTAATTTTCAAAAGTTTAACTTCCTCATTGTTTTGCCGACTGCTTAGATAAGCTTAAATATTCCGCCACCTATATTAATTGCATTGAATGAAACTTCTCCCAAGTTTTCATGTGAGTTACTTGTTTGAGATTAAGTGCTGGCTTCTAAGTTTTGTTCTTCTTTCTGACAAAAGCTTCTAAGTATCACTGCTGATGGAGGAGGCACTAATTAAAGCATGGAATGTTGATGCTAATACGAGAGTTGTCTATGATCTCAATACAACTTAAGCATTTCCTAGGTAATTACTCGAAATATCGTCTGTCATCAAGTTCTTCCTTTGATTACTGCCTTTTCAAATTTTTGTTTTGCTGCAGTGTCTTGGATCTAAAGTGTGTAGTCCTGTTGAAGTTTGAACCGATCTTTGTTTCTGCAGCAGCATCCAGAGGGTTTTTTTTTTTTTTTTTTTCCTTTTCTTCCCCTTAATTTCAATTTTGAATGTATTATTTTAATTAACAAACTGTGATTTGTCTGTTATTCTGTTTAATTGGTAGCCGATAACTTTGTTCCAAAAAAAGAAATGGTAGCTTTTAAGTTTCCAGTTGATATGGCCGTTTCAACTCTACAGACATCAGCCCACTTCGTGAAACCTGTTTCGGACTCTGTTCCCACTGTTGGGTTCTCAAAATCTTTGAGTTTTTCTTCAAATTTTTTGGGTTTAATCTCAAAATCTGTCAAGAGCTTTCATGCTCCACAGAAGCTGGTGGTCTCTGCTAGAAGTGTCAATGAGAAGATCACAGACAACGGTTTTTCTGCTCCTTCTACGACCCGCTCAAAAGTCAGACGACATACAATTTCTGTCTTTGTCGGGGATGAAAGTGGAATGATAAATCGGATTGCTGGGGTCTTTGCAAGGAGGGGATATAACATTGAATCCCTTGCTGTTGGCCTGAACAAGGACAAGGCACTCTTCACCATAGTTGTCTCTGGAACTGATAGGGTGCTGCGACAAGTTGTCGAGCAGCTTCAGAAACTTGTTAATGTTTTGAAGGTTGAAGATCTCTCAAATGAGCCCCATGTAGAACGTGAACTAATGCTTATAAAAGTGAATGCAGATCCAAAGTACCGTGCTGAGATTAAATGGTTAGTGGACATATTTAGAGCAAAGATTGTGGATATCTCAGAACATTCTGTTACAATTGAGGTAACTGGAGACCCAGGCAAGATGGTTGCTGCTCAAAGAAATTTGAGCAAGTTTGGAATCCAAGAAATCGCCAGAACTGGAAAGATCGCCTTGAGAAGGGAAAAGTTGGGTGAGTCGGCTCCATTTTGGCGATTTTCAGCAGCTTCATATCCAGATCTTAGAGAATCTATGCCTATTGATGCTCTCAGGGGAACAGGAAATGAAGCACTAGTCAGTGAAACTGATATGTCTGCAGGGGGAGATGTTTATCCAGTGGAGCCATTGGATGGTTTTGCTGTCAATCAAGTTCTTGATGCACACTGGGGTGTTCTCAACGATGAAGATACAAGTGGACTCCGATCACATACTCTGTCCATGCTTGTAAATGACTGTGCTGGAGTTCTTAACATTGTTACAGGAGTTTTTGCTCGAAGGGGATATAATATTCAGAGTTTAGCTGTCGGACATTCAGAAACTGAGGGACTCTCACGCATTACAACTGTTGTTCCTGGTATTGATGATTCAATTAGCAAGTTGGTGCAGCAACTTTATAAGCTAATAGATATACATGAGGTTCAAGATCTTACTCGGTTTCCATTTGTTGAAAGAGAATTGATGTTGATAAAGATTGCTGTAAATTCTGCTGCACGACAAGATGTCCTTGATATCGCCAGCATCTTTCGGGCGAATGCTGTTGATGTGTCTGATCATACAGTTACTCTTGAGCTTACAGGAGATTTGGACAAGATGGTTGCACTGCAGAGATTATTAGATCCTTATGGCATTTGTGAGGTGGCACGAACTGGGCGAGTGGCTCTGGTGCGTGAATCAGGTGTTGATTCTAGGCATCTTCGTGGATATTCTTTTCCTCTATGATTTGATGAAATTTAATGAATTTTACAAGTGTGGTAATTCACACCAGGAAAAATTTCAGTTTCTGGATTTTGTGAATTCTTCATCGTTTAACATATTAATAATTATAGGGTTTTGAACTTAATTTACCCTTCCAAACTAGTTGGTTAAAAGAGTAGTGAAGTTCTTTCAAAAAAAGTTTCCAGTTGATATGAAATTTTTAGTCATTAATACAGTAAGTGATAATACAGTAACATCTTCAAAAACATGTTCTCTCCGTCTCTGCAATGCAATGGACTATTGCAGCAAATTACATGTTAGGAAATGGAACATGTAGCACAACCACTTCCAACACTGAAGAACCAGAGATATGCCTCATTCATGGCCGGGCAGCAGGCGGCAGGGGAGTATAGGCCACCTTACATGCGCTTCATCACTGGTACTGATGGACAGGTCGGTCCAGACTCCAGGGTACAGAGGAGGGCTCAACCCGCAGCACCAACCCTAAGTCGTTCTTTCTCTTACATTTCTGTTTTCTGTTCTAGCATTTCATCTTTGTCAACAAGTCCAACTCCCCAGGCGCCTAGGGCAGGAGGCACATCAACTATACCTTGACCCCTGATGTGCTTGCTGCAACTGGCACCTGCGGGCTATCAGTGCACTGCTAGACAATGCTGCTCATGAAACAGCGTTTGGCAGCGTTAAATGTGGCCCATGAACACTAAAAAAAAAAAAAAAAAAGAGGTATTAATTTATACTTTGAAACTTGCATTCATTTGATTTACTTTTGATGTTCTGGAAAATTGCAGGTTTTAAGGTTAACTAGATGGTCTGATAGTCCGATATCTTCTTCTGCTGTATAATCACAGTTCAATATCCCCTTTATATACATGGTTTTAAGAGATATTGTATTATTTTCCATAGAAAAATTTGACATTTATAGGTTATGAAAATTTAAAACTTGAATTTTGGACTCATTATCATTATACATATTTATGAATTTGGTAGACTCCATTAAGATTCAATTCAACAAGAGATGAGCAAGATACCAAATATTGAAACAAAACTATGCTTTGATATTACACTAATTGTGTACAAGTAGTTGGTATCGATAGGAGCTTAATATGTATTTTTGTTATGGAGGTCTTGAATAAATAAATAAATAAATCGACCTTCATATTGATGTAGAGGTGACCTCCATCAATGGAGTTTTGAATATTATTTGCCAATTTATACACCTAATAATCATCATCTCATACGTTATCAACACTTGCAAGAATCCTAGTAGATTTGGCTTGGTAATGGTAGCCTTCCTTCAAGCACTTCATGAGTAGTGGGAAACAAAAGAACATGATTAATCTTTATTAATACTTTAAACTATACATGAAGTATCATTATTGAAGTGATCAAGGATTTTCTTCGCATATGTTACCATACAAATTACAAACCACGTCTCTTTCCATCAACTCTAAAATATGTATCGATTTCCTCTGGATTCACATTCAGAGATTCGTTCAGCATAGCTTTGCATCTATTACAAAAAATAAATATATAAATAATATGGTAGTGAAGTTATAAAAAGCAATTACAATACCTCAATATAATAGTTTGCTTCATTCAAAAGCTTAAACCGTTAAATAATTAAGTTTAAGTTCTCAACAATACAACTTGCAAATTGACTGAAAAACTGATTTATATTTACCATATAGGATTTTTTTTTTTTTTTTTTTTTTTTTGGGTATCCGTGGGTGTCTAGGTCAACTTGCGTGTACCTCGACTAATCTCACGTGGCCATGAAGTTAACAATCGAGTAAACCTCCAGTGGCCCCAAGAGAAGCGTGGTTGTTGGGGATTAAACCTAGGAAGTCTGAGTTTATGGCTCGCCTTAGTGACCAGCGACACCACCCCTTGGGGTTATAGTTACCCTATAGTCAACGCATACTTTTGAGTGATAAATTGTGTTTTTCCATCATTGAAATACCAAATTTTAACTCTAATACTACATTACAGTTAAGGAAGTGAAAATTATAAAAAAATAAATTTGAATTTATTGCTAAAATCTAAAAAAGCATCTCTAATCGAAAGCAAATTTTTTAAGGAAAACAAAATTTCCTACTCAAAGTTATTATGATACAAAAATATTGTCAAAATCTGTTTCCAAATGTACACGGTTGGTGCCCTCATTAGCATCCTGGCTTTAGAATTAAGGCGACGAATTTCATTAGCTGCAAATGGCTAATTTCATTATACAGTATCAGAAAGTCAGTTATATAATTTCAAACTTTTTTCATAAACTATATTATTTCATTGTTCGTACCATTCATAAAAAACTCACATTGAAGTTAATTGAAATTTGTTAGATTTCATCAAAATCTTTACGAATGTTAATATAAGAGATCCTTTATAAGAAATTATTGTACAAATATAAGTGTAATGCCCTTCAAAACTGATTTGTAAACTGTGAATTCGTGTTTTGTGTGTTGAGAGAGAAATGAGAAGAGAGAGAGATCAGAGAAAATATAATTGAAATGGAAGAGTAATTTTGTTGTAAAATTCGTTATCTCATTCTGTTAGAGATAGACATTTTATACAAGCAAAAGACAAGTGGCCTGGAAATAATCTCCTGAGAGAGGCTCACTGAATACAATAACAGAAAAGACAAATTACGAAAATAGACAAGTAAAATGTGAAATTGCAATTTGTGACTCTAGGCCCAATTAGCTTTCGGATCCAAAGAGTCCAATCTTCCACTCAGCCCGCCTGAGCCCAAGTAGACCAAAATAAGAGTCTGCTTCCCTTCGTTGTTTGTTGTCTGAAAGTTCCCAAATTCCCATCTTCAAATCCCTAATTGGAAATACCCAAAATTGGTGCAAATAATTGACCGAAAAATCCTTTCTTTTTCTTCAATCCTGATATTCCCCACCTCTTAAAGACCCGATGTCCTCACAGGTCGAGCATTCCTGGAAAACGTGATCGAATCACCGAGGTGTCTTCCCAAGTGGCATCCTCCGGCGTCGAGTTAGTCCACTGAACCAAAACTTGGGCGACAGCTTGGTTGCTTCTCTTCATAACCTTACGGTCCAGTATGGCGACGGGAAACACCAGCATCTGACCGTCTGAACCTATGGGAGAAAGAGTGGTGCAAGTTGTAGCTGTAGCTCCGACCATCTTCTTCAACTGGGACACATGGAACACCAGATGGATTTGAGAGCTTTCCGACAGCAAAAGGCGATAGGCGACTGGACATATTTTAGCTATCACCTGATCGGACCATATTTACACCTATTTGAGGTCCCCATTTCCTATCGTTTGTACTCGTTTTCGAGCGTATTTTTGTATTTAATGTGTTTTGTGAGCTTTGTGTAGGTTATTTGCCATAATTAAGGTATTTGAGCTTAATTGATGGGTTTTGGAAGTTAAAAGGGCTGAAATGGAAAAGGGCTTGTGCAGTACACCTACATTTCGGGGGTCATATCTCCCACCTCAGATCGAACTAGGTGTCATACTACCTATTTTCAAAAATCCCCGGCTGTCTACTTTCCAATGGTTTTTACGGATCGCAATTCCGATGTTTCTAGAGAAAGTTATGGCCATTTTCGTAACGGTGCGCGAGACTGAAAAGCTGCGCCGGACCACCAGCGCCGGACCAGCGCCCTCACCAGCGCAAATATGGCAGAAAGTCACCGCTGGTCGTGCGCTGGACGACCAGCGCTTGACTACCAGCGCCCTGGGCACCAGTTTCGCGTATTTTGGCCAATTTTGAAGGGCAATCTTGTCCTTTCACTCCCCATTCATGCCCTAACCTCCCAACTCTTTAAATACCCCCATTTGGGGTCTAAAACCACAACTTCTACACCTCCCACACCCAAAAACCGAAATCCCCATCATCTTCTTCCTCCTCCATCTTCTTCCCCAAATAAGTGAGAGCTTCAAGCTCCCATGGAGGATTTTCCTCCATGGGAGCTCACCATACATCTCCACCACCCTTTTTACACTACATCCACCCATCTAGGAGTAGATTACAAGAAGAATGGAGTGGTCTTTAGACCAAAAACAAGCTAGGAAATCAAGGAGAGCTTGGAGGAGTGTCTTCAAGGGTTGTCTCCTTTTAACTCATTTCTTTTTGTATTTCTAGTTTTCATGGATGTAATCACCAATTTGGGAATTTTGTAAACCTACACTTGTGCAATAAATGTATGAATGTTCCTTAGATTCTTTGGGTTTTGTTCTACTCTTTGCCAAATCTATAATTTTCCCTCTTATTGTGATATTCATGTGTGTGGATGGTAAAAATCGATATGTATGCATGAATGGGATTAGGAGTAGAGTAATTTAAATTAGGAGTAGTGTAATTTAGCTTCCCATGATTGTTTGTATGTTGATGAGTGAGCCAAAATGTCATGTTTAGAATGATTTGAGTGTTTGAGTATTAGCTCCAAAGAGTGGGAAAAGCTTGGTTGATTATGCATTCACATGCTAGACTAGGCTTGGGTTCCATATTCTTGTGCTTAATGGGTCTTTTTATTAAGGCACAATTGCTCATCTCATGGCTTGGGTTGGGTGATGAATTGATTTTGGTGAATTCCTTAATCAAGCGAATGAACCCTTAACTTGAATTGAATGCTCTTAATGATAACAATCAACTATTTGCACATTGTTGTTTGGTGAGCTTGTCCCATTTTTAGCCATCCATCTTAGGGAGATTTGAGAGATAAGGAGAGAGCTTTCTCTATGAGAGAGTTGAGCATTCATGAGATTGGAGACCGCCGTAATAGTATAGTGGTGAGTACATATCGGATTGACAACCGAGAAACCTGGTGTTCGATTCCCGGTTACGGATGGGGTCTCCTTTCTATCTATTTTGTATTTCTTTCTTTGTGTTTTTGTCTCATCTTTGATGTGTACTTCCATTCATTAGGGTTTGATGTAAATCTAGCATTGTTGTCTCTTTTATTAAATATGTTTGTTGATGGTTGAGTGGTCATTTGAAGTGCTTAATGCTTTTGAGTGGTTAGCCACCACTTGAATGAACCTTGGTTGTTGTGTGAAGGACCGAGAGGTGAAGCACGCAACGTGCATGAGTAGATTGGTCACTACATGCAGGGTAAGGTAGAGATACGCGAGGCTTTTGCATGTAAAGCCGCTATATGTGTCTCATAGTTCTTAATGAACTCGTGTGTAGCTTAGGTAACCATCCGTTGATAGGTTGCTGGTGCATGTGGGTATAGCCTTTGTTGCTTGAGAGAGAATATTGGTGAAGATTAAGTGAGCACGGCTTTCAATATTGACAATGCATGTTTGTATGAAATTGTGTGATTGCTATGGTTGAGTCACTTACTTAGTGTAACCATTTATATGCCACATCTCTCACATCCATACTATCTTTGTAAATACTTTTGTACATAAATTATATTTTCATTGCAATATTTACATTTAATGCACACACACACCTCAATTCATATTTTCCAAATAAGCTAAGCTAGCGACGATTGACGGATTCCACCTCCCTGCGGAATGATACCCTTGCTTGCACGCTATACTAGTCTCTTGACTCGTGCACTTGCGAGGTTGAATGTGAAATTCAAATCTTTTGATACACCTCAACGACGTGTCATCATCACCTAAAAGGGGCCAAAAAACTGAGGAGCGAGTTTCAAATTCCGGCAAAGGGCGACGGTGGTTTGTCAGTACGGCTGCAATCTCAGATATACCCAATCCCCAATTTCGAATTCTCTTTCAGAACGATTCCGATCTGCATAAAACTTCATCATTTCCTGAGCTTATTGTAGATCTTCTTTAAGAACTGACTTGATTTTTTCTCTTTCGCAGGTAAAATCCCTTACTTCTGGTGAATTGATGTTTAGGATTGTATATGAGAAAATGGGAGGCTTGTACCTATACAGAGCCTCGAATGGAGTCATCGATAGTGAGGTGTGGTAGTTTGAGTTGTACCACCACTCGACCATGGCTAACCAGCTAGCCCACTTCTTTGGCCTAGCCCCTGTCATGCAACGTAGGTAGTTTTCTAGGCATTGGTTCAGTCGTTCGCTTTGTCCGTCCGTCCGTCTGTCTGTGGGTGGTAGGCCATACTTAAACAGAGTCTGGTTCCCACTAGTTTGAATAGGCATTGCCAAAAGTTACTAGTGAAGATCTTGTCCCGGTCACTAACTATGGTTGTGGGAAGGCCATGCAGCTTGTGTATGTTGTTAAAGAATAGGGTGGCTACTTGGGCAGCCGTGTAGGGGTGTAATAGGGTGAGGAAATGAGCGTATTTGGTATAGCGGTCGATGACCACTAAAACCGTGTCGTGACCTTGGGATGGTGGTAACCCTTCTATGAAGTCCATAGCTATATCTTGCCATGATAGCCATGGAGGGAATGGGTAGGGGCTGTAGTAATCCAGGATTCTTCACATGTTCCCCTTTGCACTGTTGACAGACTGTGCATTTGGCTACCCAAGTCATTACCTCTTATTTAAAGCTTCCTAAAAGAAATAGTGTAGAAGGCATCTCACTGTCCCTTTAATACTCGAGTGCCCGCCCATAGCGGATTCGTGTGCCTTCACAATAAGTCTCTCCCTTAGAGTACCGTGACTTCCCACATAAATTCTCCCATCTTTCCGTAGGATTCCATTAGTGAGGGTGAACTCTGTACTAGTAGCAGGCCTTACCAGTAAACTTGGAATTTCCCTCATAGCCAAAGGGTCTTGTGAGTAGCTGTCATGTATCTCATCTATCCAAGCAGGTTGAGTAATGGACAGTGCCTTTGGGGATCCCTCCTCAGTGCACATTGCCCTTGAAAGTCCATCGGCAACAACATTCTCCTTCCCTTTCTTGTAAGAAATCTCATAGTCATAGCCTAGCAATTTAGTTAGCCATTTCTGCTGCATCAGAGTAGACAATTTCTATTCTAGAAAATACTTCAAGCTTTCATGGTCAGTTTTGATCGTGAACCTGCTCCCATGTAGGTAGGGTCTCCATTTGTATATGGCATAGACAATTGCCAGCAGTTCCTTTTCGTAAGTAGATAGGTCAAACTTCCTTGGTGGGAGAGCTTTGCTAATAAAAGCCAAGGGTCTCCCTCATTGCATCAGCACTACCCCAATTCCCACGTCCAAGCATCTGTCTCCACAGTAAATGGCTGTGAGAAATTGGGTAAAGATAAAACCGGGGTGGTAGTCATAGCTCTCTTTAAATTCTTAAAGGCAGTGTTGACAGTCTCTCCTCAATCCTCATTCATAGCTGTCTTTCTTGAGTAATTCTATCAAAGGTTTGCTAATAACCCCGTATCCTCGGACGAATTTTCGATAATACCCCATAAGGCCTAAGAACCCTTTCAATGCTTTGATAGTTCTAGGAGTAGGCCAATCTAGCATGCCTTGTATTTTTTTCTGATCAGCTGAAACCCCTGCAGCTGAGATATTATGCCCTAGGTACTCCAATTCGGTCTTACCGAATTCACATTTGCTTCTCTTTACATACAGCTGATGGTCTTTGAGTAATGAGAGCGCTATTTTTAGATGTTCAACGTGTTCCTCCATGCTTTTACTGTAGACTAGTATGTCGTCAAAAAAAACGAGTATCATTTTTCGTAAGTAGGGCTGAAATACCTCGTTCATTATGCTTTGAAAAGTTGTTGGGGCATTTGTCAAGCCAAAGGGCATGACCCTAAATTCGTAGTGACCTCGATGGGTCCTGAAAGCTGTTTTGTGCACATCTTCTTTAGCCACCCGTATCTGATGGTATCTGGCCCGTAGGTCTAGTTTAGAAAACACCCCTGCCCCCTGTAATTCATCCAATAGTTCATCAATTATTGGAATGGAAAATTTGTCCTTGATCGTTATTTTGTTTAGTTCCCTGTAATTCAAACAAAAACGCCAAGTTCCATTTTTCTTCTTAACTAACAGTATTGGAGATGCAAATGGGCTATTGCTAGGCTGAATCACTCCACTTGATAGCATTTCCTTGACTATCCTCTCTATCTCATTTTTTTGGACGTATGGGTGTTTGTAGGATCGGATATTTATGGGTTTACTATTGGGTTCCAAAGGAATGTGGTAGTCTTTGGAACGTCTTGGAGGTAAAGACTTAGATTCCTCAAACACCTCTGAAAACTCTTCTAGTGTAGGAAGCAGAAAATTAGGGACTGTCTGCTCTTCTTTCTCCATATCCAATGAGTATAGCTGTATTATTGGCTCTGCTCTTAGCTATATTATTGGCTTTGCTCTTAGCTGAGCCTTGCTTAGTTGGTCGGCTATTCTCTTTCCCTCCATCTGCTGCAGCTTACCATTTTCCTGGATACCTCTTAGGGTGATCCACTGGTTTTCCTTCTGGAAACTCATACTAAGTTGTTTAGCATCCAAGAAGTACATCCAAGAGAATTGGTCCCACTTCTTGGATCCATTGCATGCCTAATACTGCATCACAGCCTCCTAGTGACAGTATTCTCATTTCTGTGGTAAATTTGACCCTCTGTAATGTCCAAGTGAACGCAGGGCATTTGGCCTGACTACTTATTTTGTCTCCCCCTCCTACAGTTACCCACAGCAGGTTTGTGTTCTCTACTTCCACTCCAGTGAATTTCGTAGTTTCCGGATCCAAAAAATTGTGGGTGGAACCACTGTCTACCAGGATGGTGACTTCCCTATTCTTCACAAGGTCTCTCAACTTAATGGTTTGAATGCCCTTACTGCCCCCAGCCAAAGCTTGGTGTGAGATAGTCATCTCCTCCTCCCTTGTCATTGTAAGTTCCTCATCGTTACACTTCATGTTTTCTACTTCCACTTCTTCTTCTTCTTCACTGTCTTCCTCTCCCCTGAGCATGTAAACCTGTCTTTTGGCACACTGATGCCTGATGGTGTAAACTTCATCGCAATTATAACACAATCCATTTTCTCTCCTTGCTACCATTTCTGCTGGAGGCAACCTCCTGATGGGAAATGTTTCTGGTTTCCTCTGATTTTGGTTGGGTTGTATGTGTTGGTGGAGTGTGGGTCCCCATTTTGGAGCTCCCAGATTCCATTTGGTGGTGGTGGTTATGGGATTAGGTGTGGTGTGGTGAGGGGATTTGTTAGGCCAGGGTCTCATTATTTTTTTTTTTATTCTAAGGCTGCCTCTTGCAGCCTGGCTAGCTCAATAGCTGAGTTTAGGTTTGTAAGTTTGAACATCTTCACTGCATTTCTAATCTCCCCTTTCAGCCCACTCACAAAGCAAGCTAAGAAAAATTCATCACAAAGCCCTATATTCTTAGCAATTAGCCTAGGTTGTAAATTTTCAACTCGTTCCTGGAAATCTATTACTGAGATGATCTGCTTGAGTCTCAAAAACTCACCTACTACATCTTCCTGCTCTAAATCCAAGAACCTCACCAATAGAGACTCTGTGAACTCTTCCCATCCTATATCTCTGTTAGCTGTATAAAATGATTGGAACCATGTCTCCGTTTTTTTTTTGAAATGTATGGAGGCCACCAACACTTTCTTTTCAGGTTCCACAGGATATATTAAGAAGAACCTCTCACATTTCTTAATCCAAGCTCTAGGATCCATACCATCAAACTTAGGAAAATTTAATTTGGGGGGTTTAAATTGACTTTCAGGTGTTACCTTGGTTGCAGGGAGAGCAGAGCTTTGCTGCCTATGCGAGCTTGATGCGTTGCTTGATCCAGTAGGGGCAGATCCGAGGATTCCCTTTCCGTTGCCCTCAAAGTTCTCGCGGATGGATTTGTGGGTGAGTATCTCCAGAACTCTGGTTATTTGAGCTCGTTGATCAGCCATCTCAGCCCTGAATTTCTCTATTCCGTCATCCAACTTCTGCAGCTTCACTTCAACCATTTCGATTTTTCCATCAATGACGTGATTTCTTTCATCCAATTCTGAAAATCTGCCCTCCATATACTGATGTTTCCTAGTACCTTCTGCCATTGCCACAGGTTGCAGGATAGACTGCTCTGATACCAATTTGTAATGCCCTTCAAAACTGATTTGTAAACTGTGAATTCGTGTTTTGTGTGTTGAGAGAGAAATGAGAAGAGAGAGAGATCAGAGAAAATAGAATTGAAATGGGAGAGTAATTTTGTTGTAAAATTCATTATCTCATTCTGTTAGAGACAGACATTTTATACAAGCAAAAGACAAGTGGCCTGGAAATAATCTCCTAAGAGAGGCTCACTAAATACAATAACAGAAAAGACAAATTACGAAAATGGACAAGTAAAATGTGAAATTGCAATCTGTGACTCTAGGCCCAATTAGCTTTCAGATCCAAAGAGTCCAATCTCCCACTCAGCCCGCCTGAGCCCAAGTAGACCAAAATAAGAGTCTGCTTCCCTTCATTGTTTGTTGTCTGAAAGTTCCCAAATTCCCATCTTCAAATCCCTAATTGGAAATTCCTAAAATTGGTGCAAATAATTGACCGAAAAATCCCTTCTTTTTCTTCAATCCTGACAATAAGCTGCCTAAACAAAATGTTCTTTTTTTTTTTATCTGCAATTGCTTTCACTATCTACAAATAATTTTATTATTTTTATTTGATTTTAAAAAAAAAAAATACAATACAGCTTAAATAAACCAAAGGTAAAGATTGGGAAGAGTGATTCTCTTATAATTCCTCAAAAGTCTGACTTGAATTTTCTTTTTTCTTTTTTCTATACGAAATGTTTTGTTAGGGAAAAGCAATTAAATTTCTTTAAAGAAAAAAAAAAACAAATAAAGTAAAAAATAACTTACATTTTTGCATGATGAATTTTGAAGTGGATTTGGGTGCCATTAGAAAGAGGAATAATCCAAGAAACAGAGAGACAAAGAGCATCAATATATTTATATACATACAAAATTTTCATGTACAATTAACCGATAATTTTTTAATTTGAACAATTTTTTTGAAGATGTAATTATGTAATTAGCCTTTAAAAAAAAAATTATATGAATTAAATATACAGTCGAACCAAGCAAATTAGAATTAAATCATTTGTGATTTTGGGCCCAAAACTCATTTGTGGTTCGCTTAGTAACCCATCCAAATCAGCCCATATTGCTAACATAACAAGCCACGTCATCTAATCGGTTAACGGCTTGACGTGCTTAGCCACGTCATCTGATCCACTTAAAAATTATTTGACACGTTGTCATCGTTGGTGATGTAACAAGTCACCTCGGCTAAAGTGTCTGACGTGCTCACACACGTCACCTTCTGCCTCGTCTTCTTCCTAAAAAAAGTGAGTGTTTTTTTAGGTCAAATTCGAATGAAATAAAACAAAAATTCCCTGTAAATTATCGGGCTTTCGAAGCAATTGGTGAATTGGGTATTTTCAGATTCACGAGAACTCATCGGCACCTAACCGTACGCTTTCTTCCCTTTGCTTTTATATCTTCAAGTTTTTAGTTTTCTTACTTAATTGTGATGTTTGTTTAAGGGTTTCATTTTAAAATTCACTAAGCTCTGCTGTGGAATGGATTTTTGAAGCAAATTATGTGTTAGGAAACGAAACATGTAGCAAATTATACATTCAATGTTGATTTGGAAGTTGTTGAGAAACTACATCATTTTGTTTGCTTTGTTATGTCATAGCTTTCTTGAGTTTCTAGGAATGCTTTCTTCATATTTCTTAACCTAAGAATGTCAAAGCCATGCTTTATTTGATTTTCTCTGTTGAATATTTGTAGATGCTTCAAGTCTTATTACTAATGACAAAGATTTACCCCACTCTGCTGATATTTTTTGGCGCAGCAAATTCGTTAATTATCATTAGGTTCTTAAACTTGTCCAACTGAGCGATTTTAGAAATGCTATGGAATGAATAACATGTTGTGAACTATTTCTTTCTAGATGCTTCTTTTCTTACGTCTTGGTATGCAGTGGTGTGATTGGATTCCTGATATGTTCAAGAGAGGGGCCTCCTGTTGATTTCATTAAATCCTATTGAGAAGCAAGAGGGAGCCGTCAAGCATAAAAGATATCTTATGTTCTATAATTACGAGGTAAAAGCTCCTCAATTCAAGTCTATTTTCATTAGTTTAACTTCCTCATTGTTTTGCTTACTCCTTAATTGGATAAGCTTAAATATCTGGGCACTTGTATTAATTGCATTGAATGAAACTTCTACCAAGTTTATTTGCTTGGGAATGTAATTCACATTCAAAACTTGTTGACATGTGTTTGACTTGTTACTTTCTCAGGAAAAGTTTAGAAAGAAAGTGAAGCAAGTTGAGAGAAAAACTGGAACTGGAAAAGTTTGTTAAAATTGATTAATCACAACTTAATAATTACACAGCTCATAATTGTCTTATATACTAGAATTTAGTCACATGTAAAATTGGTCTTCTGTTATTGGTACAGCTGGATTGCTTGAGATGACTTGAGCAAGAGTAGTTCATCCAACACCTTCCTGACTTTCTTTATGCTTAACATCCCCTCTCAAATTCAGTGGGGTATCTGTCACAGTGAGTTTGAATCTCAGAAACTGAAATCTTGGTGTTGACAGTGGCTTTGTAAACACATCAGCTATTTGATCTGTTGTTGGCACATGATTGATGATTAAAGCCTTTTGCAAAACTTTATCTCTCACAAAGTATAAGTCTAATTCAATGTGCTTAGTTCTTGCATGAAGAACTGAATTGTTAGCCATTGCTATTGTGCTGAGATTATCAACCCAAATCGTAGGAGGCTTAGTCTGTGTCACTTGCAACTCATTTAGTAGTGACTGAAGCCATGTTATTTCTGCAACTGGAGCTGCTAGACTCCTATACTCTGCCTCTGTTGAAGGCCTTGAAATGGTGTGCTGCTTCTTTGCACTCCAAGTAACTAAATTCTGTCCAAAGAAAACACAGAATCCAGTTGTTGATTTTCTATCATCCGGGTTTGTAGCCCAGTCTGCATCTGAAAAACCCACCAAATTCAAGTTACTTGAAGAATTTTCTGACCTTGTAAACTGTAAACCAAAAGTTGAAGTTCCCTTTAAATATCTCAAAATCCTCTTCACTGCTTTCCAATGCTCATCCATGGGTGTTTGCATAAATTGACATACCTTATTCACCGAATAAGCTATATCGGGTCTTGTTATTGTCACATATTGCAAAGCTTCTACTACACTTCTATATTCAGCTGCAGATTCAAGAGGGCTACCTTTGTACATTGACAGCTGACTTGCAGCTGTTGTAACCATTGGTGATGGAAAGGCTCTTGCAGTCACCATCTTGACTTTGTTTAGCAAATCCATAACATATTTGTGTTGTGAGAGATGTATTCCTTGTGCAGTATGCTGCACTTCAATACCCTGAAAATAAAGTAGCTCTCCTAAATCCTTTAAAGCAAATTGCTTATCAAGATCTCTTACAAACTTATCAACCTCCTTAACATCACTACCTATGATGATTATATCATCAACATAGACCAATACAAAGACTGTATAAAGATCAGTGAACTTGAAGAACAAAGAGCTGTAAATCCAAACTTTGTCAATGCATATTTGCACTTGTCAAACCATGCACGGGGAGCCTGTTTTAACCCATATAGAGCCTTATGCAGTTTACACACCATTTGAGGATATTTTTCTGAAATGAAACCAGGAGGTTGACTCATAGACTCCTCTTCTATTTCACCATTAAGAAACGCATTGTTTACATCCAATTGCCTTATTTTCCAGCCCCTTGCCACTGCTAGAGAAAGAAGAACTCTCACAGTGGCAGGTTTTATTACAAGACTGAATGTCTCAGTGAAATCAAATCCTGCTACTTGGTGAAACCCTTTAGCCACCAGCCTTGCTTTATACTTCAAGAGAGAACCATCTGGATTTCGTTTCACTTTGAACACCCACTTGCAGCTAATTATTTTTCTATTCTCAGCTATAGGTACCAAAGACCATGTTTTATTCTTTATCAATGCTTCAAACTCTGCATTCATTGCTGCCAGCCAATGTGGGTTTTATAGAGCTTCTTGCACTGAATTTGGTTCTCTTTGCTCCAGTTCTACTAGCCAAGCCTTAGGCTTGTGAATCCCGGCCTTGGCTCTAGTAATCATAAGATGATGATTAACAGTGGACTGTGGTTGATGAGGCTCAGTTCTCACGGTTGCTGAAGAATCTGGTACATTCAAGATTGATGAATCTGAGATTGATGTTTCTGAGCTTGAAGAAGGTACTGCAGTGGCTGTAGGCTGTATATCTGAAGAGACAATATGATCTCTTGGTGTGAAAACATGTTGAACAGCAGGAGGATGAACTTCAGTTGACTGATCTGAAAAAGAATGGAACACTGGGGGAAACAAATGAGGTACTGAGGTATTCTGAGAAGTCCTCCTTTCAAAATCTGGATAACAAATTTGAGAAAAAGGAAACATTTTCTCATTGAACACTACATGTCTTGCTACATACATTCTTCCTTGTGTGTTGAGACACTTGTATCCTTTATGCTGAGAGCCATATCCTATAAAAGTGCAAGGTGAACTTCTAAACTGTAGCTTGTGTTTGTTGTAGGGTCTAAGATAAGGATAACACAAACATCCAAACACTTTGAGGTGCATATAATCTGGTTTGCTCTGAAATAAAAGCTCAAAAGGAACTTTTCCACTGAGCACTGGTGTAGGCATACGATTAACCAAAAAAGTAGCTGTAAGAAAGGCCTTGTCCCAAAATCTGAGAGGCATAGATGCTTGTGCTAGTAGGGTAAGTCCTGTCTCTACCAAATGTCTATGTTTTCTTTCAATGAGTCCATTTTGCTCATGAGTGTAAGGACATGACTTTCTGAAAATAATTCCACAAGACTTAAGAAAAGGTTCAAGAACACTGAATTCTGTTCCACAATCAGTTTGAAAAACCTTTATCTTGCAAGACAGCTGAAGTTCTACTTGCTTTTTAAATTGCATAAAAGCTTGTTATACCTCACTTTTAGTCTTCAAAAGACATATCCAGGTGTACCTAGAATAGGCATCTAAAAAACTTACATAATACTTATAGCCATTTGAAGAGGTAACTAGTGCAGGCCCCCAAACATCTGCTACTACAAGTTCTAAAGGCATTTTGTAAACAGTTTTTGAGTTTGAAAAGGCATCTTGTGAGACTTACCCAGCTGACAAGCATCACAAAACACATCACCATTTTTAGAATTGAAAGACACCTTGCATTTGTTTAGAATTAGCTGTAAAGTTTTGGAGGATGGAGGATGGATGATCCAACCTCTTGTGCCAAAGATGCAACACTGAATTAACATTTCCAGGTGCAGTATTTACAGAGGTAAATGCACACTTATTTGAATATGATGTAGTCTTAGCTGGGTTAGTAGACTTCTCAAGAGGCAAGTCAAACACATAGAGACCCTTTCTAAGAGTACCTTGAAGAAGTACTCTTTGTATGTCGATCTTTCACTAGACAGAGATTAGAGTGAAACTCAATGAACACATCATTATCCTTCACAAACTTGGAGACACAAAGCAAATTTTTTGTCATATCAGGAATGTGAAGTATATTTCTCAAGAGAAATGTATGTTTATTAACAGCAAAAGAGTTAGATCCAGATGAAAGAATATTCAAACCTGCTCCATTGCCAACATACATCTTCCCTTTCCCTTGGTATTCAGCTTTATTCATCAGATTATTACCATCAGGAGTACAGTGGTCTGTAGCTCCACTGTCTGGGTACCAAACAAGATCTGCTACCATTTCAGGAGAGGCAACCATTGCAGACATTTGACCTCCATCGTATCATAACCTGAGTTTGTTATATATCAAGAAGTAGGACTCTTAAACCTTACAGATCTAATAAGGCATATCACCTAGCTTCTTCCAAATTCAAATCCTGAGACCTGACCAAAACATAAGGAGTTCAAAGTCAAATTCATGCAAAAAAAGAAGCAGTAAAGTTGAAGAAAATATCATTCAAAAGGAACTAAATGAGCAAAATTTCATAATTATCATTTGCCAATTTATACACCCAATAATCATCACTTAATTACTTTAATTTGGCTTGGTAATGGTAGCCTTCCTTCAAGCACTTCATGAGTAGTAGGGAAACAAAAGAACATGATTAATCTTTATTAATACTTTAAACTATACAATCAGAGAAGTATCAAATGAATTATTGCTTGCATTAATATTGAAGTAGTCTCAGAAATATTTGATGGAAAGCATGAAATGAAATGAGAGGACTAATGATTTTATCATTTCACTAATTAAAGTAACTTTGAAGAGTACTAGTCTAAAAAACAGTTTTAAGGAATATGGAGAATTGCAAATAACCCTGACTTTGATGAAATATCAAATGAAATCTTCTAATTTGAGGGAAAAAAAACATCTATTGGTATTTGACCTTGATTAAACTTAACAAAATATGATTATGTAAGTATTTCTATATAACCGAAACTAAAAAAAAATCCAAAATATTATAGTAAAAGTTAGTATATAATTTTTTTTTTTAATAAAATTATTTTAAAATATAATAAAAATATATGGGGGAGATGACAACAAACACATAACCATAAAAATGTGTACATTTTCTCCATAACTTTTGTTTTTGTATTAAAGGTTATTTAGTTTTTATTTTTAATTATTTTTTAAGAAGTTCATTTGATTGTTATTATTATATTTTGTATTTTATTTTTATTAATGTAGCAAATGATCTCAATAATCATATTTGGTTAGATTTACCAAAGTTAATTAAGAAGTGAAATATAAGATATATATATATATATAATTTTCAAAATAACAATAATAAGTTGTTGATTTTCAAACTAGATTGTTTGATTTGATGTTACATCAAAAGTTGGGATCATTTTTTCACTTCTCTAAAAAATATATATATTTTCTATTGTCAGTTCGTCCTGACAATAAATATATCAGGACGAAAAATGTGGACTACTAAATTTATATACTTTGACTCAAAGTGTATGCATTTATCAAAACTTTTTCATAATCTATGGTCAACATTATTCGTTCTGATATATTTATTGTCAGAACGAACTGACAATAGAAAGAATATATATATATATATATGTATATATGATATTATGATGTATATATATGGTGGTTTTCTAGCAAAGACGTCCTGAAATTATATAGCAGGGTGGTTTTTTAGTAAAGATGTCCTGAAATTATATATATGGTGGTTTTATAGTAAAAACATCCTGAAATTATAAGTTAAGTTAAGGACGTCCAAACACAGCCACACATTCATATTATGTGTGAATATTTATTAACGTGGGGTTGTGGGCCCACTCATGGCTGTGATTGAACGTCCTGAAATTATAAAGTCAGGACGATCATGATTAGAGAAGTATTATATATATATATATATATATAACATATTCAACATACTAAATCTTTGAGTTGCCTAAATAAAACATAAAATTCATTTCAGTATCTTTGCAATAAAAGTTGAGAAAATAAGGAGTTCAGAAAATAAGGGCATTTTTGGTAATATTTTTGTTTTATATATTTTTATTTGAAAATGAGGAATTGATTTTAATGTTTTTAGAAATTAAAAATACGTTTGATAGAAATAGTTGAAAACAACATTCTAAAAAATATATATAATACGCATTTAGTGAAATTGTTTTTAAAACATATTTTCAATATGTTGTAAGATTACAAATAATATTTTGTATAGTTAAATTAAATATATTATCAACGAAATAATTTTCAAATTAATTAAATATTAATTTATGTCTTTTTATTTTTATTATCCAAAAACAATTATAATAAAAAAATATTTTTTATTAATTTAAGAAAATTATTTCAGTCAATATATATATATATATATATATGTATTGGTAAAATGAGGTAAATGAAGAAATTTTATCTCTTAACAAGATTTGAAAGCATAGCAGAACAACGCAGCCTAATAATTATATATATATATATATGGAAAATATCGTTTTAGTCCCTATAGTTTGCCATATTATCCGTTTTAGTCCCCGTCGTTCCAGCTTTCACCACTTTAGTCCAAACGTTTTCCACTAATTCCTCTTATAATCCCTGCCGTCCAATTCCGTCAGGAATTTTAAAACTGACGTTAATAAAGCGAGGGTAAAATGGTAAAATCATCTCTACCCCTTCCAGAATGTTGTATAAGAAGGGCAAAACTGTAACTTAAATCCATTTATATTAAATCATTTATATATATTAAATCCATTCAAATCAATAAATTAAATTAATTAAATAATAAAAAATTAAAACTTAATTAAATAAAATAAAATAAATAAATAAAAAATCCAACCCAAAAATTAAACTTTTTTTTTTCAAAAATAAACTTTAAAAACAGAAATTAAAAATATTTTTTAAAAAAAAAAAAAAAAAAAAAAAAAAAAAAAAAAAAAAAAAAACTCATCATCTTCTTCCCCACCATCACACGCAGCCACCATCCACACCACCCTCAAACCCTAAATTAAATTTAAACCCCAATCACACAGCCACATAACTATCCACATTCAACAACATCATCCATATTCGTTTCAATCCAGAATCCTTCCTAATCAATTTTAAAGTTCAAAAATTGAAAAAAAAAATCAACATTCAACAACAATCACCAAAAACCATCCACCCAAAAACACACCGCACCAAAATATCTCCACCAAATTAAAAAAAAAAAAAAAATCGAAACAGTCATCCCAATTCATTATCAGAATCCAGACTTCATCAAAATTCATATCCCCAAACACAAAAAATTCATCCCAGTATTCATATCCCCAAACACAAAAATTCATCCCAATTCATCATCATCATCAAATGGAACCCTAACCCTAAAACCATCATCATCGACCATCACCAACATAATCATCATCGACCATCTTCTTCTCTCTCCCCACGAAACCTAAACAACCCAGCAACCGAATTCAATCAAACCTAAACCAAAATCAAACCGAATTCATCAAACCTAAACCAAAATCAATCGCTCCACCTCCGTGTCTGTTCGTCATCGCTCCACCTATGTTTGTTTGTTTCTGAACTGGGTTGTTGATGAGGTTGAAGACGGACTGGGTTGGTGGCCGCGTTCGATCGTGATCGAACTGGAGATGGGTGGTGGTCTGGTTGTGGGCTGATGATGAAGATGATGATGGTGATGGTCGATGATGGTGATGGTGGATGATGGTGGATATGCATTGACTGAATTTTTGAGATGGTCGATGATGGTCGATGAAGATGATGAATATGTGAGGTCGATGATGGTCGATGAAGATGATGAATATGTGAGGAATTGTTTTTCTCATTTCTTTATATAATTGCTTTTTATTTTTTAAATAAATAAATCCCCACCATCCATCTAAGATTTGGATGGTGGAGATTTAAAATATTTTATTTTTGATTAGTTTTAATTAGTTTTAATTAATTTGATGGTGTTATTTTTAAATATGTAAATATTTATTATCATCTAAATTTAAAGGGCACTATGGTCATTTCGGCCATTGGAGGGCAAAATTGTCCTTGCAAGCCCCTCGGATATATTAAGGGGCATAAAAGTCATTTTGGCTTCTGAACATGTCAGATGGTTTGTTTTTAACGGAAAACGTAACGTAAGGACTTAACGGGTTAATACTGGAACGACGAGGATTAAAATAGATAATATGGCAAACCATAGGGACTAAAACGATATTATCCCATATATATGACTAATAATTGTGTTAATAATTGTGTTAACAGAACTAATAATTGTGTTAATTTTTTTCTTAAGAAGACAATTATATATATATATATATGACTTTGAAAAGACTAAGAAAAATCATAATATATGTCTACCAATCTATCAACTCCAAAAGAGTACGTGTAGAATATATGGAGAGGAATGAGAAGATGAAGAATAGAAACAATCAAACGAAGAAAATCAAACACTCATTTGAACAAGCACACATATATGATGAATCAAAGAAATTACGTACCTTAAGAGGAGCAGAGAAGTGAAGTGGAGAGCACACGACTGCTATCTTTTCCGGCACACAAACGTTGACTTTTCCGACGACTGATCTGAGAGAGTCAAGGCGGAGAGAGTAGAGAGAGAATTGACTGTTCTAGCTTATGACCTTTTTGCATTGGCTGGACGTTGGGTGGCTCTGCTTACTCACATTTTCATCTCTCTACACATTTTGATTTTCTTAAATTTTTTTGTTTAATTATCACAATTAATTCGGGTTCAGAGGAGTATAAAATCCACAACTTCAATCGTATTGGTAGGAGGGAAATATCTCCTCTAGTTATCAAAAGAATATATATATATATGTATATATATATATATATTTGTAATAAAAAAATTAGAGTATCTTTAATTACAAAATGATGTATTGGGATTTTAAGAATACCTATTAGCTAGAGGAGAAAATCTTCGATGTAGCAGGTGCATTAGATGAATGGTGCACCTGGCCACTGAAAAGATGACACATAATCAGGTGTTAGCTTTTAGGTTATTTTTTATTTTTACCTTTCTTACTTTTTTCCTTTCTTTTTCATTATATATATATATATAATCCAAAACACTAGCATTTGATTACGTGTCAGTATTTCAATAGTCGAATGCACCATTCAGCTAGTGCATTCGGTGTATGGAAGATTTTCTTTAACTAGAGACCTCAAGATGCATATTTCCAGCTTCCACAACTAAGATATTTCGCCAACCAAGACATCTCACATAGTCTTTTTTTTTTTTTTTTTTTTTTTTTGTCTTGGTTGGCGAAATATCTTGGTTGTGGACATTTCACCAAGACATCTCACATAGTCAAGTATCAAACAATACATACAATTAATACATTGAAAAGGAACTCAATTATCTCATTTGAGTGGACACGCCAGTCAAAAGGATGGGGTGGGGTTGGGGTAATTGTGGAATTTGCCTGTTCAATTATTGTGTTGTTTTTGTCATTTTGTGTATCACATTATTCACATGCACATGCAGTAGTTTTCAAATTTCTTTCATAATTGGGAATTCAATGCATGTTGGTGTGGAAAAATAACTGCCCCATTCATCGATAAATTAGATTTTGCAATCTAACGACGGATCAAAATTTTATCAAGATAAAGCTGTTATAATATTGTGTCTCTCAAACCCTCGCACTTATACCATTTTTATTGAGATAAGACCATGTTAATTAGAATGGCTAGATCGACCGCCGTCTAATTGCAACATTAAAAAATAAAAAATAGATAAATAAAAACCTTTATGAATATAAAAAAATAAAATAAAGAAAGTGATATTCATGTCATCATAGACATTTAATGGAAGCTCCATCAAAGTCTTGACAAAACTTTTTAGATAAAATTAAAGCTTCTAAACAATCAGTGAAGTAATTAATCATAGTGAATTTCCATCAAAAAAAAAAAAAAAATTAATCATAGTGAATTATTAATTGCTTGCATTATTGAAGTAATCTCGGAATATTTAATGGAAATCATGAAATATGGAAAAGAGAGGACATCACAGATGACTTAATCATTCCACTTAAGTAACTTTGAAAAATAGCCTAAAATTAGTTTCAAATAATAAGAAATAGTAACATTTTCTTCTTAATTAAGAGATAAATACGTTAAATGTGTGTGGATTTTTTTAGGGGTTTGATATAATTAAAGACTACTTTAGTGAAATGTTTGAAGTTGTCTGTGCTCTCTTTTCATTTCATGCTAGCTATAGCTTTCCATCAAATATTCTGACCCTACTTCAATAATTCACCTTTTATTAAAATGTCGCCATTCAAATAATAATAATAATAATTCACTTTGATCAAATTAAGATTCATGCTCTAGGATTCCATAATTTGGATTTTTCTTATGATGTACGTTATTTCTGGACCATTTACCATGATTCAAAATGTTGTTAAGACTTCTTCTTCAACCAGGTTTCAGTCACCACCCTGGTTGCATGCACTATCTAGTAGTGGCCGGTCTTGACTAAGTTGAAATTTCAAATTCAAATCCTCTCAAAAAAATAAAAATAAAAAATAAAAAATAAAAAATTAGACAAAGTATGTGACTCTTGATTAGGGACGGCAAAAATCCCCGACCCGCCCCAAACCCGCGGGGCCCAGGTCCGTTTGGGTCGGGTTTGGGGCAGTAAAAACGGGTAACGGGGCGGGTTTGGGGCACATTTATTGACCCGGCCGAGTTACCGGGTCGGGTATGGGGCAGTCCCTTTTGACCCGACCCGCCCCGTTTGACTCGGAATATATATATATTTAAAAATATATATTTTTTAAATATAAAAGGAAAAGAAAGAAGGAAACCCTATGTTAGCCGAAAAGAAAACAATTTAAAAGAAATAAAGTGATATATATATATATATATTTCGAGTTTAAACCCAAGAAGACAATATATATATATATTTAGATATAAACTCGATATATATATATATTAAATATATACTTGTTTTCAAGAAGACAAAGTGATGGTGAACATATTGGATGGATTTAGTAATTGAAATTTTTTAAGTTTAAACTAATTTGGTGAAGATGTTGAATGGATTTTATTGATACCGAAAATGTTGTATGTATTTTGTATTTTTGTTCAAGTCATTTTGGGATTTATATTTTGTACTTTACGGATGAATTTAATATTCATTAAACTTAGTTATTGTGCTATATTAAATTTAAATTTACGTAAATGAATCGGGTCATTCGGGTCGGGTTTGGGGCACCCTTGACCCAAACGGATCGGGTTTGGGGCGGAAATTGAAAACCCGTTCGGGTCACGGGTCGGGTTTGGGGCAACCGTTGAAAATCAGGTTTCGGGTTTGGGGAGGCCTTGACCCGCCCCGACCCGCCCCATTGCCATCCCTACTCTTGATTAGGGACGGCAAAAATCCCCGACCCGCCCCAAACCCGCGGGGCCCCGGTCCGTTTGGGTCGGGTTTGGGGCAGTAAAAACGGGTAACGGGGCGGGTTTGGGGCACATTTATTGACCCGGCCGGGTTACCGGGTCGGGTATGGGGCAGTCCCTTTTGACCCGACCCGCCCCGTTTGACCCGGAATATATATATATTTAAAAATATATATTTTTTAAATATAAAAGGAAAAGAAAGAAGGAAACCCTATGTTAGCCGAAAAAAAAACAATTTAAAAGAAATAAAGTGATATATATATATATATTTCGAGTTTAAACCCAAGAAGACAATATATATATATATATATATATTTAGATATAAACTCGAGATATATATATATATTAAATATATACTTGTTTTCAAGAAGACAAAGTGATGGTGAACATATTGGATGGATTTAGTAATTGAAATTTTTTAAGTTTAAACTAATTTGGTGAAGATGTTGAATGGATTTTATTGATACCGAAAATGTTGTATGTATTTTGTATTTTTGTTCAAGTCATTTTGGGATTTATATTTTGTACTTTACGGATGAATTTAATATTCATTAAACTTAGTTATCGTGCTATATTAAATTTAAATTTACGTAAATGAATCGGGTCATTCGGGTCGGGTTTGGGGCACCCTTGACCCAAACGGATCGGGTTTGGGGCGGAAATTGAAAACCCGTTCGGGTCACGGGTCCGGTTTGGGGCAACCGTTGAAAATTAGGTTTCGGGTTTGGGGAGGCCTTGACCCGCCCCGACCCGCCCCATTGCCATCCCTACTCTTGATAGATTGAAAAAAGAAAAATAAAATTGTACTATTTTGGTTTATTTTCCAACTCATCTCTTAATTTGGAAAATGGAAAAATATCGAGGGGCCTCTTGCATTACTGAACCATTAAGTGTGAAACAAATTTGTTTCACCCTAGATATTTTTTGCTACCCAATGTCCAATGTCCCACCAATGCAAAAAGGAAATAAGCCAGAACAATTATAGAAATTAAATATTGACCGATGATTTTGAAAATTTTCATATGACTTGGAGAAACGGCATTTAACTCTTGTCAATTTTATTTTTTCCGAAACCTTAATTGTTACTCAAGCTCTCCCCTCATTTCTTCGGTCAACTCTCTCTCTCTCTCCACGCCTTGACCCTATACAATTCATCACCGGAAAAGTCTTCATCCGGGTGATGGAAAAGATTCACTTCTCTGCTCTGCTCTTTCTCTCACAGCTTACATGCTAGACTCGTCGCACTTGATCGTGCCATGCGGCTACCCTCTGCTTCCAGTCTCGCGCGTATTTGTTCAACAGTTTGTTGTGTGCTTGTTCAAATGAGTGTTTGAGCTTTGCCGATGAGATTTTCTTCCTTGAATTGTTAATTTTCTGCTCAAACCATGCATGTTTGATGTTTCTATCATTATTATTCTTTTAATTGACATTATTAAAAACCTCCCATCTAGATTAATAAATTGGTCATATTGCACCTCTAGTTTCCGTAATAGTCGTTTTACATCAAGTAATTGTATTTAATTGTCACTATTCCATTTTAAAAAGAAATATTTTGTTAGGTTAGTAAACTTATATAAAGTTAATAAAAATTAATAAATGAAGTAAGCAAATCATTTAATAAAAAACTAAAATTTAAAATATAAAAATCTTTCTCATCTTAATTCAAAAAAAAAAAAAAAAATTTCTCACATTCTCTCTCCTCTAATCTCTCGCTTCATGTGCATTCTTTTTTCCTCTTCATATGAATCTCTCTCTTTTCATCTGCATTTTGTTTGTGTTTGTTGATGGGTTTGCGTTTTTGATGGATGTTTAGTTGTTGGGTGTTTGGAGGTTAGATTATTATTGGCCATGAGGTTGGCTTGGTTTGGTGGTTGGATTTGAGTTTGGGGGTTCGGTGACAGTGAGGCCGTGAGGGGTGGCTGTATCTTCTTTTTTAAAGGAAGAGGTTGCTAGAGATCGAGCGACAATCTCCCACGCTAAGAGGAGGCTTGTGTCTTGAATCTCCATCAAGATTGATCTTCACCAAATTCATAATTTTTAATTATTTAAAAGAATATATATATATATATATTATTTTTAATCTTCACTCACCATCTTAGAGATTGACGATAGAGATTCATCTTTTTTTTAATTCATATTTTTTTATATTTTTTTATAAAGTCTATTTCTCCTTTTTAATTAATTTTATATTTTTTTTAATATTTAATATATAAAAGGGTAAAGTAGTATTTTGATTGAAAATATTATCATAAAGAGAGTTTCTTCTTACAATCCACAAATTATCTATTTACACTACAATTTTTTTTAAATTAATGACAATTTTGACCTGAATTAAAATTACTAAACAAAAAAAAAAAAAAATCTAAAGACACTTCAAACTAATTAAATTATTAAAAAAGATTTCTCTTAAATCATTAGATTAAATATTACGTATTGAATATTACGTATTAAAAAGATTTCTCTTAAATCATTAGATTAAATATTACGTATTGAATATTACGTATTAAAAAGATTTCTCTTAAATCATTAGATTAAATATTACGTATTGAATATTACGTATTAAACTCTCTTTCCTAATTTTTTTTTAATTACCATATTAAACACTTTCTCATAATTACTCTCTCTCTCTCTCTCTCTCTCTCTCTCTCTTTATTTTTCAAAAAAAAAAAAATCTTATCTTCATACTTTCTTAATCAATCTCTGATTAACAGTTAAAGAAAAAAAAAAACTCTTATGAATATTTTTGTTTTTTACTAACAGTAATATATATATATATATATTAAAAAATCAATACAAATACATTTTTTTTTATATATAAAATATATATATATATATAAACTTGATTTGTTGCAACTAGATTCGATTGAATTCTAAGACTAAATGAAAGAATAATGTTCTCTAGGCAATCACATACCTATAAAAGTAACAAAAAACATTTTCATATTTCGATTTTTTTTTTTTTTTGAAAAATAGGATACTTGTTTTTTGAGTTTTTTTTTTTTTTTTTTTTTAATATATACATATATACGGTTTCTAAAAATCAAGCTTATTCATAAGTTTTTTTTTTTTTTTTCTTAATTGTTGTCTTGCTTGAGAAAGAATGGAGATAGAGAATTTAAGATATATATTGGAAGAGAGAGGGTTTAATATGGTAATTAAAAATTTAGGAGAGAATGTTTAATATGTAATATTTAATCTAATGATTTAGGAGAGATAATTTTTTTTTTTTAATAATTTAATTCAAAAATGATTACTCTTCGGATGAATCCAAAGATTACGATGGTTTGTCATAACTTTTATTAAAATAAAATATAGTGTGTTTAGAAATTTATTTTTTTAAAATGGAGTGTCTTTATAATAGGAGTGCCAAAAGATTAAAAAAGACAATTTTGGTACAAAAGAAACTGTCTTTAGAATTTTTTTAAATTTAAATTTTGAGAATGGAGTGTCTTTAGAAAAGAAGAGTAAAAAGAAAATTTTGGATTATCAAAAAAAGCTCTCAATTAGAAATCAATAGAAGATGTGAAATGACCATTAATGAAACTATAGAGTGCAAAATGATCAATATATTTAACTAGAAGGATTTATATATATATATATATATATCCCTTCTTTTAACAGTGGACTTGAATTTGGGGTTAAATGTACTGACATAAAAGTGAAAGTGAAAACTATAAGTCTATAGGGAGTAGACTATACACCTTTTGCATTATTTTTTTTTTTTTGACATAACATGAGTATTTTATAAGCTCGTTAATTTAATTCTTTTCCAACGTGTATTTTCTCGGCTAGAAATTTTAGACTGAATGAAGAATGATAACACCTGATTATAGTTGTTAGAATTAACTTATATTCAATTAATTAACGGTTTAAGCTTTTGAATCTAACAAACATTTATATTGAGGTATTTTAATTGTTTTTTTATAACTTCACTATCACATTTATTTATTTAATTTGTTCATTTCTATTTTATTATAATGGATGCAGAGCCATACAGACCGAGTCTTTAGATGTGAATTCAAAGGAAATTGATACACATATCAGAGATGATCAAGAGAGACAATTAAAAAAACTATGGTCGTTGTTATAGGTGATTTTTTATTATAATGTTGTAGTGTTGGGTCCTTGTTATGGGTGGTTTTTTGCGGGGTGTATGAGCTAGTTGTTGTTTTGAATTTTTGCCTCTTTTGGCTCATTTAATAAAATTGCTGCTAAAAAATAAAAAATAAAAAAACTCTGGACGAAGTTGTAGTATAGTAGAATATGCGAAGAAATTTCTTGATCCACGAGGACCCTTCCCAAATTGGATTCCTCTTATCCTCTATGTGATGTCAATCTCTATGGATCCTTTGTTCTTCTACATTCCTGTGATAAAGATGGAAAAAAATTGCATGGACTTGGACAAAAATTTGGGGGTTATTTCTTGTGTTTACCGTACGTTCATTGATTTAATTTATATAATCTATATTCGTTAAAATATTCTAGCTCCTCGTCCCTTTCTACCTATTCATTTGACATTTAATCAAAAGTCAAGACATAAAATATGCTGGTTGAAGTTACATGGGCTAAAGCTGCATTAAATTTTTATCTTTACATTATGTCTGGTCATGTAAGTTTTATATGTTTGATTTTACATGATTCAATATTAATTGGCACGTGTACATAACTCAAGAGTAGCTTCTTTGTATACTTTATATCCTTAAAACATGATGACTTGTTGGTGTTTTAGGCATTTGGAGCTTTATGGTACTTTTTCGCAATAGAAAGAGAGATTGAATGCTGGAAAAAAGCCTGCATAGTCATAAAAAAACTAGCTGCAATCATCAATCCTTTAACTATCATAAAAGTTCAGAAAACTATATATTTCTAAATGTTTGTTCTACAAAAGCACATAAAATAGCATTATATGATTTTGGAATATATCTTGATGCCTTTCAGTCTGGTGTTGTGGAGGGAAGATATCTACAAAAGTTTGTTTACTGCTTTCGATGGGGATTGCAGAGTCTCAGGTCTGTTACAATCAAATTTTCTCACTTTCATATATGCTTTTGTACTTTTAAGATTGATGTGTGATATGATATAACCAACTTTGATTTTTTTTTTTTTTCTTTTAGCTATTTTGCTCAAAATCTCGTAACAACTATTGATTAATTGGAAATATACAGGTTAGTTTTATATATATATATGCGCTTCTTACTTGTCATTTCATTTTTAATTTGCTATGTCAATTCATTTTTAATATGCTAAACATAGTAAATTTAATTTCTATGAACTATGGTTTTTGTGTAGTTCGACTTGCAAAGAGAAACTATAAGATCATAGGAGATAAAACTGAAAATGAAGGAGATAGAGCAATGCACAACCTTCAAAAAGCTCCCTGAGAACCTTCACCGGCACGTACATAAATACCATTGACATTTATAGCGAGAAAAAAAAGGTGTTGAAGTAGAAAATTTGCTCAATAAACTTCCTAGACACCTTAGAAGGAAAATAAAGTCCGAGCTTTGCTTAGATACGCTAAAAAAAGTGAGTTACTTTTCTATATATAATTGCTCACATATGTGTCCGATAAGGAGTTTTCATTATCAATGTCCTAATTAACAATTACCATGGTTTGAACAATCGGCAAAAATAAACTTTAAAGTTTAAAATAAACGTCAATTAAATACCAAAATGAAAAAATGCAGCAAAAATTTAAGCACATACAAAATGTTTGTTTCGGCTATTTTTGCTGTAGAGATAGCGAGAACAAAAATTTATAGGCAAATCGTAGGTCTACGTAAGATATACAACAGAAGATGATAGAACCTATGTAGATCGATATGGGTTGTAGAACATGAGATAGAGCTTAACTAGCGAGGGAGTCGAAGTAGACCAACATTGAGACATTCAAGATGACCATCGAGGAGGCCGACATAGGTGAGGTCGACATAGACCAACCTGGAGATATTCAAAGTGATCATTGAGAAAGTCAATATGGAGGAGGTCAACATAGAGGAGGTCGACATAGACTAACCTAGAGATATTCGAGATGATCGCCAAGGAGGTCACCAGATAGTGTTGAATAGGGGCATGCACATTAATCATGTGAATCGAATGACAGCTCAACAATAGCGTGAATTTCAGAGTTATTGCTGGCTCCAAAGCTTAGAAAGTTCATCCCTCTTTGTGAATGGGAGGGGGTTGCTATTTATAGAAAGAGGGGAGTGAGCTAATAGTTAACTCACTTAATAGCATTTACAGTACAAACTTAATGGCAATAATGTAGATGTTATATGCTTAATGGCATTTATGTAAACGTTATAAACTTAATGACAAAAGATTTTCCAACGGTTTGACCTGGTCCAAGTTTGACTTTAACTTATGTGGGTCCTTTATTGGGCCTTCATCCAATTGCTTTGGCCCAAGATCACGATTGGGTCTATTGAGATTGGTCTTCGACTAGGCTTGATTATTGGGCCATGGGCTTTATTGGGCATAGCTTAATAAGTGGACATTCTTTGAAATGACTTATTTATGGCATGAGAATCAAAAAGCCTAATTTTTTGGGCAGTTGTATTTTTTACCACTACATCGAATGGGATTTGGATCTGGATTATCTTATCCAATTACACCTCTATCTAATTGAGTAAATTGCACCAAACGCTCTTGAGGTTTACCATTTTACACATAAACAATTTTATTATTAATTGACACACAACTCCCTTACCATTAGTCAAACTTAATCAAACTTAACTGTTGACCAAGTTTGATTGTCAAAAATACCAAAAATTCCCCTGATCGGAAATTCTTAGGGGAGAATTGTAAATAAACCCTTGACTTTTGATTAAATGTCAAATAAACCCTCTAGTTTGAACAATCAACAAAAAAAAACCCCAATTGTTTTTTTTTTTTTTTTGTGAAAATGGACCTTTGCTTATGAATCAAAGATACTAAAAAATTAGTTATGTTAAAACGTATCATAGTAAAATTATTTCTTTACTAAAGAGAATTTCCAAGATATGCAAATTTGGACAATTCTATGTTCATTTCAATTATCTATCCCTAGCCATAAAATTAACTTTAATAGGTGTCTCAAGAGGTTCCATTAAAATTTAAATTCTACAAATACAATATTCTTGGAGTAATTTATCAATTATATATGCACTTGGTATTTTCTTCTGATTTTCCATTGAGACTCCATGATTTTTTTTTTTTTAATAAAGATCAAAATGGAAATTTTATTTGAAGGCTGTTAACCGATCAAAACTTATGAATAATAAAGTCTGATGGATGGTTATGAGTCCAAGATGAAACATAGGATTGTGAAACATATCTACATGCATGTTATCAGAAAGAGGAGTGTTAGAATCACTCTCTCAACTTACTCTCTCAAGCTACTCTCTTCTTCTTTTGACAATTGTCCTTTATTTACTTTTTTGAAATAAATTTTAGAGTCATCATTAATTAATTATTTTTATATATTATTTACAATTTAAACCATCATATCTTACTAAATTGCCTTTTTTTTTTTTACATCAAATTGTCATAATCATTTTCTTAAATATTAATAATATTATTATTTTATATACTTCTTTTTTATTTTTTAAAATATCATAACAAACATAATTTATACTTGAAAAATTATCGTTTTTGTCTATATTACTATAAGTTCATCATATTTTATAAAGTAATTATTTTTACGCGATTTGAAAAATATAGTTAAAAAAATTAAAATTTCATTAATAATATCAAAACTCAAATATACTAAAAAAATGCAAGATGTCAATGTTTATTGCATTTTAATAACTTTAATATTAATATATTTGCTAATTTTCATTTTAAAATAAAATAAAATAAAATAAATTTAATAAATATTATTCAACCCATTTTATCTTTGAAGATTTTTGCTCACATATTTGGAAATGAAAATTTGGTGTAAAAAAAGGGCAATTTGGGTAGATGTGGATGGTTTGAATTTTAAATAACATGCAAAAATAATTTATTAATGATGGCTCTAATTTTTATTTTTTTTTGAAAAGTCAATGTAGGACAAGTGTCAAAAGGAGAAGAAAGAATGAGTTGGAAGAGTGAGTTAAGAGAGTGTATCTAACTAACACTCCTCTATCTGGATTAGCAACCGATATATATATATATACATACCGTTTTCATCTCTCTCAAGTAGGGGTGGCAACGGGTCGGATCGGCCCGCCCCAAACCCAAAACCCATTTTTTATAGGTTGCCCCAAAGCCGACCCGTGACCCGAATGAGTTTTCGTTTTCTGCCCCAAACCCGATCCGAATGACCCGATTTGTTTTATCTTTTAAAAATATATATATATATCTCAAACCACTAAATATACAAATTATTTTACCATATGATTGAATTTTAGGATATTGACTTAAATTTTAACATTAAATTAATATATATACACAATTTTTTTTCTTTTTTACTGGAAATTTAAATATACACTTAAATACAAACATACACCATAGAAAAACATTTTAACATATACTTAAAATTCATACATAAACTTAAATTTAATAGAACACAACATCTAAGTTTAATAAACTTTAAATTCAAACATAAAATATGATTAGGTAAAGAGACAAAGAGATTAGAGATTTGTTTTTCCCTTTATATTTTTATATTTTAAAAAATAATTATATGAATACCAAGTCGAACGGGGCGGGTCGGGGCATAAGGGGTTGACCCATACCCAACCCTATAAAAACTGGGTCAAAAAAGTTTGACCCAAACCCGACCCGAGCCCCGTTTTAAGTGCTCTAAACCCGCCCCAAACGGATCGGAGCCCAGCCGGTTTGGGGCGGGTCGGGGATATTTGCCACCCCTACTCTCAAGGTTTGAATTTGGAAGAAGATTTGTTCATGATCTACAGAGAGAGATCAAGTGAAAGAATTGGCAGGATCCGATTGTGAGAAATGAAATTAGAAATTATAGGTTCAAGAATGGATTTTCTATGTGGGAACTTGATCATAGTCTCATTTGATTTGACTTTGATGGTGTGGTTTCAGTCGACCAACTGATTAATGGTAGTTGAACCATTTTGATAGTAGTGGGAGCCATCAAGCATAATTGTATAAAAGATGAAATTATGTAATTTTAATTGAGATTTATTTAAGGGGCTTTAGCCTTTTAAAAAAAATAAAAAAAAATTAAGGGGACTTAATTGAACCAAGCAAATTAGAAATTATAGAAATTACATTATACTGGATTGGATTTTTGTGATTTTGGGCCCAAAACACTTTAGTGGATTCAAGTAGCAAAACCGCCCATTTTCGTTGGGCTCTAGTAGTAAAACCATCCGATTTCGGCCAAGTCAGCACATTCTATCAACATTACTAGCCACATCATCTGATCTGCCTGAAATTACTCAACACGTTGTCATCATTCGATGACGTGATAAGACACGTCGGCCAACTTGTCTGACGTGCTCACACACGTCACCTTTTGCCTCGTCTTCTTCCAACCTCTCAAAATCAAAACAAAACAAAAAAAGTTAGGTCAAAATCAAATCAAACAAAACAAAAATTCTCTGTTAATTCTCTGGCGTTCGAAGCAATTGGCGAATTGGGTATGTTCGGATTCATGAGAGAACATCATTTTGTTTAGTATTGAAGGCGGTGTCGCCTTTTGAGCAGATGATAATATCGGATCTGTGGAACAATTCGGCCATTAGAAATTCTCCGAGAACTCGTACGCTTTCTTCTCTTTACTTTTATATCATCAAGTTTTTATTTTTACTTAATTGTGATGTTTGCTTTAAGGGATTCGTTTTAAAATTTACTAAGCTCTGCTGTGCAATGGACTTGTTGCAGAAAATTATATGTTACATTGAATGTCGATTCTGGACTGAGCCTATAAATGTTGAAGAGAGGGGCCTTCTATTGATTACAGTAACCCCAAAAATCCTATTGAGAAGCTTGAGGGAGCCGTCAAGCATAAATGATAACTTATGTTCTATAATTCCAGAACATAAGTTATCATTCGTGATCTATGACATTCGTGAAATCCTTAAGGATTCGAATCGTGTGAAGGTTGTGTTCGACTCTAGAATCTTTAATTCTTTTGCGGACAGCCTGGCTAAAATGGGAGCTAAAATGGCCGGGGACTTTGTGGATTGGGGTGATGTTTGATGTATGGGGGTTGCTGCTGGTGCAGTGTTTGGTTTTGTTTGTTTTGGGTGGGGTGCTGTGGTGTTGCTGTAGTGGGGTGTTGCTTTGGGTCTGTTGTTTGAGTGTGTTGTGTTGTGAGGTTTTTTGTGTTGTAGCTGTTGTGTCTGGTGTTTGCGCTGTGCGTGTGTTGTTGGGTGTTCGTCGTTTGGCTTGCTGGTGGCTTGTGCCAGCAGCCCTTGCCCTGCTCTTTGAGCCTTGGCTTTTGCCTTCTATACATTAATCTTTTCAAAAAAAAATGTTCTATAATTCCAAGGTAAAAGCTCCTTCAAGTCTAATTTTCATAAGTTTAACTTTCAGATAATTGTAGACAGTTGGTACTTACAGGAAGTAGGTGATATAGTCTATAGAGATTAATGGCCCAAGGGTTATGAGAGAACCCTGGGCTGCCTAATTATTTAGACTTCATTGCCTATATATAATATACTAATTAAAGTCAGTTGATCCAAGTGTGAGGATAGTTGGGTATCTCACTTGGCTTAACGGGCACAGTAACTAGTGTTCATAGTGATCGGATCAGCATAATTATCTGCATGTGTCTCAAATGGGTTGATTCTGATGTGTTTGTAAACCTCAATGTCATCACCTGATTCATGGGGGCATCGATTGGACTGCCTAAATTATTGTGGGGCATAGATTATGTCACTTGACTTGGAGTGTAAATCTGACCGCTTGGTGGGTAATGTGGCAATAAATACATTTTAGTTTTCATGTGAGTTACTTGTTTGAGATTGAAGTGCTGGCTTCTAAGTTTTGTTCTTTTTGACAAAAGCTTCTAATTAGCACTGCTGATGGAGGAGGCATTAATTAAAGCATGGAATGTTGAAGCAAATATCGTCTGTCATCAAGTTCTTCCTTTGGTCACTGCTTTTTCAAATTTTTGTTTTGCTGCAGTGTCTTGGATCTCAAGTGTGTAGCCCTGTTGAAGTTTGAACTGATCTTTGTTTCTGCAGCAGCATCCAGGAGGTATTTGTTTTTTCCTTAATTTCAATTTTGAATGTATTATTTTAACAGTCTTAGTGGACTACAGTGATTTGTTGTTATTCTGTTTAAATGGTAGCTGATTTCCAAAAAGAAAAAGAAAAAAGAAATGGCAGCTTTTAAGTTTCCGGTTGATATTAAATTTTTAGTCTTTAGTTTGCATTTTTTTTTTCTGTTACCAAATTAATTGGAACTGTTCTACTTACTAATTTAGTCTATTAATTGTATCCATAAGGCATTATTCTACCAGCACCAGAATTATCTTCTTTCAATTCAATTTAGAATCATGTGAAGTTGCGACGTAGATGACCTAACATCAATCTGCTTCCTTGTGGAATTCTGGTTTATAAAAATTGGTATTACTTACTACTAAGTGAGGTTATTCGAGAATATCAATCTTCATTTTTTAGGGAATAATTAAGAGATTATTGATGTTTTTTTCTTCTCCCTGCCACTCTCCCCCTTCTCTCCTTTTTCATTTGGGTGCTAGAGATGATTTTGATCGCATCTCTTTGCAGGTTTGGCTCAAGTTATACTGATATATAGTTGGAGATTTGCTTCGTTAACTGTCTGGAACATGAAAACATGGAAAGCTATGGTATGTGCTCGTAACTCCTTATATGAATGCTGCATGTTGCCGGTTTTTCCCTTAATGAATTTTAGCTTCTATGGAGTTATGCTTCAATCACAATGGCAAGATTATATATAGGAGCTTCAGCAGTTGGTGGAATGAAATGATTCACATGTTCAATTAATTGGTATCCTTTTACAATTAATGTATAGGTCCTGATATCATACATGCTCTAATACATGTTTGATTGGTATCCTTTCAATCGGTTCATGCTAAAAATCGATCCAGTTTATGTGATTTATCGCAATTATGAGATATATGAGCCATAAATTTAATGACTGAAATTATGCGATGATATTATATGATGATTATGATTTTTTTGACAATTTAGCATTACTTTCTAGTTTAAATTCCACCACTATCCTTATAAAGTGAATTGTTGGGGTTTGAGTAGGGTTTGTTTATTATTTACCAAGAATTGTAGTTGTACAACAATGAGATTCTTTATTTATTAAAAAATATATATAAACATAATTTGGAGTCAACAGTCAAGTCAAGCATAAAAAAAGCTATGGTCCATCACCATAATTTATCCCACTTTCTATTCAACAATGAAAAAAAAAAAAAAAAACAGAGTGGTGGTGGAACTGGTGGCAAACAGGCAATACAATAATAAAAAAAAGATTGTGAGCTTCCTCAAATAAATATTTTAGCAATAGATCTTTTGAAGTGGATTTTTTACAAATATAGTTCATGGAAAATTATTGATCGTTTGGTTGTTAATTAAAAAAGCTTATTTAAATGATAAAATTACCAAATACTTTAAAATGAAATTAAATGATAGGATTATATTAGACATTTTAGTGTTATTAAAAAAACTAAAAAATGTTTACATTATTGCGACACAAAAATATTGCCAATAAACTGAAAAACCAAAGTCAAAAAGTCAAAAGTGTCCTACATCAACCCTTAATTATAAGGACGATTGATCATCTATTTTTCTTTATCCATGAAATCTGTATCCGCGGGTTTCCGACGGAACATAGTTGGTGCCCCTAAGTAGCATCCTGACTTTAGAATTATGGCGATGAATTTCATTAGCTGCAAATGGCATGGCACCAACAGAAGTTGTTGAACTCCCATCAGCTGCAGCTTCGCGTCCTCATCATGCTTCTTTAGACAATAGCAGCGCCAAGCAACCTGTATGATACAAGCCGCCCAAGCCCAACACTTCCACGTCAACGAGTTGATTGAAAACATCCAAAAATAAGCTTTTTCTTGGAGGGAAATGTAGGTGCTAAAAAATTAATCATCAATTTATGACTAAATTGGATATAGTCACCAAACACGATTTCCCATTACTATTTCTTTAGTTATAAATCACAAAAAAATTAGTATTGAAATAAATTAGATCTATGATTTATTTTTCTTGTCGCTACCATGTTATGAGTTATCTTTCTGATAGCAAAACAAATTGAATCCATGATATGCATGTTTGCGACTTACATCTTATTATGGTTTCCAAAAATTATTATATAATAATCAATGAATTCTATGATCTTTTTTATTGAATTCTTATCATCTTTTATTATTCCATAAGAATTTTGAAGCTGGTAGCCTGGCAATTGATAATCAATAGCAATTCATATGTCGTTATGTACCGATATTCAAAGCAAAAGGGTTGTTTGGAATTTACGGAATCATGGAGGGTATATTTGGAATAATAAAAGGTGATTTAACATATGATGTCTGACTCTTCTGAAATGAAAAGACAAAGTTACCAATGCACTCGTTTTCAATTTTCCATCAAATTTTCACCCAAAGTTTTTTTTTACTAAAATATCTATCCATTGACTTGATCAACAAACATGATATTATTTCCTTTCCTTTTGTTTTGAGCACATTCTTCAATTCAAAGTGCATGGTTTGTATTTTGTGTTTTGATTCTGAAAATATGTGGAGATCAAGAAAAATAAGCTTAAAAATTACGTAAACGATGTTTGGAGACACTCTAGAGCATCTCAAATGGAGTGCACCAATTTAGTGTAAAAAAAAGTATCTTTCGAGTATATTTTTTCACCAAATTATTTTCTACTCCAATATGTCCAACACCAATTTGATGTAAAAGAATATCTTTATAAGAATATTTTCTTAATAAAACTTTATACAATACTAATAAATTTCTTTTACTTAATTTATACAAAATTAATTATTTTTTTAACATAAAAAATATTATTCTTAACTAGAAATTGCATTTTTTTTTTCTGTTACCAAATTAAGTGAGGTTATTCGAGAACATCAATGAGTTCTTAAAATTTCTAGCACTTTTTCCAAAGCCATTTATGGAAAAGTCACTCACTTAATAAGTTTTGTAGAAATAACACCAATTAAGGTGATCTACCAAAATTGCCCCTAATCTCTCTTTGTCTCTCTCTTTCTTCCTTTCTCTCTTTCTTCCTCTCTCCTCTTTTTTTTTTTTCAAAAACCTCCATTGATCCATCAATGGAGGTCGGACAGACCTCAAATGGAGGTCGAATGGAGGGCAAAAGACCTCCATTGGAGTCGAAATGACCTCGACCTCCATTGGTGGTCGATGAAGAAGAAGATTAAAAAAAAAATCTGGAAATAAGTCTCGGGTATTTTGAAATAAGTCTCGGGTAGTTGAAATAAGTCTCGGGTAGCTGGAAATAGCTTGAAATAAGTCTCGGGTGACCTACCCGAGACTTATTTCAACTACCCGAGACTTATTTCCAGATTTTTTTTTTTTTAATCTTCTTCTTCATCGACCACCAATGGAGGTCGAGGTCATTTCGACTCCAATGGAGGTCTTTCGCCCTCCATTGATGGATCAATGGAGGTTTTTGAAAAAAAAAAAAAAAAGAGGAGAGAGGAAGAAAGAGAGAAAGGAAGAAAGAGAGAGGCAAAGAGAGATTAGGGGCAATATTGGTAGATCACCTTAATTGGTGCTATTTCTACAAAACTTATTAAGTTGGTGATATTACCACAAAACCAATCCAATTTGGTGCTATTTCTCTCTATTTCCTCAACATCAATCTCCATTGTTTATAAATTTAAGGATTATTAACATATAGGATGCATATTGATCGCTTGTGTTTCAACCGGGGTTTCTTTGTTGTAATTCATTGATTATTGCGTATATGTTTATCCATGATCATCTTCAAAAACATGTTCTCTTTGTTTCGATACACCTTATATAATATATAAGCGGGTAAGTGGTAAATGATTTATATAATATATGATTTCGATACACATTTTGAAATTTCCAATTGAACAAATTTTATTTTATTTTTCTTCTTCTCAGTTAAACCACCGAGATTTAAAGCTAGGTACTCAATAGGTCATAGATGAATAGCGAACATGAGTGTTTAGGAGATAACAATACTTAACATGCAAAACAAAATCTATTTAAATTGCTAAATAAGGAATCGAGTAAATATGTCATTTGAAAATTTAATTTTTTTTACATGTTTTCCATTATAAAGTACTATCGATTAATTCATTCAAGAAAAACAACATCATCAAACTAGGCCTAGCTAGCTACTAGGAAGAGATTTGTTCAAGATAAGTATTGTTATCATCATACCAGGCTTAGCTAGCTAGCTACTAGGAAGAGATTTGTTCACAATAATTATTGTTAACAAATCTCTTCCTAGTAGCTAGCTAGCTTGGTTTGGTATGATGATAACAATACTTAATATGCAAAACAAAATCTATTTAAATTGCTCAATAAGGAATGGGGTAAATATGTCATTTGAAATTTTTTTACTTGTTTTCCATTATAAAACACCATCGATTAATTTCTTTAGGAAAAGCAACATCATTATACCAAGCCTAGCTAACTAGCTACTAGGAAGAGATTTGTTTGTATGTATATTTATTGAGAAATGCTAAATACACTCTCCCAACACACTCTCTCAATTCATTTATCTTATTTATTTGACAAATGTTAATATTTTACTTTTTGACATGAAAGTTGAGCTATAATTAATGGTTTATCAGCTAATATTATTTACAACTCAAACAAAATATTCTCTTACCAAATTGCGATTTTACTTTTTACGAACTATAATTTATAATCTCTTTTATCTAATTAAAAAAAAAAAAAGCATGTTTAAGTGTGTATATATATGTGTGTGTATAATGATTTTTACAATCAGTTTTTTCATATTAAATAAATGTTGAAGGAAATAAGTGGAAATATAAATTATTATTTTTAAGTAATTATGTTTTTTTAAAGGAGAATAAATGATGTTTAGAAGCGAAAAAATAAAAATAAAAACCTCAAAAAGGATTCCATAGAGAATTAGATGAAATAGATTGCAAATTGTACTTGGTATAAATTATGTTTTTGAAGGAATATAAATGATGTTTAGGAGTTAAAAAAAACTCAATTTTTTTTTTAAAGATAAAAGGATTTTCGAGAAAAATAATTTTTTTTTTTTATCTAAAAAAAGAAAAGAAAAGAATTAGATGAAAGAAATTACAAATTATAAATAATAAAAAAGGACAATTTAGGAAGAAAATGTTTTGTTTGACAAACCATTTATTATGGTTCAACTTTCATATCAAAAAGTAAAATATTGACACTTGTCACGAGTGAATTGAGAGGATGTGTTGAGAGGGTGTATTTAGTATTTCTCATATTTATTTACACTAATGCCAAACAATGCAAAAATTTAACCTAAATTTCAACCTAAATGATGTGGCAAGTGATTTTTTCATTAACCATATCATTTCATGTTGTATGTGGTGATAATAACTCACTTACCACGTCATTTGAATTGAAATTTGGACTAATTATTTAGGTTGTATATCGTTGCTCATTTATTTATTGTCATGCATGTCTTGTCATTTAAAATTTTTATCAAATCTTTGGTGAATGTTGAGTTGTTGACATACTCTCAATCGGTTTTTTTTTTCTTTTTTTTTTTTCTCTTTCTCTTTTAAATGGTTTCTTTTCTCTTCCTCGATAAGTCTCCAACCACCAAAATTATTTTATTTCAAATCAATTTATGATCATGTGAAGTTGTGAAGTAGATGACTTAATACCAATCTGCTTGATCATGAATTCTGGTTTATAAAAATTTGTATTACTTAGTGAGAGTCGAGAATATCAATTGAATTAAAGAGATTATTGATGTTTTTTTTTCTCCCTAAACTAACCCCTGACCGGACCCAATTAATTATCTAGCAATTGAATTGTTCAACAAACATGATATTTCCTTTTCTTTTGTTCTTAGCACAGTCTTCAATTCAAAGTACATGGATTCCAAAAAATCGAAAAAAAAAAAAAAAAACATGTAACTTCACCTTCTCACATTTTCTCTCTTGCACCTATTAATTATTATCTTAATTTTTTCCTACGACGACCAAAAACAAGACAAGCCCGGAAGCCCCAAATACCAAAAGAAGACAAATATAAATAAATTGAACATGAGTTTTCACATCTCTACCACAAACCCTCTCTCGAAGCTTCAAAAATACTAAAGTGGTGTTTGGAGACCGAGAAAAATGAAAGAAAAAAAGTGGTGACGAGAGCATAATCAAAGACTCAAAATTTATGGCAGAGAAAGAGATGTTAGAATACTCAACATGTTAGGACCCCAGTTCGATGAGTGTAAGTAATCTCCTCATTTTTATTCTTTTTAGATATCAACACATATTGTGGTCAAAATTTAATTTAATTTAATTTTTTTTTTATTGTTTTGTAGAAGCAAATGGTATCAACTGCAGAAGCTTGGAGATATATATAGCTTGAATACAGGCACCTTCAAACTCAACTGGGTATTTGTTTTACAGCTTCTACTGTTTTTTTTTTTTTTTTAGTTCTCTGAAATTTTATTTTCTGTTTTTTCAATTTGGTAATTGTTGCTTTTGTTCATATTGGTTGATTGTTATTGTTTGTTTAGATATGTTAGTTTGTGTGTTTAATCTTGTGGTGGTTCTAATTGTTTTGTTAATTTTAATGTTGAATTATTAGGAGCAATGACTTGAAAGTGGTTGATTGATGATTGTTCTTTGATTATATCTTCTGTCTGCTGTTTAATTTATTTATATAAATTTTTGAAGTTATATGAAAATATTTTTGGTTTTTATGTCTGATTTAGGCAAACAGATTGATTTTTTTTGAAAAAAATAAATAAAGAATTTGGTGTTCTGTGACTTCTGTCCTTGGATTAAATGGGTTAGTTTGTTTGTGTCTTTTCTTTTCTTCTTTTCTTAATTATATTTCTTACAAATGTTTCTCCAAGCAAAATATCTTATAAAAGCAATTATTTTTTTTTACAATAAAATTTCTGATGAAGAGAACAATAACCACTTTTTTTTATTCATCATCTTTATCAAATTTTTAAATATATTTTTCTCATAAAGATAATTAGAGAGTATTGTTCAATAGATTTTGTTTGGATAATTGGAGGAACTTCAAAATTCAATATATTGTTTTTTTTTTTTTTTTTTACATAATGTTTTTGAAAGCTCAAGCTCAAATGTCATTGAGAGAGATATGGAATGAAGTCTAACAATTAATGTTATTTTGCCTAATTACTATCCATGGATATCATAAATGGACTCAAATTAGTTGTCCAAAAATGGTGTTCCTCTAACCAATCAAACTGGGATATGAATGTAGACACATGTCCCAGTTTGATTGGTTAGACACGAATTTGGATACCTTTTTGGATAGCTGATTTGAGTCTATCATAAATAAGTTGCAATTATCAATTAATTTAAAATTAAATTGGAATAGATTAACTTCTTTATTACCAATAATTTACCATCAATGGGAATATGGGATAGTAATATTTTCTTAATTTTGAATAAATTAAGAATTTCAACTTTTTTATTATCATCCCACATACATATATGATAATAATTTCTTAATTTTGACTAAATTGAGAATTGCAACTTCTTTATCACCAATATTCTATACATGGATGGTAATAATCTTCTTTTATCTGCATTGTAAGTGTTTTGGTTCTAATATTGTATTATTGACATTTGATCTATAGCAAAAGGATCATGCTAAAAATAATAATAAATGAATACAAATTTTATGAGCAAGCAAAAAAGAAAAGAAAATACCAATCATGTGTTGGTGTGAGTGGTTCGGCACTCTCATCCCTTAAGTAAGGTCGTGGGTTCAACCCCCCTTTTGAACGGAGTTGCACATATTGGGAGCACTTCACCCCTTAGTGGGCCGACCCGGTACGAGTCCGGATTAGTCGGGGTGTGGTTTGGGCTGATTGCACCGTATGGTGGATCCGCTCCACCCGGAAACCGGATGGTGTAAACCAAAAAAAAATAAATAAAATAAAATAAAAGAAAATTGAGTATAAATAATTAATAACTAAATAAAACCAAAACTAAGATACTATAATATATGAGGTTTTGAATCTCCCAATGTAAACAAAAATAGGGATATATGACTACGCAATCTTATTTTTGTTTACAGTGCGGGATTCAAAATTTCAGGTATGTATAATGTTTTTGTCTTTGCTTCATTTAGAAATTAATTGTGGAATATATGAAAATGTTAAGAAAAAGGCGGCGAGCACCAGCAGGGCGAAGCAGCTGTTTCCAACAACCATGGTTACGAGTGCACTGCCATTGTTTTCAAAGATCTACACACCATCGAGATATATATATATATATATATCACATGATTATCTCGTCTATCTATTTTCTTGGTTGTAATATTCGGAATATGATCTCTCTGTTATGCATCTACACAAATAACAGTCTAAATGATTTGTTAATTAGCCTTTTCATCAGAGCCGGTCCTGACGTATTTGAAGCGCGGGGTGAGAAATTGAAAATGGGCCCCTCTTCAACAAAATTTGTATCTTTTATTCAGAAATCTGATTTATTTATTTTTTTTTAATATATTCCATACATATAATTAAAAAAATAATTGGGCCCTTCTTTCACGGTCATAATTTTTAAAATATATTCTATACATATAATTTAAAACAAAAATGAATTAGGTCATTCTCAAAACCCAATAATACAGACTTTAATAAAAAAAATTGGGGTTGTTGCACTCGGTGTACCCCTCCAGGGCCACACTGCTTTTCATATATGAATTCAAAAGGAACTAAATGAGCAAAATTTCATAAATATTATTTGCTAATTTATACACCTAATAATCATCACTTACGTTGTCAACGCTGCAAGAATCCTAGTAGTTTTCTGCAAATTTTGCTTGGTAATGGTAGCGTCCCTTCAAGCATTTGATGGGTACCGGGAAACAAAAGATCAGCTTATTCTTCTAGTAAGTAATAACTAAATTAACTTTGATTTGGTCTTGTTATTCTTCTAGTCGGATGTCTTTTAAGGATGCTTACCGGTACTTTCAAGGGTAAAAATATTTCGAAATTATTTATTCTTCCTTCTAGATCAACTTTGATGCGACTGATTTTGCATAAACATGTGTCCGTATATTTGAATTCAAGGGTAAAAATATTTGGAAATTATTTATTCTTCCTTCTAGATCAACTTTGATACAACTGATTTTGCATAATCGTGTATCCGTATATTTGAATTCAAGGGTAAAAATATTTGGAAATTATTTATTCTTCCTTCTAGATCAACTTTAATGCGACTAATTTTGCATAATCGTGTCTTCATATATTTGAATTCAATCTTAGTAAATAGGGTTTTTACATTACCTCTTGTTGTTGATTTTCTTGCAAATTTTGACATAAAATTATATATCAATTATTGTGATTTTTCTCATTTATCACATGTCAGTTAAATTAAAGCACTGGATCTATAATCAAAACAACAAAGGTTAATTGTAATAATAGAAAAATTAGATGAAGCAAAGGTTAACAGACATCCTTTCACAAGTATGGAACCTATATTCTTAACATTGGATTTGTTTTTGGGACTTTAGCCAATGTGGGATTTTGAAAAATTAGATTGAATTACATTTCATTAAATATATTAAAAAATAAAATTTTGTCAAGTTCCAATGCATATAATTCAATCCTATGCTTGGTTCGTGTTGGGATTTGGAGAATTTCTTTTTCCAATCCTAACAGTACATTTTAATCCTAGATGGCTGGATTAATTAGTCCTATCAAATTGCTTGATTAAATAATCTCATCTTAATTTTTTTTTACGGTTTTTTTTAATATTTTAATTGTTAATAAATTACTCCCATGCTGATTTTTTTTTTTTAACTTTTTAATATTTTAATTATTAGTATAATAAAAATATTTGAAATAAGATTATTAAATTAATTTAATTTTATCCAATTCCATATTGCACTAAACACATCCAAGTACTAATTTAATCAAATCATATCTCATCCAATTCACAAGTCCTAATGTGATATGACATAATGTAATTCTACAATTTCACATCCCATGCAATTTTTTCTCTAAATGAACTTCAATGATTCTCATGTGACAAAGTCACTAAACCATTTAGTTGATGCTAGATTGCATTTATCTTCATTTCAAGCCTAGTTCTATGTGACAATATACTCACCCCACTAGAGGCTTTGTATATGTTTAAGCAACATGGTTCAAGTTTTGAAACACAATTTAACTAATGACATCGACTTAACAATATTTGTTTCAATATGCAACTCTTGCTACTGAGAAATAGGCCAAGCTGAGAGTTAGTTTGTATGAATCTCTCTAAACTTTGTCATGGTGTATTAACCAAAAAATTAATTAGGTTTGGCAAGAGGCTTTGTATTTGTTTAAAGAAAATTCAAGTTTTGAAACACAATTTAACCGATGTCATTGATTTAACTATAGTTGCTTCGATATGCAGCACTCGAGAAATAGACCAAGATGGGTAGATAGTCTACCGAGAGTAGTTTGTACGAATCTCCCTAAATTGTTGTTGAGCAAACTAATCTCTTGTATAATATATATTTTATTTTTAAAAATTTTAAATTTGTGACTAAAAACATTAAAGAACCAAAAAAAAAAAAACAAAAAAAAAACAATTTATGCGGGCCGATTTCTCAGTTTGAACTCAATTCGGCCTGCACAATTTCTTATAAAATCCAAGCCGTAGTTTGGACTTTCAAATATTTGGCTCGGACCAAGTTTCAAATATTTGGGCCAAACTAGGAGGTGTTGCTCTGGTGGACAGTTTTCCCCTTTGTCAGCGGAGTAGTAGAGGACAAGAGGGGAGATCTTTTTTCCAGGGGGGGTTACGAGTACTTTCAGAGGGGATTTAGAAGAGAGAAGCCCATAATAATTCACTAAAATCCCCACTTAAGGAGTGATGAATTTTTGGCCTTAACAATTATATTAAATAAATTAATAAATTAAAAATTTAGAAAAACAAAATCCACGAAAAATAATTTCAGTGTTTGAAAAAAATTTAAAATTTGATTTACAAATAGATTTCAATGAAATTAAAATCATCCATAAAAGAAAATAAAAAAAATAAAAAAAAATAAAAAAATCAATCAGATCGAAATTCATTAAAATCGATAAATTTCATCAAGATTTTTACTTTAAGTAAAAATATGAAATTCTTTAGGAGAGAACCACTTTTATATATTTATAGTATTTCTATCCTCATGACTAAAATGAAGTTGTAATATTAAGTTGAGACTGGTGAGCTTGTAATATTAAGATAAGACTTGTGGGCGCCATTGATTAAACAGGTAATTAAAAACTTGATTAAGCACCTCTTCCTCTTTATTTTTGACCAGGGTCCAAGTCTGATGTTAAGATGCTAATTAAAAATCTATCCTCTTCAAGTCAAAAGGAAAAAAGGCAAGTAAGCATGAATGTTAAGATTAAATATAAAAAAAATAAAAAATAGCACAAACTTTATTCATTTATTAAACATCATGTCCCATGCATGATGCTACTACGTACATTTTCTTGCCTCCAATTAGGAAGACATATCATGTTATTATTTTTAGTATTGTTTATTGCATGACAATAGACTGTCCTATCATCCAAAGAGCCATGCATTAGACTTATTAGCTTTTTTTTTTTTTTTTTGAAACAAGACTTATTAGCATTTGAAGCCATTGGAGACATTATTCCCGGTACAATTATTGATCATCAACTTCACTGCGAGAGAAATGTCTAGTTTGATATTTAGTTCTTTGACTTTAAGGGAATTGCACAGGCAAACACCGGCATCGAGATTAACCATACCTTGAATGGCACTGCAGCAAGAGGATGGTGGACGACCGCCAAGGAAAAGACGCAACAAATCTGACACATTAAGACATGCATCCAACCTAGGGCAAGCAAGCGTCCTAGGCGGTGGTGGTGGTGGAGGCGGTGAAGGCGATGGTGGCGGTGGAGGAGGCGATGGTGGAGGTGGTGGTGGTGTCCTAGGTGGAGGTGGTGGAGGTGAAGGCGATGGTGGTGGTGGTGGTGGAGGTCGTGAAGGTGAAGGTGAAGGTGGAGGTGGTGAAGGCGTATTTGGTGGTGGTGGTGGAGGAGGCGATGGTGGCGGTGGAGGAGGTGAAGGTGGAGGTGGTGGTGGTGTCCTAGGTGGAGGTGAAGGTGATGGTGGTGGTGGTGAAGGCGGAGGTGGTGAAGGCGTATTTGGTGGTGGTGGAGGATGCGGTGATGGCGGTGGTGGAGGAGGCAGTGAAGGCGATGGTGGTGGTGGTGGTGGAGAAGGCGATGGTGGAGGTGGTGGTGGTGGTGTCCTAGGTGGAGGTGGTGGAGGTGGTGGTGGTGTCCTAGGTGGAGGTGGTGGAGGTGAAGGCGATGGTGGTGGTGGTGGTGAAGGCGGAGGTGGTGAAGGCGTATTTGGTGGTGGTGGTGGAGGTCGTGAAGGTGAAGGTGAAGGTGGAGGTGGTGAAGGCGTATTTGGTGGTGGTGGTGGTGGTGGAGGAGGCGATGGTGGCGGTGGAGGAGGTGAAGGTGGAGGTGGTGGTGGTGTCCTAGGTGGAGGTGAAGGCGATGGTGGTGGTGGTGAAGGCGTATTTGGTGGTGGTGGAGGATGCGGTGATGGTGGTGGTGGAGGAGGCAGTGAAGGCAATGGTGGTGGTGGTGGTGGAGAAGGCAATGGTGGAGGTGGTGGTGGTGTCCTAGGTGGAGGTGGTGGAGGTGAAGGCGATGGTGGTGGTGGTGGTGAAGGCGGAGGTGGTGAAGGCGTATTTGGTGGTGGTGGTGGAGGTCGTGAAGGTGGAGGTGGTGAAGGCGTATTTGGTGGTGGTGGTGGAGGAGGCGATGGTGGCGGTGGAGGAGGTGAAGGTGGAGGTGGTGGTGGTGTCCTAGGTGGAGGTGAAGGCGATGGTGGTGGTGGTGAAGGCGTATTTGGTGGTGGTGGAGGATGCGGTGATGGTGGTGGTGGAGGAGGCAGTGAAGGCGATGGTGGTGGTGGTGGTGGTGGTGGAGAAGGCGATGGTGGAGGTGGTGGTGGTGTCCTAGGTGGAGGTGGTGGAGGTGAAGGCGATGGTGGTGGTGGTGGTGGTGAAGGGGGAGGTGGTGAAGGCGTATTTGGTGGTGGTGGTGGTGGTGGAGGTGATGGTGGTGGTGGTGGTGGTGGAGGAGGCGGTGAAGGCGATGATGGAGGTGGTGGTGGTGTCCTAGGTGGAGGTGGTGGAGGTGAAGGCGATGGTGGCGGTGTCCTAGGTGGAGGTGGTGGTGGTGAAGGCGATGGTGGCGGTGGTGGTGGTGGTGGAGGTGTCCTAGGTGGGGGTGGTGGGGGTATCTTAGGTGGAGGTGGTGGTGGTGTCTTAGGTGGGGGTGGTGGAGGTGAATGCAATGGTGGCGGTGGTGGTGGTGTCTTAGGTGGAGGTGGTGGTGGTGATGAAATCGGGACAAGGGCACTTATTGAGGTTACCAAAGTGAAGAAGACAAGGTTTAGGGAGACAACAAGGGCTGCTGATGCTAATGCCCTTGAACCCACCATTTGTTTTGGTGATCGAGTTACAATTGTGTGAATGATCAAATTGGTGAAGTTGGCTTGGGGTTTTATACAATTAAAATCTAGCTTGGTTTTAATTAGTTTAGCGGAAATATAATATGTATATATTAGCATGGTCGGTACAGCTAGTTTTAGATTCACCAAATTACTTTTATTGGTTTATTTAATTGTTGTATTGGAGGAATAATGGCTAACGATACCTATTACTTCAAAAATATATAATAATAATAATAGTATCTATATAAGTGGCCAAACTCATATATGAAGATGACAAATAATAATACTAAATTTAACTATATTCAAATAAATAAATAAAAAATAATGGGAAATACTATACACCTTTCTCATTTACCTTCCCCATTTGTCTTTCCCACTCATTACTTGACACGTGTACACTTTTTCATTTAATAAGAAGCTCCCACATTTTGCTGCAAAGGTTGTTTACATTTTTACCCTTGATGGTTGCTTCTATCATTTCATTAATAAGGGGTGAAGATGTAAACAATATTTGCAGTAAAAAGTGAGATCTTTTTATTAAGGGTATGGATGACACCCATAGATATGATACCCGCACCCATATTTATAAATACACCCATGTTTAAAATTTAAAATTAAAACATTACTATAAGCACTCATCTTAATGTCAATAGTACCCTTATTTAATGGGTGTAATTAGTGATAATGGGAGAATTTGGCTTACTACTTTATTACTATATTCTCCTGTTTGAAGCTGCTTTCTCATCTATTCGGGTTAGAGTCTCGATCACCTCTTTGAAAACTGACCACCTTCCAACAGATGTTATCTTAACCAAAGCTGAGGCGCCCAGCATATCTTCTTTAGCAATTACAAGCACTTGTATGTATCCCTTAGTATGGCCAACCTTGGACAACCATAAAGCCCCTAATCAAATTGATATATCAAACAGAACATATAGAAATGATTAACCTAAAAGATGAACTAGTTGAAGACATGGGTATAATTAATGGGTGTAAATAGTATGTTGTTTATTTTTAATTAAACTAATTTATCCTTATTTATAAATTCCTATTGGGATATTTTTGTAATTAAATTTTTTATAAAAATATGGGTGTGCTTATCATATTTATAGGTGTCAATATCTGCTCTCTTTTATTAAATGAAAAAGTGTACACGTGTCATGCAATGAATGAGAAAGGTAGATAACATTCCCTAAAAAATAATATTAAATTTAACTCAAATACAAACACTTAAATCTTATAAAATAAAATTAATTCGTTTAATCTTCCAAATGAAAAATAAATAAATAATTTAATTTAGGGGTACACAAAACCGTGTAAATGAACTAAATTAACCGTTAAACACCAAGGGCAATATTGTGAGTTTATGACTCTGCTACTTCCAAAAAAGTTGCTACACAACAAGGAAGCAGACCTAAACTAACATGCCATTGACAAAAATTTTATTTTCCTTAACAATTTTTCTATTGTCAGTTCGTCCTGAAATAAAATATTTCAGGACGAAAAATGTGGACCATTAGATTTACATATTTTGACTCAAATTGAATATCAATAATTAATATATCCAAATAAAACAAAAACAAATATACCATAATACATGAGATTTTGAATCTTCCGGTGTAAACAAAAATAGTGGTGTATGAGTCATTATGACTACCGATTGTCTGAAAATGTTACTGGTATTTAGAGGATTAAGGTGAAAAAAAAAAAAAAAAAAAAAACATGATGGAACCAGTTTTGGTTCTTAAAATTGATCTGGATCCAGTTCAATTCTTTGGCAATTTAGCCATAGTTTTACTATATATGATTATGGTGGTTGTAGAACCACGTTAGCTCGATGAAGAGCATCTGCATAGGTGCCTTCATATATTTGGAATCAATGTGTAAAATTGCTATATGGATGAGCGGATGAGCCTATATATATTGACAGTAGAATCTGAGCGGTTCTACCACCATTAAAACAATAAAAAGTAAAATTATGGCTGAATTCCAGTGAATCCATAGGATCCAAAAAATTCTTAAGAAAAGAATTACCGTTTTTTTCACTGATATTTGTTTGACAATCCAAAAAATTAACCTAAAAATCAACCTAAATGATATGGCAATGAAAAACGATTTTTCCTTGCCATATCATTTACTAAATTATCTATGATTTGTGTGATAATAACAATTTATTTACCATATCATTTAGTTAAATTTTGAGTTTATAATTTTACTTTTTTTTAATTTTTATTATTATTATTATTTTTATATATATATATAACTGGAATGTGTAAAATCAATAAATCATATCCCTAGAAACCTACACCTGTGTAGGACTCATTGAGATATAATAATTCATTCTGTCCGCCACCTAGCCCCGCATTAATCATTAATTCATTATTGAAATCCATACTTGCTTTCCCCTCCTCCTCCTTTGATCAATCAAACAGCTGTTATTGATGGTAATCAATATCATTAAAAGTTAGATTAGGGCCATTTGTTTTTTTTATCTGAAGTCTTATCGGACCTTAATTTGTTAGACATGTGAATAAGTCCTATAAATTAAGATACTATGATATGTTTGTTTTTTCATTTTTTAGATAACCATGGCCCCCTATAAGTTGGTTAGGTTGCTAGGGTTTATTAAAAATTGGGAATTTTTTGGAAATTTAATTTTAGAGTTTTATTATATGTGAATAAAATTGTGAATAAAATTGTAAATATATGAATTGTAATTAGAGATGCACATTTTCCCCTGGGGCCCCAATTCCCTGCGTCCCCATCCCCATTTGGGGAATTTTTTGGGGGGAAAAATGGGGAAATGAGGAGGGATGGGGATGAAAATCATCCCCAAATTGAAATGGGGATGGGGATGGGGGGACCCCTCCCCATACCCATTTCCCCATTTTCCCCACAATTATATTGAAATGGGGATGGGGATGGGGAATCTCTCCCCCATCCTCATTTTCCCATTTCCCCAAAAACATATATAAATATAATTATAATATATATATTTTTTAATTTTTTTTTAATTTTTTGAAAACCCTAACTCCCTAAGTATATATACACATTTTATATAAAATGCACTAATGAATTTTATTTTGTATTTGTAATGGATTGTTTGTTTTTTTTTTTAGTTTAATTTGTAATTTTTAGTCAAATGAGAAAATGAGGGAACGGGGGAAACAGGGAAATGGGGAACAACGGGGAAAAATGGGGAAAATGGGAAAATGGGGAATTGGTGATGTGGATGTGGATGGGGATGGGGATGGATATAGGTCCCCCCAAAATTCCCCATCCCCATTTTCCCCAAATGGGGAAACAGGGGGGTATAAGGGAAGGGTCTAGGAAGTGGGGATAGGGATGGGGAGGACCTATATCCATCCACATTCCCCAAATGTGCATCTCTAATTGTAATAGGACATTTATAGAAATTTACTAAAAGGCTCTACCATATCACTTTTTTAATAAGATAAAAGCCAATTTCTGAAAAAAAACAAACTGCCCCTTAGAGCTGTTAAACCCAACAACAACAACAACAACAACAAAAAAAAAAAAAAAACTGCATCAGATTAGGAGAAGAATTGATGACAATGGTCACATCCTCCACGCCATCACTATTCATGAGAGCCCAACCAAGTATCATTGAAACCACTGAAAATTCAAATGAAGTTAATAGGTCTGACAAGAGGTGAAAATCTTTTTGAAAACGTTAAGATATATGCATAGGATTTTCGTACTTAATTTTTGTCTAGTTTTGTTCAATTTTTTTTATTTATTTATTGAAATATTGCATAAATTTGGGGGTTTTGGATGAGGGGGAGGATTCGAACTCACGATTTCATGTCGTAGGGCCATAAGGGGTATATCATTACAATTACAATTGATCCTAATTACAAATATTTATACAACTAATACAAATGAGAAAATAGAAACTAACTTAATTACAATTGATTCTAGTCAACTATCCTAATTAATATTGATTGATTAATTCTAGTCAACTATCCCAATTAATATTGATTGATTCTAATTAACTATACTAATTAATATTGATTGATATTACACAATAAACACCAATGAATAACTGTATACTTGCCAATAATCAACGACATTCTTTCCTTTAATACTAGGCTCACCAAACCTAATTTGGGATGTTTCATATGGGATTTGAATTAAATTAATTCAACTACAAATAGTGGTGACAGCTCACCAAACTGCAGTAAATTTGTAAATAACTTCTGAAATCAACAGATTAGTTAACATTATATCATTGAAAAAACTCGTTTTGTTTAATTAATAATAGAGAATATTAATACCTACATTTAGCACTATTATGTGTAAAGTTTGGTAATTAGGAGAAAATAGAATTAGAGAAATTTTGAATTTTCTGTATATATGAGAATTATAAATATTTATACAACTAATACAAATGAGAAAATAGAAACTAACATAATTACAATCGATTCTAACCAACTATACTAATTAATATTGATTGATTGATTCTAGTCAACTATCCCAATTAATATTGATTGATTCTAATCAACTATACTAATTAATATTGATTAATATTACACAATAAACACCGATGAATAACTGTATACTTGCCAATAATCAACGACATTCTTTCCTTTAATACTAGGCTCACCAAACCTAATTTGGGATGTTTCATATGGGATTTGAATTAAATTAATTCAACTACAAATAGTGGTGACAGCTCACCAAACTACAGTAAATTTGTAAATAACTTCTTAAATCAACAGATTAGTTAACATTTTTCGCAAACCTCAACAGGTTGCCCTAGCGGTAATGGCGAGCATGTGATGTGTGGTTAGACGTACGGTCACAAGTTTGATACCCCCTAGTGTCAAACTCTTGAGGCCAGCCTCCAGTTCGTTAACTCAATTGGTGGAAGGACGAACTTGGGGTTTGGATAACATCCAAGTCATTGATTCGAATCCTACCCAAGTGAAGACAAGTTCTTATTTACCTGCTTACATCCTTGTGGGTCCGAGGGTGTGGGCTAGGGTTTCTTATCAATCATACTCCAAAATCTAACACACAGGCCCCAGCAAGTCACACGGTTGGGGAAAATAGACGGATAGGTGTCTAGTCAAAGTCCGAGATCCTCGATATCAAAAAAAAAAAAATGATTTTTTTTAAAATATCACTACCATTTCAAATATCAGATCAGCTAGCCAACTCTTCAACTTCATTTTTTTTTTTTTTATTAAATGATTTTATTATATTGTTATAAATTTTTATATGTATTAAATACTAATTAAACTGTATATTATTATGTCAAATTCAACTTCCTTTTTTCAATGTTTCAAAAAAAAAAAAAAAAAAAAATTTCTTTTTTCATTAAATGATTTTATTATATTGTTATATTTATATAGCTTGAAGTTTGATATCCAAAAATGAATAGTTGTATACATGTCATATTACGAAGGGAGAATGTGTTGAGATAATCTTCTTCTTCGCTCTAGAGGTCTCTATCTTTCTCTAACTTGATCACTTGGGCTCTGTGTTTTCTATCTCTTATTTTATTACACTTTTTCTAATTCTGGATTCCTTACTCTTGCATGTATATATATCTTCCACTGCAAGGCAAGGGATGTTTGTTTTTGTTTTTGTTTTTATCTTTTCTGTCTTCAATTGGTTTCTGGGTCTGTTAACAAACATTTAAAGTTAACCCCACCACCCCATATTCCCCCCACCCCAAAAAAAAAAAAAAAAAGGTTTTAAATTTGAATAAAGAAAAATAAATTAATGGAAATAATTTTGTTGACCCATTGTTTTCCCTTTCAAATAATTTTGTGCACCATAGTTTCACACTTACATTTTTCCTTTACATTTCTCTCTATCTCTATTATACAAATTTTAAGCTGTAATTTTTAGTTTCCATAAGTAGTTCTTCCAGCAGGATATTTGAATTTTGGATTTTGATGTTGGTATTATAACATATTTATCTGTGTGTGAATTTTTGAGGTGATATATGATAGATTTATTCTAAAATGTTGTTACGTACTTGAAGAGTTGACTTGTAATTTTCAGAAAATATCATATCTTGGGTGAGAATTTGAAATGATTTGCGAGTCCAATTGTGTTCGTTTCGGATTTTTTTTTTTTTAATTTTTTTTTACGAGTATTGAGATGGGATTTTTTTTTTTTTTTTTTTTTTTGATTAATTACCATTGTCTAGACAGAAGAAATATGATTTAATTATTGTTTAGGGGTTTTGATATGAGTCTTTAATTGGCTGCAGACACCATTGCAACTGCAGATAGCTCCATGTATAGAGCATCATGATAGAATGGTTATATTGTTTAGGACGGAAGAGCATCACTATTTTAATAAGTTTAAATAGCATCAAATGACCTGATCATATATGGACGTGTCCTCATTAGTTGGTGTAACAAATTGATCTCTTTATTTAATTTGGTCTTATTTAATTACGAGTTAGAAATTAAATAAGGCCAAATTAAACTAATATCATACTTTTGCAAACATATATTTCATCATTTTTTTTATTTTTCTTTATTTCACTTTTTAAAATACGATAGAATTCAACAATGATAATTGCTCAAAAATGTACTTCACATTTTCATGTGTAAAAGCTCAATCAATCAACACAATCAAGCAACAATTCTCATAAACACTTGTATTAACTTTTCCACAAAACATAACATCAATGGTTCACTATAATTCCTTCACTGGCTAACTAGAGTTAATGATTAGAGTTAACTATAATTAACATCATTAGAGTTAATGATTTGAGTCATATAGTATTATTGAAAAAAAAATACAAACCAGTACTAACTAGTCACTGGCAGTCCCTCAAAAAAACCGGTACTAAAAAAAGTATCCAATTTCCTTCATTTTTATTTTTATTTTTTTTAGATATATGAAAAAAAAAAAAATGGCCTCAGACCCTATTATTATATAAATAGATTTGATAATTCATTCTCTCTCCATTTATCACTGGGAAAAATATTAGCTTCACCAAATACTAAAAATTAGCTTCGCAAAATATTTAATTGTTTGGATCAAAATTTAGCTTCACCAAATACTTAAAAAAAAAAAAAAAAAAAAAACAATTAAAATTGTGAATTCGAGTTGTATCTAATTACTATCCTTGGTTTTTGTAATATTTTAAAAATAAATAACATTTCGACCAAAAAATATTCAATCTTCTTGAATCCTTGACCTTGTATCAGTACCCGATTAACCATTTATGAAACTCAAAAATTGAAAAAAGCGAAACTATCTTTTGCATTTTCTTGCATATATATATATATATATATATGTGCTTCTTTTCTGGAAATGAAATGAAAGATTATATATATTTGTTCTGGGTTCAATCAACTTGGATTTTGGGTTTGAACTTTGAAGTGTCAAGCTCTTGCTTCTTGTTATTAATAAAATAATAAGGCAGTGGTAGCATTATTACTTCAAAGATTTAAATTTAAATTTGATTTGGTTGATTTGATTAATTGTCAAGATTTTAGTTAGTTATCTCTCAAATATCACGATGTGCTTCACTGGTCAGGTATTAAACATTTATAACTTTTTCTTCTGATGCATTTGTGCTTTTATTCAAGGCCACCGTACGTAACCATTAAATTGGAAGGGTGAGGAGAGATTCACATCGAAAAATTAATTAGCAGCATATGAAAGTAGTTGTAAGACTTCCAAAGTGAATATATAAAAGGGGAGTGATTATAAGTTTTTTAGTCGAGGTTTGAAATTGCCAATTTCTCTTCTCTAGCTCAACTTGAAGGAGAGCTGCCCGGAGCCTAAGAAGATTAGGATTCCTGAGAAGGTGGACTGGTTCCCTCCCTCTTTGGATAATCTCAAATTCAATGTTGATGGTTCTGCGAGAGGGAATCCAGGGCCGGTAGGGATTGAGGGTGTGATGCGGGATTCTTTTAGCCGTATCTTATGCTTGTTCTCTCTATCTGTTGGCAATCTTGACTCAAATTCAACAGAGATTATGGCTACCCATACAGCTCTCATCTTGTGTGATTCCAATCCTATGCTGATGAACGGTAATGTTACCATTATTAGTGATTCCAAGACAGCCGACAGCCGTGCCCTAGGCTAACTTCAAGAAAGGCTTAGGTAGTATCAAGCATCTCAATCTCATCTATGATATCAAGGAAATTATGCTTCGGCATCAGAATTTTGAAGTTTTGAAGCATATATACATCTCAATATTGAGATTTAGAGAAAATAAATTCAGGACTATATACATATGTTCCGTTTAACGGCACAGCCATTTTGTATACGAAATATATATAGATCCAGAATATTGAGATTTAAAGAAAATTGAGATTTAGAGAAAATAAATTCAGGACTATATATATATATATATGTTCCGTTAACGGCACAGCCATTTTGTATACGAAATATATATAGATCCAGAATATTGAGATTTAGAGAAAATAAATTCAGGACTATATATATATATGTTCCGTTAACGGCACAGCCATTTTGTATACGAAATATATATAGATCCAGAATATTAAGATTTAAAGTAAATCACCCATCAGGGATCCCTTTTACTTATATACACGAATATCAAGCCGTAAATAAATCACTCACCTGAAGATACTTTTTACTTACATACGATCGTGCTGATAACGTGTTGTAAAATAATGAAGAAAAATAGATGAAATAATAAAATGAGAGATAGATCAGAGATGAGAGAGTGAGACAAGAGAGAGAGAGAGAACATATGTGTATATTGAATTATCAGTTGATCAATCTTTACATGAGAGAGAGAGCACACATATATATATATAGGCAATTAAGAGAATTAAAGAGAGATAGGCAAGTGTATCAAGTGGGAGAGAAGAGAGAGGCGGTGGAGTATTGAGTGGTGTAGGGGAAGATATTTTGGTGATATTATGGGAAGATATTGTGTGATATTATGGTAGATATTAAATGAGATATTATGAGAGATATTTTGGGAGATGTTATATGAGATATTATGGTGATATTTGTGTGTATAATACATGTGGTAAAAGCCACATATATTATAACAATTATCTATTTTTAGTGTCCTTGGTCTATCCTGTAATATTGGCAATTCCCTTCAGGTCACGCCCTACTAGTGGAAGGACATGGATAGGGCTCCACGTTGGCGGTTGGGGTGTGGATCGGGGTTTTCTATCGGTCATACTCCACATTCACCAACAAACAGGCCACCGAATTTACACAATTTGCTATAAATAAATAAATAAAACATAAGTAAAATAGTTAATTATGGATAATTTTAGTAACCGAAAACAATTATGTTTTTTATTATAATATAAGTAACATTCATATTCATCCAAATTACTTGCTTTATATTTATATATATATTTGAAAAAGATGTATTTTAAAGTACAATTTGAAAGTTGTTAAATTTAGTTAGGTTCTAACTATTATAATCGATTGGTCTGCAAATTAAACTTGTCCCAATCAGGCTAGTTGCATTCTAACTGGATGCATGTTTATAGTTCCTTTTTGATAAACATTTGAATTTCATATTAAAATAAAAATAAATAAAAAATAAAAAAAAACTCAGAGAAAATATAAAAGAAAAATAATTGTTACTTGTTCACAGTTTTGATGGTTTGCTTTATGGAATGAGACCATCTAGGTTCGGTGGAGATTGATGTTTTTTTTTTTTTTTTTTTTAAACTTTTTTTAATATATTTATCTTCCAAAAAAATTAATAAATTTTTTAAATTGTTGATATTTAAATAGAAATCCCTTTATCATACACTAAAAAAACTTTGTAGCTCTAAAATGTATTTAAAAACCTCTCGATTGTGTATAAAAAAATCATTGAAAGATTATTTGCAAAATATATAAAAATTAGAACATAAACCAAACACATGCTTACATGTGCCCCCAAACTAGTTTATATATATATATATTAAATATCCAAATTCCTAATGTTTTAAATTTGTTTTGAGTCGACTTTTTATAGACTTGAATGTAGACCGGCTATAGGGAAAAAAAAACTGAGCATCTTTTGTACTAACGTGAAAGTGTCATAAAAAAACCTGAACCAACAGTATAAAATTGACAATATGTGTAGTACTATTTAGAAGAGAATTTTTGTAATGTTTTGAGTCTAAAATTGACAATATATATTGTCTTTAAAATTTAAAATCTATATATAAAAAATAAAAAATTAATTTTTTTAATGACTTTGACAATATATGTTGTTTTTAGAATTTTAAATTTGTATATAAATCTCTACCGGTAGAGATCTTTATTATATGTTTTTTTTTGAAAAACTTATCTTTAAAAAATTATAAAAACTGGTAGGTAGTTTTTGTAACGAATCTTTTGACATTTGATTGGATACATTAGAATTTTTATATGCAATGATTTTAATAAAATTATAAGAAAAAAGAATAAAATTATAAATACAATCAATTATTCCATAATTATATTATATGTACTTCAAAATTATATTTATCACTAAATTCATTTGAATTTTCTCTAATAATATTCCTTAAAAGGATTTTTTTTTTTAAAAGGGGGGCTATAATTCTAACTTCTAAGAGCCAAGCCATTTTTTTTTTTTTAAAGAAAGGTTTATATATATATATATAGTCAATTTAGACATAAAATAAATAAATAAAAAAATAGGGAAAAAGTGGAATGATAAATTACAATTGATGAAACAAAATTTAAAAAAGAAATTGCGAATATATAAAATATATCAAATGACATTTATATCCCTAAATTAAGAGATTATTTGGAGTAATTTTAACATTGTATGAGGATAAAAATGTATTTTTCTTTTCAAACAAATATTAAGGGGTCTAAAATTAGTTGACACTATCCATCATCCATGCTCTCATTCCCATTTGTATATAGTTAATAGATGAATTTCAAATGTGTAACAAATTATAAATTATAAAAGAATTATAAAATACCCTCTTTTATTAAAGAACATAGAATCATTAATGGTTAAATTTGAAGTACCAAGGATATTATTGTCTTTCACTTGCAAAAAAAAATTAAAAAAAAATGGGGCTATAATTCCAAGAGCCAAGCCATTTTTTTATATAAAAAAAGTCATATTTTTACATAATCAACAGATATAAAATAAAATAAAAATAGTGAACAAGTGAAATGATAAATCATGATTGATGAAACAAAATATAAGAAAGAAATTGGAAATAAATAAAATTTATTAAATGACATTTATATCCCTAAATTAAGGATATTTGACAACATTAACAAAAAATAATAATTCAACAAACAGTTTATTAAAAGCTGTTGATACTTGAATGCTAGTTTGCTGCCTACTATTCACCGGAAAATTGACTCAATTATTACTGCTCCTCTCTTTCTCTCTCTCTAATAGTATCTTATATATATATACACACACGTATAAATAAAACAAGGTCAGTGTTAATCTGTGCCCAGGTTAACATTACTTAACCGGTAATATATTCCACATTTTTTATCCCAATACATGTGGCACTTAAAATATCAAATAGTGAATGGATACACATGGTAGGTGAAATAAAACACTATTAATGTATATCCACTCACAATTTAACACCTCACATACCACATGTGTTTGGATGAAAAAAATAAGATTTTAAATAGGATGTTTAGTGTTATTCTTACTTAAAATAAAAACATCTTCAAATTCAGCCACTGTCGCAACTTCGGTGGCGTCCTGCAGCACGTTTTCAGCATGTTTTTATTTTTATTTTCCAAAAACGATTTCGAATTCGCGTCCTGTAAACCGTTTTTCATTTTATTTTCGAAATACAAAAACAAAATGAAAAACAAAAGCAGTGTTAAAAGTGGAAGTTTTGAAAAACAAAAAAAAGTTGTTTTTGTTTTTATTTTTCATTAAAGTGGGTCCCATATTATTAATTAAATGGGTCCCATGTCATTTTAAATTATTTTTTTTCTTTTCTGATTTTCTCTCACCCACCACACACGACCTCATCTTCTTCTTCTTTCTTTCGTCTTCTTCCTTTCTTCATCCATGGCTCCCGCCACCCATCTTCTTCTTCTCCTTCTCCCCGCCGTCACCTTCTTCTTCTCCCCACCGTCATCTTCTTCTTCTTCCTCCTCCCTTCTTCTTCTTCCTCCTCCGATTGCCGCAGCTAGCTGGTCTTCTTCTTCTTCCTCCTCCGATCGCCGCCGATCTCTGCCGATCTGGTCTTCTTCTTCTTCCTCTTCCTCTTCCCCTTCAACTGTTAAAATTTCTTAAACCCTAAATTAAATTAAAAATTGTTTTTTTGTTAATTATTTAATCATTTATGTATAATTGTTATAATATTAAAAAAAAAAAAATTTAAAATTGATATTTCAATTTTCGAAAGTTTTGGTTATCCTACCGGACGCGTTTTTTCCGTTTTTATTTTCAAAATACGGATTCCAGCAAATGCTACCAGACGCGTATTCGGAATTCAAAAACAAAACCAAAAACACTGTTTTCATTTTCATTTTTATTTTCGAAAAACAAAAACAAAAAACGGCTTACAGGACGGGCCCCACAGCCTTCGACTTTTCAGATTTTTTTTTAAATTTTTTATTTATAAATATTTTCAAATTTGGTTGTGAGATATAATGGTGAAACAGGTACCTATACACAATATTAAAGTTGTAGGTTTTGTGCTGCATGTGTAACACCACTCCTAATTCGTGAAATGATTTCATCAATCACAACGATTTCTTATTTAACTCTCGTACAGTTAAATCCCTTTAAAAACTTTTAAGTATCTGCCACCAGGCACCAACTTCTTTAAAAAAAATTTGAACCACAACTTTATTAAACAAAATAGTATTTGTCTTCTTGACTTTTTTTTTTTGAACAGCCTTTGTCTTTAGCTATTACATGCATAGTGTTCAAATCAATCACATGTGTAGAAGAACCTGACAACGTCAAGAGATTCAACAAATCATTTATTAAAAGCAAGTGATTTCCTTCAACTATTCTTTGTTTGTACTTTATAGTATGTAAAATCAATTGGCTTTATATTTTCTCATATATATATATATATATGTATAGAGGCTGCATTGCTGCAACCCTTTTCTCTTCTCCAACACGATTCCCATCTTCTCGTTGCATTGTAAAAATAAATTTCTCTCTTCTTTACTCCATTCTATCTCGTCAGAAAACTCAGATATTAATGAAGACAGATCATGTAGCATCAGCAGCAGCAGCCATTAATATGATGCGCCCTGTACATAGATAAAGTGGAGGTCTTCTCTTTCCATTCTTTTGTAACTTCAACTTTTTCTAACAGGTGAATATATCCATGATATGTCAATTGATTATACCCACAGAATAAATTACATAGATATTTAATTGGACTAATTGCACAAACCTCCATGAATTTAGATCTAATTACAGCTAGATGAACCTTTTGCTTGAAATTACACAAACTTCCCTTACCATAAGTTGACTTCCATCAAACTTAACCATTGACCAAACTTTTGAGGTAAATGACTTGAATGCCCCAATTTATATTATTTTATTACCTAAAATAAATAATTAAACGATTATTATCTAATATATAATTAAAAAAAGAGAGGATAGTGTTGTTATTTTTTGGAAATTTATCACCCATTTTTTAGTGGAGAAAAAAAAATAGTGAACTTTTCTTTTTTGTCGACATCTATCACCACCCATTTTCAACTAAAGAGAAAATTATCATCATCCGAGTTTTTTTTTTTTTTTCTTTTTCTAGGTTCAACACCTATTTAAAAAAAAAAAAAAAAGCATTCACATTTGAGCTTATTATTATTATTATTGAGATTCATCACCCATTAAAAAAAAAAAAAAAAAACAACCGATGAAGGATTTTTATGAAAAAATAAGTGATAAATATAAAAAAAATAACAACATTATCCTCATCATTTTTATTAAATTTTTAAATATATATATAAGATAATATTTGTTTAATTATTTATTTTAGGTAATAAAATAATACAAATTGGGGCATTCAAGTCATTTAACCCTAAAGTTTGGTCAATGGTTAAGTTTAACGGAAGTAATGATCATTTTAGTTTCTAAACTTATTAAAAGTATTGATGTAAAGCATTATATATCTATTCCCAATTCTCGCAAGATTTAAATTTTGCTTGGGAAAGTACACCGATTGACATAGGAAACATGGGGAGAAGATAAATAATCAAATTATTTGAATTTTAAAATTTTAAAATTTTAAAAATTAGTAATAATATTAGAGTTTATGGTTTCGAGATTCGAGGAGTTTATTTGGATTTTTAATTTTGAAATCAGATCAATGGTCAAACTCTTCAACTCTCTCTCCTTCTAGAATGTACTGACCCGATCCGGCCAAAAAATATAACCCGAGATTGCATATTGGGTCGGTTCGGGTTCAATAAATAGAACCGGACAAACCGACCCGGAATATAAGTATAATACATTGAAACACTAACAACAGATTCAATTTGTCTCTCTCTCTCTCTCTCCCTCTCTCTCTTCTTTGTCACTCTTCTTCTTCTTCTCCTTCACAGGAAATCCCACATCTCCAACGAAGCCACTTTAGGGCCCGTCCTGTAACGTTTTTCAAATGTTGTTTTTGTTTTTGTTTTTCGAAAATAAAAATGAAAATGAAAACAGTGTTTTTGGTTTCAGTTTCGAAATCCAAATACGCGTCTGGTATCATTTCCTGAAAGCTGGATTCCGAATATGAAAACATAAAAAACGCGTCTGGTAGCATATCCTGGAACTTGTATTTCGAATAATTTAATATTAATTATTATTTTATTTCGAATAATTTAATATTAATTATTATTTTTTAGACTGGATCAATCTCCAGTTTATGAATCATCATCATCATCACTATATTTTTTTCCAATTTATAAGACCAAATCAATCTATTAAAAAAAAAAATCAATCATTTTTTTGAAGAAAATGAAATTATATAGATAAAAAAGAAAAATTCAACTATGCAAGGAACGATATTTGGCCCTAAAAGGAGAAATTGATATATTTCCTCTGGCATTTATAACATGATTAACAAAATCGAAAATAGATAGAAACAAACCACCACTTCAAATAAGAGGAATTATCAAACTAATCTAGAGAAAAAAGTTTTCGAAAGGCCTTCTTCGTCATTATAATTTTTAAGCTATCTTAGGGGACGAGAAACATGACATTTGTTCTCACAAAAAGGACTTGATTATACTGTATAATGTTGCTGGATTGTATCGATGTCAAGTCCTTTCAGCTTCACCACTGATTCTTCATGTTCCTTCAGAGTATGCAACTCTCTTAGTCAATCATCATTGATTTGTATATACAAAATCTGAAATCAATATACCAATAAAATCAACACCAACATTTGAAATAAAAATCTGAAATCAAAATCCAAATCAAAATACAACACCACCAAAAACCCATTCAAATCAAACATTTTTTTTAATTAACAAATCTGAAAATCTGGAAATTTTCCAGAAATTTCCAAATGTCCTCTTCCAAATGTTCTTAAAATCTGGAAATTTAAGAAGAAATCTCTTAAAATCTGGAAATTGAAGAAGAAGAAGAAGAAGAAGAAGAAGAAGAAGAAGAAGAAGAAGAATCAAAATCCAAATCAAAATACAACAACACCAAAAACTCATTCAAATCAAACAAATTACCAACAAAATACTAGATTTATCAACAAAATACCATATTTTTTTTAATTAACAAATCTGAAAATCTGGAAATTTTCCGGAAAATTTCCAAATGTCCTCTCTTAAGCAAATCGGAAAGAAGAAGAAGGGAAGAAGAAGAAGAAGAAGAAGAAGAAGAAGAGCTCGACGGTGAAGAAGGAGAAGATCGACGGAAAGAAGAAGAAGAAGATCTGGACGGCGTCGGGCTTCCGTCAGACCGACACCGTCAGATCTGGACGGAAATCTGGGAAGAAGAAAAAGGAAGAAGAAGAAGAAGGAGAAGAAGAAGGAAGAAGAAGAAGAAGGAGAAGAAGAAGAAGATCTGACGGACGGGAAGGAGATCTGGACGGCGTCGGTCTGACGGCCGGACGGGAAGAAGAAGGAAGAAGAAGAAGAAGAAGAAGAAGGAGAAGGAAGGAAGAAGAAGAAGAAGAAGAAGAGAGATGGAGAGGAAGGAGATGATCAGTGAAAGGAAGAAAAAAAAATTGAGTTTTTTAATTTAAGTGAAAAACAAAATGAAAAACAAAATGGAAAACATAAAAAAGTTGTTTTGGAAATTTTTCACTTTTAACACTGTTGTTGTTTTTGTTTTTGTTTTTGTTTTAGAAAATAAAATGGAAAATAAAATAAAAAACGGTAACGAACGCGTATTCGAAATCGGATTTAGAAAACAAAAACGAAAACGGGCCTGTAAAACGTTACAGGACAGGCCCTAACTCTTCCTCAAAACATACTGGTATTTTCCTGAACTCTCTACTTTATTTTTATTTTTATTTTCTTACTCTCTACTCATTCACGTTAATTCAAAAAAATAATATTTTTTTTCACGAAAATTAATTATTTTTCTTTAAAAAAACCGAATGTCACGAAATATTTTTGTATCTGTCACGTTTTTTCTTTTAATTTTCACCTTTTTTTTTTTGGAAGTTAATTATTTCTTCGATAATTAATCGGATTTGTCACGAAAATGACAAATATCTTTTTTTCTTCGTGACAAATCTAATTTTTTTTCGTATATTTGTCGTGATTGTAACAAATCTTTTTTTTTTTTTTTTTTTTTTTTTTTTGCGACAAATCTATGAATTTTCGTTTCGAATCTTTTTTTCGTGATAAATCTTTTTTTAGATTTGTCACGAAACTTAAATTTATCGTGACAAATCCTGATGTCACGAAAATAATTCTGATTTGTGACTATTTCGTGACATATCATGTGACTATTTCGTTTCGAATCTTTTTTTTTCGATTTAAATCTTTTTTTTTTCTCTAGATTTGTCACGAAATTTGACTATTTGATTTTCATGACAAATATCTTTTTTTCGTGACAAATCTAATTTTTTTTGGGTATATTTGTCATGATCGTAACGAATCTTTTTTTTTTTTTTTTGACAAATCCATGAATGTTCGTTTCGAATCTTTTCTTCCTGATAAATCTTTTTTTTAGATTTGTCACGAAACTCGAAACTTAAATATGTCGTGACAAATCCCGAGTCATAGAAACAATTCAGATTTGTCACGATATCTGACTATTTCGTGACATATCCTGTGACTATTTCGTTTGGAATCTTTTTTTGGATATAAATATTTTTTTTTTCCTATAAATTTGTCACGAAAATTGAATATATCGTGACAAATCCTGATGTCACGGAAACAATTCCGATTTGTCACGATATTTGACTATTTCGTGACATATCATGTGACTATTTCGTTTCGAATCTTTCTTTCGATAAATTCTTTTTTTTTTCTATAGATTTGTCACGGAACTTGAATATATCGTGACAAATCCTGATGTCACGAAAATAATTCCGATTTGTCACGAAATTTGACTAACTTCGTGACATATCCTTTACTATTTCGCTTCGAATTTTCTTTTTTCCAGATAAATCTTTTTAAGTTAATTAGATTTGTCACGAAACTTACATATATCGTGACAAATCCTGATGTCACGAAATTAATTCTGATTTGTCACGAAATTTGACTATTTCAGTATTTCGTGACATATCCTTTGACTATTTCGTTTGGAATGATTTTTTTTTTATAAATATTTTTTTTTTAGATTTGCCACGAAACTTAAATAAGTCGTGGCAAATCCTGATGTCACGAAAATAACTCTGATTTGTCACGATATTTGAATACTTCGTGACATATCCTTTGATTTTTTTTCTTTTCTTTTCGTGACAAATGAATTATTGTCTTGAAAATAATTTTTTTTTTAACTATTTTAATTTTTCACGATTTCAATTTATTATTAGTTTTTTTTTTTTTTTTTTTTTTTTTTTTTTTTCCAGAAATTTGGATTTTGCCCTAAAATTTCTAAATCAAAAAAAAAAAAAAAAAAAACAATAAAAAAAAAAACAATGATACGTTAGATAAACTATAAACCTGAAATAAAATAAAAAAAAATAAAAAAATGAAAATAGAGAGAAAACGCACCTTTCTCTCTCTAGAATGACTCATATCTCGTATCTCTCTGCCGAGTAATTTTTATCAGAATAATTAAGTCTATGTTTTTATTTTTATGTGTTTGTTTATTTATTTGCAGAATTGCAGGTGATATTGCCTGAAAAGTATAAATAAATATAAACTCCACGAACCTTCCTTGACAAATCATCCGTCAATTTGTCCAAGCGCTCGCACCACACTGCATCTGTAAGTAGACTTTTCATGTTTTCTGTTGAGACTCCATGCAGTGCCATATTCTAATGAAATTTTGTTGCTTGAATTGTCAAATTCTTATGAAATTGATGGTGGGTGGCTTTAAAGGATAGAGCTTCTGAATGAGGAGAATCAGTTTAGTGTTCTTTTTAAAGTGCTTAAACATTAAATTTCAGGATTTTCTTTCTTTTTGCCTTTTTTTTGGATAAATAATTCTTAGAAATTGATGATGATCTCTCACGAAAATTATTAAATGTCATAGAATGTAGTATGTATGATGGTTCAAATCATATCTTGTATGGTATAATTAAAAAGCTAGTTAATTAGATTGATGTTATAAACAACAAATTTTTGAGTCTAGTAAGTGGTAGACATAATATACAATTGGCAATAAGAAGATCATTTGTCTTAGTACAGGAGAATCTAGCTTGAATTGAAGATCATTTGTCTACCTTATCGCCTTGGACTATATTTGGGGTGATTGAGGTGAAAATTATGGGCTGAGAAACTGGTCGAATTCAAAGATTTTTTTTGGTTTTTCTGCTACTTGCCATGTATAGTTGTAGCAATTAGCTAATATAGAGTTGTAGTCTCTCTTCTCTCCTCTACTCTCTCTCTCGGGAGGTTTTAATTTTTTTGTTATGCATATTTTCAATTTCTTTTTTGAAAAACAGTATGTGTTTCTTGATCTCCTTTGCTCCTCACATTTTAGTACTGATTATAGTTTGCTTTTGAACATGTGCAGAGGCACGATCAAATTGCAGAGAAGTAGTGCAAATGGAGATTTCGAAGATGGGTTTATTTTTTTATTTTTTATGAACTCACAGTTAGCTGTGTGTATTTGAAACCTAAATGAATGTCATGCCAGCTTTCCGATTTTGAATTAAAGAGAAAATCATCATCCTCCGAGTTTTTTTTTTTTCTTCTTTCTTTCTTTCTTTCTAGGTTCAACACCTATTTTCAATTAAAAAAAAAAAAAATCATTCACATTTAAGCTTATTATTATTATTATTATTATTTTTGAGATTTATCACCCATTAAAAAAAAAAAAACAGCCGATGAAGGATTTTTATGAAAAAATAAGTGATAAATATAAAAAAAATAACAATATTATCCTCATTATTTTTATTAAATTTTTAAATACATATATAAAAAAGATAATATTTGTTTAATTATTTGTTTTAGGTAATAAAATAATATAAATGGGGGCATTCAAGTCATTTAACCCCAAAGTTTGGTCAATGGTTAAGTTTAACGGAAAATAACTTATGGTAGGGGAAGTTTGTGTAATTATGAGTAAAGGTCTATCTAGCTATAATTAGACCTAATATTGGGGGCAGTGTGTGCAATTAGTCCAATTAAATATCTTATTTAAAGTAATAATTTTGCATAAATGTCAGTTATGTAAATTTTCGGACATTACAAGTTCTTTCTATGTTTTTCTAATAAAATCCTATCTTGAACGTATTTTATGTAAATAAAATTCTCAATTATATTATCAATTTTTACTTTAAATTAATTTATAGGGATCCATCTTTAAATCTCAATGGTGAGAGAAGGAGACAGCCATTTCCCTGGATATGGAGATTCGGAGATCTAGATATTAATCTGATATGTATAAATATATATATCTATATATATATTATATAAAATAAAAATTTATTAATGTTTTTAATCTCCACTATCCATATTGAAATGGATGGTAGATCGGTGGAGATTAGACTCCTTTTGTTTATAAAAAAAATTATTTTCGATTTTTTTTTAATATTTGAAAATTATTTATTTGAAAGAATTTGAATTTTTTTTTTGTTGGAAGAATTGTTTTTGTATAGAAGGGTAAACCAGTCTTTTGATTTAAATCTTAATAGGACTTAACAACAAAATGGTTTTAAATCAAAAGACTGGTTTACCCTTCTATACAAAAACAAGAGGGTGAATTACTGGATTTTAATAACCTCTTTGAAAAAAAAAAAATTAGCTCAAACAAGCATGGAAGAAGTCACATGTGTTAATATATAAGGGGCGAAACAAGAAATTTTTTATTGGATGAGTTGTGCATAATTTCATATAGAAAAAAATTTATACTATATAAAAAAATAAATCATTTTTATTGTAAATCTTGACAATAAGAAAGTATTTTCATTAATTAAAATTAAAAAAAAAATACACCTAGTAAGGAGACATAATAAACATTACCCATAAATATATATTCTATTACATACCCTAAAAATCTAAAATTACTCATTTTATTTTTGAGTTATTAAAGGGTTAAAATCTCCAATTTGATTTTTTACTTGGTTAAAGAAAATCAAATGGGCTTGAATTGGTTTGATAAATAAATTTTAAGTTATTGAACTGCTATAAAAATAAAAAATTATATGGTAAGTTAAGTTATAATTGGAATTGGGTTGACATGTACTTGGAATTGAATGGGATGTATATGAAATATTGAAAAAACTTTTAAAAAACTTTTAAGTTAAGTTGGCTCTTTTTGTTCTTTGCCCAAGTCTAAAAACTCCATTTTTTGGCTTCTCTGAATTGGGTCATCTCAAAAGCTCCATATTTGCAAGCTAGCTCGTTCTTGATTTCTTCAAGTTCAAGGTGTGTTCTTTACTTCTTTCCCTTTCTATTGTGTTTTTTTTTTCCTTATCAAATTTTCAGAGGAAGAGGAAAATAGTTTCAGAGAGTGTATGTCGTTTATGTTATAAAGCTCATGACTTTGTTGAAAGTCACGGTTTCTTCAATTTTTATGTTCAAAATGTGTTTTTTTCTCTTAAAGTTTTTGTCTTTTCACTTCTCAAAGTCAAAAAAATCTTTTTTTTTTTTTTTTTTGTTAGCTTTCTCTCTATAGAAAAGTTTTACCTTGTAGTTCTTGGTTTCGTAAAATTTTTAAGGTATGTTCTTTGCCTTTTAAAGTGGGTATTTTTTATTTTCCTCTTGATTCCTATGTTTTGAGAGGAAAATTAAAAGTTTCAAAGTGAGACAGAGTATGTTCTTTGCCTTTTAAAGGTATGTTCTTTTCTTGATTCGATCTATTTTCAAAAATTGTGTTTTTTGTTTTCACAAAAATAAGTTTTTTATTCTCTAAAAGTTTTCAAAATTCCGACTTGATATTGCTCTCCATATATGTTTATTTAAGCTATGACAGTGACAATATTTGTTGGTATAGTAGTTGTCTATATATATACCTGTTCGAATCACTTAATAATCTGAATAAATTTTTGCATTTTTTTTCCTGATCGAGGAGAACTTGCTGCAATTCCTGATATGTCTATTATATATATATATATATGCTCACTATGATTAATGCATTTTTTTTTTAAGAGCTTTCCTAGCTATCTGAAAACCTTTTTGCTTGCGCCAAAGTGAAACACACATGATAGGGAGAAAATTGTATTTAATGTTGCATGATTTAGCTAGCCAAGATAGTCATTTTGCTTAAAATTGTATTTAAATTTGCTTGTGTGGACTAATTGTTACAGCTTATGTTTTTAATTCCTCAGAAAAATTGTGATATATGTTGAAATCTTAACTTTGGCCAACTTAATTTACTTAAAGTTTGTCTAATTAAGGGATTTTTACAGTGATATGATGATCCATATAAAAAGGAACAACTTTTTTACTTTGTTAGTGTCTTGTCCATATGTTTGAGACAGTACTTATTCAATATATTATTAAATGTTTTCTAGATCTTGGAGTAATTTATATGTCTTCTGCTGATTTTCCATTGAAAGCCAGGTCTTTTTGGTTGTAATTATGAAGATTCCATGCATGGTTTTTTTTAAAGATCAAAAGGGAAATTTTATTTGAACATGATCATCAAAAGTACTACTACTCACTTATCAATAATAAAGTCTGATGGATTTGAAATTGTAGGTGCAAGAATGGATTTTCTAAGTGGGGATTTGAGCACACTCGCTTTACATTTAATTTTGTTGATTGTTGAACCCTTCCACTTGTACATGGTTTCACTTGATGATCAAGTGAATAATGGTTGTGTTGTTGAGTATCACTCAGCAAATTCTGGATATTACATTCTCCTTCTCTCCCTTTTCATTCTCGTCTCCATCTCTTTCTACCAACGATACTCTCATATGCTGCGTTCGTCTTCAACAAAGGCTTGTGATGAACTATTTCCGTTCGTTTTGGTCTTCTTTTCGACTGTGGTGTTGGTGGTGAGATCTAGCTAGACCCTTTTTTTTAATTGAATGTTTTAACTTTATTTAATTTGATTTCCGCTTATAAATACTACTAATCTTGTTCTTTGAATTCTGTTCAGGCAATTAACAAGATAGAAGAAGGCTCACATGTTATGATCTTCTTGTACTTAGTGTATGCCATAACATTTGGCTCGAGGATTGTATTATTTTTCAATCAGTTTTCATCTGCTTACTACTGGCTTTATGGATACGAATGGCTTCAAGTTTGTTTCAGTACTCCACTTCAATACATTCTAGGTGCTCATGTAAGTAAAATATTACCATATAGAATAGTTTCTTCAATTTTTTATTTATTTTTATATTATATATACATATAATATGATTAATTTTCTAACATATAATTGATTTCATAATGTTTAGTTGTGTGGAAGTTTGTGGTATCGTTTTGCCATCCAAGCAAAACTTGATTGTTGTCATGGAGTATCGTCATTATGTGGCCTAAATCAGTATGATTATGGAATATATGAAGAATTATTTCGTTTTGGCATTCATAGTCACACGTCTCTCGTTACAAAATACATTTTCTGTCAGCGATGGGGTGTACAGAAACTAACGTATGTGTGGCTGTGCAATATCTCTGTTTTGGTTTCATATATTTAGAAATTCACTACATGAAAATGTTGCCGATTAATTAATTTAATTTCACCTTTTTTTTTTTTTTGTAGTCCCATGGCAAAGTACCTGAAGTCCAATTATGCAGTATCAGAAAACTTGTTTGTGATTTTCATTGTTTTTACTAGTCTTTTATATTTCGTGATTTCTGTGGGAAGATTTCAGGTACCATTCATACTTCTTTTTGTTCAGCTTCATTCTGTTATTTATATATATATATATGTAATTTTTGTCTGTGCTTTTTGTTATAGGCATTTTTGCACTTACAAAGGTATCGTGGTTGAGTCCTTTTGCTGAGGAATCTGCATGTTGGGGGTGGTGCCGGGACCTGAAATATAACGGCTGATTCAGAGGAGGAGGAGGACGGGTGGTGATTAGTATAGTTATCGGTTTCTTTTCTTAGTTGCTTTGTTGTTTTTGTTAACTACACTAATAGTCTAATTCTAGTTATGTTCTGAATGGTTATAAGCATTTTTATTAGTACATACAAACTATGAGAATTTCAAATCAAACACAAGCAATATTGCAGGCATTTAATTAATTGATCAAACAATCATTTTTCTCTTTGCTTATTAGCAGGCATTTTCTTGAATCTGAAACAAAACTGGACACCCCATCGTTGTAAATTTTTAAAGTATATATTTTCCATCTGAATACAGACCATATCTTATATGAATATTTTCAATTATTACATGTTTCAACTGCTCATCTCTGTCAATTTCATTTAAACGTACTATAGCAAAAACCAATTGTATTTTAATAATGATTATTTAGTCCTTGAATGAACCAAAAGTTTGACAATTGAACTCTTAACGAAGTATTTAAAAGTAACATAATAGACCAATTCAAAAACAAGTATAATAATCGACAGAGGCATAAAATCTCAACTACTAAACATGGAATAACAACTAATGCTCTTGTATTCTAGAGTCTCCACATAAAAACCTGTAGAAAAAACAATTCTGCTCTATGTCACATAAAATACCAATCACATAAAAATACCTGTATTCAGGAGGAATGAGGAGAATGATAACAGGTTTCGTAAGCTCGTGAGAAGATTGGTTTCAAAAATTAAGCCTGTAGGTTGAGGCCATTTTCGGTTTGAGTTGTTTTCTTGGTGGTGTGTTGGTTTTCCATAGTTTCCGGCTCTTGCTTTTTAGCTGTTGGTTTGTTGTTGGGTTTAGTGGGCTCTTTTTTTCTGTTATTTAACAGCTTTTGTGTTCTTTCTAGTTTGGTTTGTTGGTGTTGGGCTTGGGCCAGGGGTAGCGTGTAGTTGCTTGTCCTTGGGTCTCCGTTTGGGCACGTTGCTCTGTTTCTCTTGTTTTGTTTGCTTCAGCTGTGTTAGCTCTGTTAAATAAAATTGTTGTTCAAAAAAGAGTGACAGTATTTACACCCCTGAAAAATCGTTTATACACCACTTTTTGTATTGGCTAATTGGCACGGATACCCCCTGAACTATACCCGAATTTGTATCTTATCCTCTGAACTTTTTTTTTTCGGCATTAAACCCCCTAAACTCTCCGAAATTTACAATTGTTAACAGAAATCCAACGAAACCCTAATTCCGTCTAGAAAAATTACACTAAGCTCCCCTGATTATATATATAATTGTATTAAACCCAAATTAATATAATAATATTACCCGAATACCCCTCTGACCAAATTTTAAAAATAAAAATTTAAAATTTAAAATTGAAATAATGGTTAAATAATAATAGAATTCTGAATTTTATTATAAAGACAATAAAATAAATATAGAAATGAAAAAATTAAATTGATTTAACAATTATTAAATTATCTTTCTTTTTTTTTTTTTTTAAATATCCCTAAATATAAACCCTTATAAATATTTAAATTATTAAAGAAAAATAAAATAATGGTTAAATAATAATACAATCCCCTTTCAATAATAATAATAATAATAATAATAATAGAGTTTCACCAGTGCCACATGTCGCCATATGAGGGCTTTGGAATTAAATGTAATCATATATTCCTAATATTTTCTATTATCAAGCTTTGAATTTAAATTGACTATTCATCTTATTATTATTGATTGCTATTATTCTATATTAATAATCATATATATTATTAATATCTTCTATTATTAAATGATTTTTTCATTTCTTCAAAATAATAAAGAAATAAATGCTACAGTTAAATCAATTTAGTAAATAATAATAATAATAATAATAATAATAATAATAATAAAAGCAAATAAATAATAACTCTTTCCTATTCAACTTTAACATGGAATATATTGGATTCTTAAACTGCCAAGCTAAATTCAAGGGAAAAAAAAAAAAAAAAAACAATGATTTTTATTTGATTAATGACAATTGTGGTTTTGTAGACTCAAATAAAATAAAGTTTCACAATGTCACATGTCGCCGTATGAGAGCTTTGGATTTAAATGCAATAATAGAGTTTTTTTTTTCCTACTTTTGATGTGATTACGACACGTGGCAATCATACATGTTATTATTTTTTTTAATTAATTTTTTTATTATATCATATATAATAGCCTTATTCTTACTTTTGAAAATGCTATTATTATTTTTATTATATCTAATAATAATTATATGTAATTTTTTTATTTTTAAAATAATAGCCTTTTTTTCTAATTTTGATGTTGTTGCGACACGTGACAATTATAAATGTTATTAATTTTTAAATTTTTAAATAATAATAATAATAATAATAATAATAATATATTTACAATGATTTTTAAATGGATTCAAATGATATTAAATTAAATAATAAATCTAACTTCTTACAAAATTGTTATTTTTTATTTCTTAAAAAATTTTAAGTGTTACATTGTAAGCAAAAAAAAAAAAAAAAAAAAGAAAAAAGAAAAAAGAAAAAAAGAATACGAATAAATTTTAAAATATAAATAATGCCACACAACAGAGCTCTCAATGCCACGTGTCATTTTGATGCTTTGAGTCTATTAATATCCATAGATAATTTAGTGGTTCTATCTATATAACAGAGCTCACAATTTCATTTTATATAATTAATAAGGGTGAAAATGGAAACTAGCCATAAATTAAGGAGGTTTATTGTTTTTGGCCAGCATTAGTATTTTGATTGTTTTTGTCAAACAATCCACTAAACATCCAAAATTGCCCCTCACTTTTCATTTTACATTAATTTTTTTTTTCTTATTATTCCTCTGAATACAAACTATTTCTCTGTCTTCCTTATACGAGAAAAACAACTCAACACCACCATTGGTTTCCTTTTTTTGTGAGAACCACGATTCCACTTGCTTTTGTTACTTTTATTCTCCCTTCAATCTCCACAATCTTTTGTTACTTTTATTCTCCCTTCAATCTCCACGAATCCACCATTTCCTGTGTTCGTTATCTCTCCCTCTCTCTCTTCAATTTTGTGTTCATTCTCTATTTTTGCTTGGTTTTTTACGGATTCGGTGTCGTTTCTGACGGATTTGGGCATCGTATTTCACGGATTTGGCTTCGTATTTCATGATGAATCGAGAAGATCCAGGTCCTTCTTTCGGTGGTATGTATTTGAAACCCTAATTTAATTTGTTCCATGATTTTAGGTTGAAGAAGATAGGTTGCAGACTTGCAGTGGTGTGTATAATTTTTGATGCCTGGTGTGTTTAATTTTTTTTTTTCCCGGGTGTGTTTAGTCGTTTTTGCCTGGTGTGTTTAGTCGTTTTTGCCTTGTGTGTTTAGTCGTTTTTTCCCGATGTGTTTAATTCCTTTGTGGCTGGTGTGTTTAGTAATTTTTTAGCTGGTGTGTTTAATTCTTTTTTACCAGGTGTGTTTAATTCCGTTGTGCCTAGTGTGTTTAGTTGTTTTTGCTTGGTGTGTTTAATTATTTTTTGGCAGGTGTGTTTAGTTGTTTTTGCCTGGTGTGTTTAGTTGTTTTTGCCTGATGTGTTTAATTCTTTTTTTCCTAGTGTGTTTAATTTTTTTTCGCCTGGTGTGTTTAATAGTATTCGCCTGGTGTGTTTAATAGTTTTCGCCTGGTGTGTTTAATTATTTTTTGCCTTGTGTGTTTAGTTGTTTTTGCCTAGTGTGTTTAGTTGTTTTTGCCATGTGTGTTTAGTAATTTTTTAGCTGGTGTGTTTAATTCATTTTTGTCAGGTGTGTTTAATTCCGTTGTGCCTAGTGTGTTTAGTTGTTTTTGCCTAGTGTGTTTAATTATTTTTTGGCAGGTGTGTTTAGTTGTTTTTGCCTGGTGTGTTTAGTCTTTTTTGTCTGGTGTGTTTAATTCTTTTTTTCCTAGTGTGTTTAATTTTTTGCCTAGTGTGTTTAGTTGTTTTTGCATGGTGTGTTTAATTCCTTTTTGCCATGTGTGTTTAATTCCATTGTGCCTGGTGTGTTTAATTCCATTGTGCCTGGTGTGTATAGTTGTTTTTGCCTGGTGTGTTTAATTCGTTTTTGCCTGGTGTGTTTAAATTTTTTTGCCTGGTGTGTTTAATAGTTTTCGCCTAGTGTGTTTAATAGTTTTCGCTTGGTGTGTTTAATTATTTTTTGGCAGGTGTGTTTAGTTGTTTTTACCTGGTGTGTTTAGTCTTTTTTGCCTGATGTGTTTAATTCCTTTTTTCCTAGTGTGTTTAGTTATTTTTTTCCTGTGTGTTTAGTTGTTTTTTCCTAGTGTGTTTAGTTGTTTTTGCCTTGTGTGTTTAGTATTTTTTGCCTAATGTGTTTAATTCCTTTTTCCCTGATATGTTTAATTGTTTTTTCCTGGTGTGTTTAGTCTTTTTTGCCTGGTGTGTTTAATTTCTTTTTGCCTTGTGTGTTTAAATCGTTATGTCTGGTGTGTTTAAGTTTTTTTGCCTGGTGTGTTTAATTGTTTTTTCCTGGTGTGTTTAAATGTTTTTTGCCTGACGTGTTTAATTCTTTTTTGTCTGGTGTGTTTAATTGTTTAGCCCTGGTGGTGTGTTTAATTCTTTTTGCCTTGTGTGTTTAATTCTTTTTGCCTGGTGTGTTTAGTTGGTATGTCATGGTGTGTTTAATTGTTTAGCCCTAGCGTGTTTAATTATTTTTCCTTGGTTTGTTTAATTGGTTTGCTCATGCTGTGTTTAATGTGAGTGGTTTAATAAATTGAATTCTAAATGTGAGATTTTTATTGGATGAAATGCAGGAAAGGACCCAACGAAATTGGTAATCACTTATGGTGGTAAATGGGTGGGGAACTTTTACGAGGGTGGTGAAACAGAGTTTCTCAGAGTTCATAGGAATTTGACGTATGATGAGTTGTTAAGGGTGGTACAAGGCGTTGCAAATGTTGATTTAAGAAGGTTTACCATTGAGTTAAGAACTTTGGTTGATACTGGTGTTAGGCTTAGGCCTGCACGACCGAAGATTAAAGATGATAGCGATGTGGAAATATTGTTGTGCGATGATCAACATGTTCCAGAGGTGTATGTTAGTGCTGTTGAGAAAGTTAGTGCAGAACCTAGTCATATGGGTGTTCCTACCGTCCAGCCTATCTACCAAATCTTTTTACAACAATTGGCGGCACAGTTTCCATCCGTCGGTGGGAGCAATAATGTTTGTGGTTCTATACCAACAAACCCGTCATTTGACCAGACCGTGAACCCTATAATTCGTGAGGACCAAACCGTTGATGAAGTGGTGGCAGAACCTTATAATCAGGAAGGCAGATCGATCCCAGAGTACAATCCCCATAGTGAGTATGGATTAGATGATTTCAACGAAGATTACATTGATCACAGTGGAAGTCGTGAGGGTGTGAATGATGGAATGGATGGAATGGGTTCTGATTCAGCAGATGGTGGTGGTTGTACTGGGTTTGTTCCACCGGTTTTTGCTGGTCCAAGTCCAGATACATTTGAAGATCATGGCGTTAATGTTGCCGATATGTCCGGAAATGCAGTTCCCCGACCTTGGATTATTCCTGGAGCTTCAAACCACTCTTTCGAACTAGCTAGAACAGAGGAATCTAGTTCATGTACCCGTTTATCGAAAGGTGGGATGTTCGAAAGCAAAAAATGTTTAAAACGAGCGTTGCATTCTTACGCGTTAAAGGAGGATTTTGAAATTCGTGTTACAAGGTCAAGCACTACTAGATATGAAGCTGGCTGCAAGGATCCCGAGTGTAGATTTCATATCCGTGCGGTTAGGATGGAAGGTGGAAATTATTGGATAGTTCGGATATTTGAGTCAGATCACAGTTGTACAATTGATGGTTTGCACAACCGTTACCGTCAAGCGAGTGCATGGCTTATTGGTGAAATGCTTTCACCGAAACTTGCAGTCAGTGGTCGATCTTTGAAACCAAAAGAAATCATGACCGATATGCAAGTGGAACATGGCCTTGGTTTAAATTATACCAAGGCATGGAAGGCAAAAGAACATGCTGAAAATAATGTTTTTGGCCCTCCTGATATGTCATATCAGTTGTTGCCTGCATACTGCCACGAATTGAAGCGTGTGAATCCTGGTACTGTAACAGCAATAAAGACAAACGATGCTCACCAATTCGAATATTTGTTTATTGCTCTCAGTGCTTCACTTAATGGGTTTCATACCAGTATACGACCTGCAATTTGCATTGATGCAACTCATTTGAAGGGTAAGTTTGGTGGTGTGATGTTTATTGCAGCGTGCCAAGATGCAAACAATCAGGTGTTCCCTCTAGCTTATGGTTGGGGTGATGTTGAATGCGAGGATTCATGGACATGGTTTTTAAAAGAGTTGAAAAAGGCAATAGGATGTCCTGCAAATTGTATCATTATCTCCGATCGCAGTCCTGCAATCAAGGTTGCAATGGCTAAAGAGTACCCTGAAATAACACATGGCCTTTGTGGTTTTCATATGAATATGAACCTTAAGAATAGATTCAAAAGCCAGGTTGTATGCAATTTGTTCCATGAAGCTTCAAGGGCACATCGAGAATCAGAGTTCTTGGAGAAGATGCAAGAGTTGAGCCGCGTAAACATGCGAGCATATGATTATCTTATGAGAGTTGGGCCTCATAGATGGTCTCGTGCGTACTGTCCGGTTAGGCGTTATCGGGGGATGACTTCAAACATCGTGGAGTGCATGAACAATTGTTTGCGGCACGCTCGTCAATTGCCAATAACAACATTGGTTGAGTACATTAGAGATATGATGCAAAAATGGTTTCATGAACGTCGTGAAACGGCATCTAAAAATGCAACACAACTGTCCTGGTGGGCTACCGACAAATTAACCAAAAAAAATGAATATTCACATAAGTATACGGTGCGCCCAATAGATAATGTTAATTTCAATGTGAAGGACGGTAACAAAGATGGGTTAGTAAACCTATCTGAGAAGACTTGTACTTGTAAGGAATTTCAGAATGACCTATTGCCTTGTTCTCATGCATTAGCTGCTATAAGGTATACATTCTCGTAATATGTAAATGAATTTATTTTTTTTAAAGATTGAGCATGATGATATTTGTTTGCCTGTCTTTGTAGGTTTTGTAAAAAGAAATTTGTGGACTTCTGTTCTGATTTCTACAAAACAAACACCTGGTTGGAAGGCTATTCTGGTCTCATCTTTCCCGTTGGACACCCCAGTGAATGGAATACTCCTGCTGAAGTACGTTCCGAAGTTGTTCTTCCACCGGAGTGGCGAGCTCAAGCCGGTAGGCCGAGAAAGAATAGGGTTCCATCAGCAGGCGAACATGGTAGTAAGATTAGGTACTGTACCATCTGCAAGAAATCTGGCCACAACAGACAAAACTGTCCAAACCCCCCTGCCGATCAGCAACTCAATGGTCCGGACCCACAAACAGTTCCACCACCACCTCCCCAACGTCGTAAGTGCAAGTCATGTAAACAAGAGGGACACAACATAAGGACGTGTCCAACACGGCCATATGATAACCTTACGGATCCAGAAAATGATGTTGAATGAGGTATGATCACTTATCAGGATTAACGTAATGTTAGTTAGCGTAATGTTATTTTTTTTAAAAAATTTGAATGAGTCATCTTTGATCGACTTTTGAATGATTTTTACAGGGTAATATTTGTTCCAACATCATTTACCTCCTACTTGAAATGGACAACTCAAAGCTTCCAGTAAATGGCAGCATCTTGAAACACTTTATTGGATTTGTATTTTCTTTGCATTGGATTTTCTACTTTCAGTATTGGATGTATTGGATTTTTATTTTCATTGTACTGGATTTTCTGCTATCAGTATTCGGTGTATTGGATATTTATTTTCATTTTACTGGATTTTATGTTATGTTTAGTTAAATGAATCATTCAGGTGTAAACAAGTAAAATTTCTCGTTGGTAGAAAGAAACAGTAATAGCTTCTCAACAACTAAACACACCGGACATGTCAGATTAAACACACTAAGCAAACACGACTAAACACACTCGGCCAAAACGACTAAACACACCAGGACAAAACCACTAAACACACCAGGCAAAGCAAATTAAACACACCAGGCACAAAACGACTAAACACACCGGACACAAAATGACTAAACACACCAAGCTAAATGAATGAAACACACCAGGAAAAAAGAACTAAACACACCAGGCAAGTAAGACTAAACACACTAGGCCAAAAACGACTAAACACACCAGGCCAAAACCACTAAACACACCAGGCAAAGCAGATTAAACACACCAGGCAAAAAAGACTAAACACACCAGGCTAAATGGACTAAACACACCAAGCAAGTAAGACTAAACACACCAGGCCAAAACGATTAAACACACCAAGCCAAAACAACTAAACACACTAGGCAAAGCAGATTAAACACACCAGGCACAAAACGACTAAACACACCAGGCAAGTCAGATTAAACACACTAGGCAAAAAAGACTAAACACACCAGGCTAAATGGACTAAACACACCAGGCAAGCAAGACTAAACACACCAGGCCAAAACGACTAAACACACCAGGCCAAAACCACTAAACACACCAGGCATGATGGACTAAACACACCAGAAATGATGGACTAAACACACCAGACACAAAATGACTAAACACACCAGGCACAAAAGGACTAAACACCCTATGCATGATGAATTAAACACAGTAGGCAAAATGGACTAAACACACCAGTGTAAATGAATTAAACACACCAGTGTTTCTGAACCCATTAAAAACATTACTTAAAAATTAAACACACTACCATTCAACAAATATATCACACTGCTACTTAATTGTTAAACAGTAATTCATTCATAACATTGTCTCGAAATAAGTCTACATCTGTATAGGAGACTTAAATAAAACACTATTATTATATATTTGGAATGCAAGTTCTTTTCGGTAGTCGGCCATTTCCTTTTGGCCCCAATTCCAATCTGCCTTCTTAACAACTGCTGTCTCTGCATACTTGCAAATAAATACTCCACAACTGCAGTCATCGAGCTGTTGTGGAATCTTTGGATTACTCGATACACCAACAGTGAACATACTTCCTCGTGATATTTCGCTCCTACTCGAAAAGAAACCACATCTGTTCATTATACTTGGAAGCAGTCGCCGTAGTGGCATCACTTGTCTGAAACGCTCAAAGGGATTCTTCTTTTTGTTCTTTGTTGCACTTGGGTCAAATATTCCAATGTGACGGTCAAGTAGATTCACTTTGCATAAAATCCAATGACCGTCGGGTTCCCCAACACAACACGGAATCAACAACTGCATTCATTAAGATCAATAATTATAATGTAAAAATTAAGAGATAAATTTATGTACAGAGATTAAAGAATCAACAACTGCATTGTTCAAGTTACTCACTTGTGTATACAACCACCATGGTCGTCCCCATCCCGGTCTATTACCACGACCGTATTCAATCCAATCCGCCGGACATTCGTACGCAAGTGCATCGAACGAAGATCCAGCTTCGTTATCACCCTCAATTATCCTATTTCATTCGACCTTGACTTTTGTCTGCAATGAATTAGAGTTTTGAGTCACTGACGATAAGACTAAATACATTCGAAAACTATTCAAAAACACATACATTTTTCCAGCTAATTATCAAACTTACATAAAATTCAGAAGACAATAGAACAAAGCTATGTCTGTACTCATCCGGGTCCGATTCCATCCTTTTTGCCAACAAGCTCATGTATGCATCGATGTGCTGTATAAAACAATGGAATCAAGATTAAACACACCTGACAAATTAGATTAAACACACCATTTAAGTCAGACTAAACACACCAAGCAAGTCAGACTAAACACACCAGGTTTGATTAACTAAACACACCAAGCAAAATTAACTAAACACATTGGACACAAAACGACTAAACACACCAAGCAAGTCAGATTAAACACACCAGGCTAAATGGACTAAACACACCAGGCTAAATGGACTAAACACACCAAGCAAGTCAGACTAAAAACACCAGGCTATATGGACTAAACACACCAGGATAAATGGACTAAACACACCAGGCAAGTCAGACTAAACACATCAGGCTTGATGAATTAAACACACCAAGCAAAATTAACTAAACACACTGAACACAAAACGACTAAACACACTAGACAAGTCGTATTAAACACACCAGGCAAGTTAGACTAAACACACCAGGCAAGTCAGACTAAACACACCATCTTTGATGAATTAAACACACCCAGCAAAATTGACTAAACACACCAGGCAAGTCAGATTAAACACACTACGAAAAAAAGACTAAACACACCAGCCTGATTGGTACTAAACACACCAGGCTTGATGAATTAAACACACCAGGAAAATGGACTAAACACACCACTGTTGCTGAACCCATTAAACACACCAGTGTAAATGAATTACACACACCAGTGTTGTTTAACCCATTAAACACACGACCCTGCTATTCAACAATTACACCACACTGCTACTCAACAATTAAACACTAATCCATTCATAACATTGTCTCAAACAAAGCCTTCATTGTGCAAAGTAAAGCAAGAAGGTATCAATGTACCACAATGGAATCAAGATAACGTATATTGGATACAAAAAGGCCTATCAAGATAACGAAAAGTTAGATAAAATGTATACTTACATCAGTGGACAGCCATGTCTTCGGATCTTCCAATTCCAGGAAAAAAGACTTATCAACGGACTCCTCCGTTCCCACGTTTCGCCTAAACTCAACATAAACAAATAAATCGTTATTTTTTTTGTCATTAAACAACAAAGCATCTAAATTGATATATTTGAAACCATAACATACCGGGCTGGGGATTTTTTCTTCTTGAAGTCCTCATATTTGCGCTTCTCTTGTACACGTTTCGTTGCTGAGGTCCGTGTCGGGTCAATAAATGGAGAGGATAAATAAGATGATCGGAGCCTAACACGGAGCGATCGATCCTCCTCCAAACCGAAGTTGTAATTGACTGTAAGATCTCCACTTACCAACCCCTCCTCGTTCACCTCCTTCTGGCCAGATGGACCCACCTGCTGCTGAATTGACATGTTCGCATCCTCCTCCTGCTCAACATGCGAACTCGGATCTCTAACATCGGTCGAAGGTGCCTACAACACGTAAGAATTGTAAAAACAAATATTCATCATTTCTTCCTCACACAAATAATACATATTATAACATAGAACCATTGTGGAATACCTCATTATTGTTTTGACCACGAGTCGACTGTATCTCTTGCATGAGGCCTTTAAGCACACCCGGAAGTTGCAAGACCTCTTGTTTCACAACGCCTTCCAACAACCCTGGAAGTGCCTTCACTGCCTCCAACAATTCATTTATCCTGTCACCATCCTAAATTTCCATTTATAAAATACGGGATGCACGTTAGTAAATTAAAAAATAATTAAATGAAAACATAAAATAAATAAATAAAAAACTGCATTCGACTTTACTTACCTTAGATTGAGGTTCCTGTCGGGATGACATATGTGGGGGTGGTTGCATAAAGGATGACTGAGGTGGATACGGTGAACGTACCATGCCTTCGGGAAGGGTGGGTGTATATCCTGGTGTAAAGCCTACAGAAAGTGGATCGTCATGTTGAGTGGGTGAATATGGAGAGCGAAGTGGATCTTCTTCAGTAAGTCTAGTGATGGGTACTGTTTCCCTCCGCTGCTTCTTGGCCGGTGTCTTTTTCTTTTGCTTTGGTTCCTTCCGCTTTTTCTTCTGACCATGAGTACCTCTATCACCAACATCATCTCTATCACCACCCTCACGTACTTCACCACCATCACCACCACCTACTCCACCACCATCACCACCACCTACTTCACCACCATCACTACAATCATCCTCAGTGTCCGACAACTCATTCTTTTCTTTCATTTCCACTAGAGGTCTAAATTGTGGACCCACAGACATATCAGAGTCTACTCCCACCCAATAATCTGCTCTAGCCTCGTCATCTGTTGCCTTTAATTCCTCCAAGAGCTGAATCTGTAATAATGTCATAATATTATACGATGTCAAATGTTGTAAGTAATTTCATAAATTGATATATCTATGCAAATAACCCACCTTCCCAGCACGAATATTAGCTTCAATATCTGAAATTATTGAAGAGCTATTTTGAGGCCTCAACGACATTGTATAACACCTCATCCTAGGTAATGTATGCTGTAATCTTTTGCCAAACCCATTTATCAGAGTGTCCACAACCTCCATCGCCCATATCTAAAAATTACAAGTTATGAAAAATATAAAAGTTAATAACTTCTAATTTATAAGCCAATATTAAGTAAACAAATATAGTAAACGGAACTAACCTCAACAGCCCATGGGAAACCGTATAATCGGTACCTGACATTGCCAGGTGCGTTCTTGGGGTTTCTCGGTCGAAATCCCTGCCTCAAGTAGTGCATCGTCATCTTGAAAACATAATGCCCCCATGCAAAAGAATTGAATGCGTCCAGATCATCAACCAAATTAAAAAGCCAATTGGTGACTTTTTTATCTAACGGTTGACCAAACAGAACATTGTTTGCTATCAATAAAAGTCTCATCTTCAGCGAATCATCAGGGTGCTTGAAGTTACGCTTTAAAAACCGTTCATAGACAGTGAACAATTTCAATTGCTCACCTTTTTGTCCAGGCCAATACCTTTCCTGAATGCCGCTGCATTTGGCACATACGGCGTGTTTATAATTTCTGAGAGTTCGCCGAATCGAAGACCGGTAACCAAACAAAATTCTCTATGTCCAAATCTTGCCTTCTTACCACCGAACGAAATAAATAATTCGTTCTCAGTTGCACCATCTATTGTAATTTCCCTCAATAGTACACCGTGCACAACCATAGCTGAGAACAACGACTTTTGCGGGAACTTGGTGAATTGCTTGAAGCAACTGGACATGAATTCCTTGTGCTTCCCTTCCTTGCGTATGATTTCCTCTATAGTAGCTATTTTCTTCAACCGACAACCCACATTGATTAATGCTTTAACATTCCATTTATTTCTTTTGACCTTGAGAAACTGATCATAGTCGATATTTTCCATCTGCACAATTCAAATAAGTTGGGTTCAATAAATTAAACACACAATATTTCAACAATTAAACATAGCAGACATAAAACATTTAAACACACCAGACATAAAATAATTAAACACACCAGGCATAAAAAATTAAACACACCAGGCAATAAATAATTAAACACACCAGGCAATAAATAATTAAACACACCAGGCATAAAAAATTAAACACACCAGACAATAAATAATTAAACACAGCAGACATGATGGACTAAACACACCAGGCACAAAACGACTAAACACACCTGACACAAAATGACTAAACACACTAGGTAGGACTAAACACACCAGGCAAGTAAAACAATTAAACACACCAGCCAAAAGTAATTAAACACACCAGGCAAAAACAATTAAACACACCAGCCAAATAGGCAAAAAACAATTAAACACACCAGGCAAAGTAATTAAACACACCAGGCAAACAACAATTAAACACACCAGGCAAAAATATTTAAACACACCAGGCATAAAATAATTAAACACATCAGGCATAAAAAATTAAACACACCAGGCAATAAATAATTAAACACACCAGGCAATAAATAATTAAACACACCAGACATGATGGACCAGACATGATGGACTAAACACACCAGGCACAAAACGACTAAACACACCTGACACAAAATGACTAAACACACTAGGTAGGACTAAACACACCAGGCAAGTAAAACAATTAAACACACCAGCCAATTAGGCAAATAACAATTAAACACACCAGCCAAAAGTAATTAAATACACCAGCCAAAAACAATTAAACACACCAGCCAAATAGGCAAAAAACAATTAAACACACCAGGCAAAGTAATTAAACACACCAGGCAAACAACAATTAAACACACCAGGCAAAAATATTTAAACACACCAGGCATAAAATAATTAAACACACCAGACAATAAATAATTAAACACACCAGGCAAAAACATTTAAACACACTAGGCATAAAATAATTAAACACACCAGGCATAAAAAATTAAACACACCAGACAATAAATAATTAAACACACCAGACATGATGGACTAAACATACCAGGCACAAAACGACTAAACACACCTGACACAAAATGACTAAACACACTAGGTAGGACTAAACACACCAGGCAAGTAAAACAATTAAACACACCAGCCAATTAGGCAAATAACAATTAAACACACCAGCCAAAAGTAATTAAACACACCAGCCAAAAACAATTAAACACACCAGCCAAATAGGCAAAAAACAATTAAACACACCAGGCAAAAAACAATTAAACACACGAGGCAAAGTAATTAAACACACCAGGCAAACAACAATTAAACACACCAGGCAAAAATATTTAAACACACCAGGCATAAAATAATTAAACACACCAGGCAATAATGAATGCGGAATGCCAATTCAGTATTAGACAATAATGAAAAAAAAAAAGAATTGAATAACTTAAGGAATGCCAATTCAGAATTACCAAGAAAAATATAGCTGTATTAAATTTAGAAGAGATAATCTAGTACAAAAAATATTCATAACGGGAGAGAGAAAAGACAAATAAGAAAAGTAATAAATAAATTGAATCCTAGCAATATACATCTCCAAGATCTAATGGCTATAAAACCATATCAAATTGAATATAGGAAGTATAAGTGTGTGTGACAGAGGAGAGGCTAAAGATTGAATGTATGAAATATACCCAGTGTTGAGAAAACAAAAGGAAAATGTACCCAGTGTTGAGAAAATGAAAGGAAAATATATATATTAAAGAGTTACTGAGATTATAATCAGATTTCATGCAAATACCAGATTTCGTGTACTAAAATCCTCTAAAGATTCCTTACCTAATTAAGTTATTGAAACGTGTTTAACATCTATTAATCTCCACCATAACAGAGAAAGTATGAACAGAATTTAATCAATATATTTCGATTCGAATTTTACTACATCTCGTATAAGCAATATATGTTTCATGTTACATTCATGCTGTTCAGAAACTTTTGACAATCAAAAGAGAAGAGGAAAAGTTGCAGTTGCAACCAGAAACACCCTGGCAAAGCAACAAAAAAAAAAAACGCACAACAAAACAACTGAACAACAACACAACCATCGCAAACAAAAGGACACTACAGTAATAACAACAGCATGACTCGAATTTCCAATTTGAAAATCAAGAGTTCTAAAAATTTACTTGGATTCATTTTTATAGGTATTTGCATTAAGTTTTAGTGGTCCTCTTGTTTATTTAAAATCAGAATATCTGTTACTTGAAAATTGTTTCATACCAGGGAAGGGAGAGGGACAATGAATACTTAAATGTACAAGATAAAAAACTAAAGCATATATATTTAATCTATCAAGCTAATAATAAGTTAATTAAAATCATTTTTAGTTTTTTACATATATTACAAGAGGCAAAACAACAAGATCTTGATAAAATGGAAACATGTATGGAGAGAAATGAAAAATTGCAATTTCTACTTTATTAATTCACAGCAAGATTTTGTATGATTGTATATGAAAACCCCTGGAAGAATCCAAAAAGCTGGAAAAAGAAGTTTCCATGCGTGATGATAAAAATCTTGTCAAGTTACTCATCAGAACTTGGAAGTATCGTTATCCCAGTATTCTCTTGCCTCTCTCTCAACATTGTTATTTTATTTTATTTTATTATTCTGGGTTGATGACTGAAAATGCCAAAAATGATCTTAAAATAAAAATAAAAGAGTTGTATAATTGAATTTGGTGTTGATGATCAATCATAGGATGCTAACATCAGGTTGTCGTCAGCTATCAGAACAAGGTAGGATAATTCCAGTCCCTAAACACATGGCCAGTTACCAATCTCGAAAAAGACAATGCATCTTCCCGTATATTAATATCCACCCAACCCCAACACACAGTCCTCTTCTCTCAACGTCCCTATTATTACCAATCACTCACAAAAACTAAAGCTTTTACTTGATATTACACAATCACAACAACAACAACACACAACACACTTGTTAACACTTTCACTTTCATAGCAAGCACCACAAAACAAACTAAAGCTTTTTTTGAAATGGTAAGATTTATTAAAAAAAGAGTCACCAAGGCAAGGCTAAGAAGCCAATACAAACAAACAACAACAAAGACAGGCAAACCAACACCTATCCCAAACCAAAGGAGCCTCCCAAAATGCACAAAAAATAAACTGAAACAAACCAGGGAACAGCGACAGAAAATGAAAGGAAACAAAAAACACTAGAAAATCAACATTCAATTATAAACCCATTCAATTATAAACCCAAAAATTAAACACACCAGAAATCTCCCAACAATTATAAACCCAATAATACAAAAAATTAGAGATTATATATATTTCAAAGAAGTGAAGAACCTGTCCAGCAACTTGTTCTCCACCGTCAACATCCGCATTGCATTCGTTCCTCACTGTCGCTCCACCATAATGGGTTTGCTCCTCCGTCTGCATCATCTGTGCGTCCCTCGGCGCCGTCTCTCCACCTGTCTGCTCCGCCGCCGTCTGCATCATCGTCGCGTCCCTCACCGCCGTCTCTCCACCGGTCTGCTCCGCCGTCTGCATCATCGCCGCGTCCGTTGGCTCCGTCGCTCCACCAGAACGGGTCTGCATCATCGTCTTTCTTCACCCAAACACGTTCTTGGACGCCGGTCGATTTCTTGGTCGCCGATCGATGTCTTGGTCGATTTTCTCTATCGATTTCTCTCTTGATCGATCTCTCTCTTGGTTGATTAATTTGAATTTCAATTCTAGGTTTTCTCTGTTCTCTCTCTTCTCTCTCTTCTTTCACAAATACACGTTTTTCCTCTGATTCTTTCTAAAGTCGTTTTTTCTTTCTTTTGTTTTTTTACTGAAGGGTCTTTTTGTCCAAAAAGTGTATTTGTTGACAAATACAATCAGTTTACTAATTAAGGCCAAAAACAATAAATACCCTAAATTGGTGGTTAAAAAGGCCTATTTCCTCAATTATAATAATCTCACATTAATATCTTTGAAAAAAAAAAAAAAAAAAACCTTTGTTGCTTCAATTGCCTTCCGTTAATATTCTTTTAAAAAAAATATCTTTGTAAACAACTAATAAACTCTACATTTTCCTTTATGTTGCTTCAATTGCCTTCCATTAATATTCATTAATAAAAAAAATAAAAAAATAAAAAACTCTTTGTAAACAACTAATAAACTCTTCATTTTCCATCCTATTAACTTTCCTTTGTTTGCCTATAAAATAACACCATGTTGTGCTCATTTGGTTTGGGATTGTATTTTTTTTTTTTTGGGTCAAGAAAAAGCTGAATCGGTACCAGAGAGTAGAGAAGCCAGAACTAGAGGCACCAATTGACGAGAATGAGATTTGGATTATAACTTACGAGTCAAGGGAGGATGCGTAACTATATCTCATACGCTACGACTTTACTTCAGGTATTTTTTTTATCCCTTTTACTTAAGTTTAGTTGACATTATTATTGGTCGATTTTGTGCTGTTAGTTAGCTCTATAGATTCCAATTAATATACAAGTAAAAAGACATTCTATTAGTAGATGTGAGTTAGAAGTCTACATAAAGTTTAGGGTAATTTAAAGTAGTAGAATATGAGATATTAGAGAATGCTGGATGGACATTAGGCAATCATCTTTTAATGTCTATAGGAATATTTACAAGTATGCAACATGATTATGCAATTAAAAAGAGTAGAAAGATTGTTGTCTTTCATATGTGGCCTTAATTTTGTTTTTTTGTATTGTTTAAGTGTTTTAAATTTATATGTGGAGCGTCTCATTTTAGTAAAAAGGATCAAATGAAATTGTGATTTCAAATGAGTATTCGATTATATATATATATATTATTTATCTATGTATAGTTCAAGTAATATTTTCGAATCTATTTTAGTTAAAATTGTAGTGTTGTTAATGTATGTATTCAACAGACTCATGTCATGTGAATATGTGATTAGTGAAACATGACTATGAAAGTATTATTTATGAACTGTTTTTATATATATATAAAATTTATTTTATAATTAAATCTTGAATTTAAATGTTTATTTTTGTTATCAAAATATATACAATTTTATTATTATTATTATTATTATTTTGAAAAGTATTATTATTATTATTATTAAATTGTTATTGATTTGATGAACTTGATTTTTTTTTTTTTTTTTTTTTTTGTAGGCAGTTATGTTGGTGCAAATTTATTAGATAATTTATTTTTATAATTTACATCTCAATGTGTTCGTCACAGACTCGAAAATTGAATTAGAACATCAATTTTTTATTTTTATTTTTGAAAATTTATTAGAACATCAATTTAGAGAGTGCAAAGCAATGATTTTGATGATTTGAATTAGAAATTTCGTCAAATTGTAAAATACATAAGTGAAAGCTTTATTATATAAAGCCAATTTGTAGCTAAATTGTTTTTTTAGTGCTTTTTTCTTTCTTTCTAATATTTGTTAATTCTGAAATAATAACAACCCTTTTTACTAGAGGTCGCCAAGTAGAAATTAAATAAATGCTTAGAAAATATTCAGATCAATAATATATAGTAATCTTGGCAATTTAATAAATGCTTAGAAAATATAATAATATAATAACAACCTTTTTTTTTATCCGCAGGCTGCAATGTGGAAATTAAATAAATACTTAGAAAATATTCAAATCAATAATATATAATAATCTTGGCAATTTAATAAATGCTTAGAAAATATTCAAATCAAAAATCTTACAAAATAATCAAATCATATATCATATTTAATGAAATATTTTATGTTAATAATAAATATTTAAAATTTTGAAATATTTCTACAATGCAAAAATACCTTAATTTATTTTAAAAGAATTATATAGATACTGGTTGTTGATATCACATGCCGGTATTAGAGCTAGGTTGCTGCAACGTGTTCATCATATTAGCCTTTGTTTTATTTTCTTATTTTTTAAAAGACAAAAACCTTAATTAATTATATCATATAACCAAATAAAAATTTTCCAATGAACCAAAAATAAAATAATTAGTGTATAACCAACTAATTAATAATCCCAAAGCTAATATTTCGTATTCAATTTAAAAACCTTTCCTATTCAACCTTAATGGAACACATTGATTCATAAATTGCCCTGCTAAATTCATGCAATTAAAACAATGATTATTAATGATAATATTATGACTTATGAGGCTTTGATGGCTGTTTTGTAGAATCAAGAGGCAATCCCAAATTAATTGCCCTTAAATTCTTCAAATTTTTGTCCTATTTATATATAAAAAAACGGATTATGATTTTTTTTTCCCTTTATTATATAATTAAACTTGACTCATATTATTCGGATTAGGATTATTTTTTTTCCCTTTACAAATGGTTGGAGTATGAGCTTCGCTACCACTTAACAACAATTTATAACCTATTGAGGTTAACATGACTTAGGTAACTAAAGGAAAAACTATTTGTTCATTATGTTTAAAGATATTTGCATCAAAAATTTCGGTATAAACATCATAATATTTTACAAACAATTTATAATACGGAGCCCGTGCAACGCTCGGGTTAGAAAACTAGTAATAATAATAATACAATTCTTATTTTTTTGAGAGGCGACAAACTTCAAGTCATCAACTTCAAGTCATCAGCCATTATAGCAAATGCTTCGACTTCCATAAAGGCTCTAACGGTTCTATTTGAACTTCTCAAATGCTTCGACTTCGACTTCTCAGGGCTTTATCCGAGGATCTAGAGCCCATGTGAGAAGTTCTATTCCACAAAAGTCATCAGCCCTGAGATATTCGGAGTTGAAGAAACCAGTTCTTCCACCATTGGCTGTCACTTTCGGTAGACCTTGAATAATGAAGAGCATCTCGTCTACTGGATCACCTTCCCGAACAATATATGTAGCTTTCCTTTGTATATAGCACTCTTAACAGTTTTTGTGTTTTTTTATTAGAATATGTATTCAAACTCAGGATTACATCATAATTATAGAAAAGTATTTTTGGATCACAAATTAAACACCTCTTCAATTTTCAAGCTCATGAGAATAGAAAATAGATTCACAAATTAAACACCGGCCTCTTCAACATCTTCATACATTAAAAAATAAGAATGAGAACAGATAGAGTCCAAACCATCATATTAACATAGATTAATTTGAGAGTTATATATATATATATATATTAATTTGAGAGTTATATTACCTTCGTTGAACATATCCCATATTATATATCACTTTGTTCTTTTAACTTTTAAGAAAAAACTTCTAGTACCACTACTTCTATGTTCTGTTCAAATCATATACCATGAATTCTATATGGATACTCGAATCATATACCGTGAATTATACATCAAACCCTTAGATGAAAAACAAAAATTGATACAAAACACTACAACAAAGTGGTCTTCTATCGTGGAAGAAATAAGTTACGATTCACGGTAAAAAGGTGTTGCAAATACTGTCATGGCAAAAAAATTTATCGTAGATATATTACAATCATTGCATTGCAGCCCTTTTGTTGCTGATCTTTTACTGCAAAAGACTCAATTTTTTAATATTTACAATAGATTTGTATCCGCTGCAAAAAAGACACAGCAAATATACTATTTTCTTGAAGAGCAACAAGGATACAAACCTTTTGTAAATTATTTGTGACATGCCATAAGTTAAAACTTATTCTCCTTGAAAAAAAAAATCTCTATTTTAAGTAATTACTCTTCGTTTTATAAGGTCTAATGGTTTAGTCAAAACTTGAAAGAAACTGATAGTTGATTTTTATCATCAAAGTGTAATAGTTGATTTTTATTTCAAATGATAATAGTTGATTTGTAATTGATGTGTGGGTCATAAAATAATATAATAAATAATGATATGACAATAACAAATGAAATTTTTGGATTTTTGTTTAATGGTGTACTATTACTCCTGGCCCATTCATGTAGGGGTGGATTTAAAGGGGGCCCAATGAAATTACACCAAATTTTAATTATAGGTTAAGAAATTCTAATATATAGACAATAATATTAACTTTTTTATTATTGTAACAATATAAATTAATTAATAAATATCTCCCCTATGTTATTGACCCTGAAAATAGAAGATAAAACCAATCCCTTTTTCTTTAGTGAATTTAATTTCCGGTACAAAAAATATAAAAATAATAATTTCCTATTATCTCATAAATGTTACATTATTGCCTAGTCTATTATACATTATTTTTTCATAGATTTTCACTACAAAAAGCTAAATAAATATTGAATGCTTAATATTTTATTCTACAATACTCATATGTTGAGACAATTCTTTTGGTTTTATTCTACATAGTTTGTTTACTAGAAATTATTTAAACTCGTGTTATAATATATTTATTATTTTTTTAGGTTAATATAATTTTGATAAATTTACTGTACTAGTTTGTTATTTAAATTTATCCAAAATTATTATAAATTAATTTGGTTTCATATAAAGTTAATATCTATTTTATTTATTTATTTATTTGTCACATTACTTTAAGACTAGACTTTATCACATTTTATTTTTAAATAACTTATTTTTTGAATATTAATATATTTATCTTGCTTGACCTTAAATACTAGCTTTTGTCTTTAGCCAAATCAAAGCCAAAATCCTGGTTTCGCCATGTGACATGTATAGTACACTTGTAGAAGGGAAAAAAAGAATATAATATATGCAATTGCATTTTATTAGATATACAACTTAAAATTAATCCAATTGCATGTTAAACTTATCTTTGCTAATGTCATCTTTATTGATTATCCCATTGATAATAAAAACTCTTTAGGGGTGCATAGATGTGCAATTCTACAGAGACAAAGTAACTGACATTTTTTAGTTGTTTGAAGCAAAACTCACGTTTTATGTTCATTCTAAGATATTTGGGAAGATTATTGAGCAAATTTTCAACATCAACCCATTTGGTTTCTTTCCACACTTGTTGATGGTATCTCTTTATCTATTACTGGAGATTCCCAGAGAGCATTTTCAAGGACAACCATGGCTCTAATTCCCTCAACTTCAGTTTCATCTCCTCTGATCTTGTTGTCTCATTTTGAATGTATAACTACACATAAATCATAGTTCATTGAAATTAAATTTGCTATGATGATTATTTAAATTTACACTTCTTGCTTATGTTTTAGAGTATAAAAAATCAAAAACAAAGGTGCAAAAAAAAAAAATGATACCCTTTTAATTTTCTCAAACCAAAAATAATTTGATCACTATCATTACAAAACAACAGAAGAAAAAAAAAAGGAAAACGCTTATTCAAACAATTATTTTTTGAGAAGAAAACAAGTAATATTACATGGACTTGGAGGCTAGAGATGGTAAATAAAAACTAAGATTGTGAGTTTAGATAAGGAAATCAGAGTTTGTGTGACTTGGGGCTTTTGACAAGGCAATGAGTTTGAGAGAAACATAGGCTTGGATAAATGGAGGTAACTGATATATATATATATATATATATAGAATATTGTATGGCAATAGAAAGACTATATGTGTGTATATATATAATCCCGTTCATATTAGTATGCACTGATGTAACTACATCAGTATCAATGCATATGGACTATTGATTATAAATAAGCTTTAATAAGTGCATACACTTTGAGTCAAAGCATATAAATATAATAGTACATATCCAATGCACTGATGAAGTTATATCAGTGCACACTGATTTGAACATTTTTGTGTATATATATATATACACAGATTTAATTTTTTATTATCAGTTCGTCATGACAATAAATATATCAGAATGAAGAATGTGGACTACTAGATATACATACTTTGACTCTAAGTGTATGCACTTGTCAAAACTTCTCTATAATCTATGGTCCATATTCTTCGTCCTGATATATTTATTGTCAGGACGAACAATAGAAATACTGTATATATACATACATACATACATATATATATAAGTTATAAATACATTCAAATCTCAATCATTGGATTAAGAGCATAGAGCATATGGGTGGTTGAGATGTTGAAGTCAAAATTTTAAGTTACAAATTTAAGTTGATTTAGCTAGACCCTATATTTACACATCTTTTAAAACTTTATTAAAAATATTTTTTTTTAGATAACTTTATTAAAAATATATTGATGTATACATTAAATTCAATTTCACAAATATGGTAGCTCATGAACTTTAGTTGTAGCCGGCTTTTAATTCAACACATTACAATATGATATACCGTGAATTCTAGTACCACTACTTCTATGTTCTGTTCAAATCATATACCATGAATTCTATATGAATACTCGAATCATATACCATGAATTATACATCAAACCTTTAGATGAAAAACAAAAATCGATACAAAACACTACAACAATGTGGTCTTCTATCGTGGAAGAAATATGTTACGATTCACAGTAAAAAGGTGTTGCAAATACTGTCATGGCAAAAAAATTTATCGTAGATTACAATCATTGCATTGCAAAAGCCCTTTTGTTGCTGATCTTTTACTGCAAAAGACTCAATTTTTTAATATTTACAATAGATTTGTATCCGCTGCAAAAAAGATACAGCAAATATACTATTTTCTTGAAGTGCTACAAGGATACAAACCTTTTGTATATTATTTGTCACATGCCATAAGTTAACACTTATTCTCCTTGAAAAAAAAAATCTCTATTTTAAGTAATTACTCTTCGTTTTATAAGGTCTAATGGTTTAGTCAAAACTTGAAAGAAACTGATCATATCATCAACGTGTAATAGTTGATTTGTAATTGATGTGTGGGTCATAAAATAATATAATAAATAATGATAATTTTGGATTTTTGTTTAATGGTGTACTATTACTCCTGACCCACACATGCATGGGCGGATTTAAAGGGGGCCATAAGGGCCATGGCCCCCCAACCAATGAAATTACACCAAATTTTAATTATATAGGTTAAGAAATTCTAATATATAGACAATAATATTAACTTTTTTATTATTGTAAAAATATAAATTAATTAATGAATATCTTCCCTATTTTATTGCCTCAGAAAATAGAAGACAAAACCAATCCCTTTTTCTTTAGTGAATTTAATTTCCGGTCCAAAAATAAATAAATAATAATTTCCTATTATCTCATAAATAATACATTATTGCCTAATCTATTATACATTATTTTTTCATAGATTTTCACTACAAAAAGCTAAGTAAATATTGAATACTTAATATTTTATTCTACAATACTCATATGTTGACACAATTCTTTTGGTTTTATTCTACATAGTTTGTTTACTATAAATTATTTAAACTCGTGTTATAATGTATTTATTATTTTTTGAGTTTTTTACAAAAATAACCATTTTTAAAGTTGTTTAATGATTTATAACCTTACTGTCCCAGTTTTTCTTTTCTAACCATTTAACTATTGTATAGACAAAAATACCCAAAACACTAACACAAAGTCTATTAAATTTAGTTTTGGTTATATAGTTTTATCTCTTTCAAGTTTAAGTCAGCTATCTATAAGAAAACTAATGTTTTCAAACTTCACACAGCTACTGTATTTTTTATTTTTTATTTTTATGTTCATTAATTTATATGAAAATCAATTTTTTATCTACATTGTTTTCTTTTCAAATCATACAATTGTCTCAATATTGTAATGTGATATGCTGATTATTGTTTTTTAGTTTTAAAAACGTGAGGAGTTATTGATGTTGCTTTTGGTCTTCTTATTTTAACTTGAATGGATATCTCCTCTCCATCTTCTATGCTTTTCTGTTGAACTCTCATGACTGATTTTATGAGGAAAAGGTGTTAATACTACTTAGACAATTGTATTTGAGAAGAAAACAAAGTGAAAAAATAAATAAAATTGATTTTCATGTAAATCAATGTAGATAAAAAATATATATATACAGTAATTGTGAAGTTTGAAAACAATATTTTTCTTATAGATGGATGACTTTAAGCTTGAAAGATATAATGATTTATAATGAAAAACTAAATTTAATAGACTTTGTGTTAGTGCATGTATAGGGTAATTTTGTCCTTGCATAGTTAAATGGCTAGAAAAGAAAAGCTGGAACAGTAGGTTATAGATCATTAAACTACTTTAAAAATGGTTATTTTCGTAAAAAAAAAAACTCTTATTTTTTTTAGGTTACTACAATTTTGATAAATTTAATGTACTAGTTTGTTATTTAAATTTGTCCAAAATTATTATAAATTAATTTGGTTTAATATAAAGTTAATATCTATTTTATTTATTTATTTGTCACATTACTTTAATAACAGACTTAATCACATTTTATTTTTATATAACTTAATTTTTGAATATTAATATATTTATCTTGCTTGACCTTTAAATATTAGCTTTTGTCTTAGCCAAATCAAAGCCAAAACCAAGCCAAAATCCTGCTTCACCATGTGACATGTATAGTATACTTGTAGAAGGGAAAAAAAGAATATATTATATGCAATTGCATTTTATTAGATATACACCTTAAAATTAATCCAATTGCATGTTAAACTTATCTTTGCTAATGTCATCTTTGTTGATTACCCCATTGATATTAAAAACTCTGTAAGGGTACATAGATGTGCAATTCTATAGAGACAAAGTATTTAGCTGTTTTAAATAAAGCTCATGTTTTATTCCTTCTAAGGTATTTGGGAAGATTATTAAGCAAAATTTCAACATCAACCTCTTTGGTTTTTTCCCATACATGTTGATGGTATCTCTTCATCTGCCTGGAGGTTCTTAGAGAGCATTTTCAAGAACACCATGACTCTAATTCCCTCAGCTGACGTTTCATCTCTTCGGATCTCGATGTCTCACTTTGAATATATGTGAAATGTCTATTGAAAATATAGTATTGAAAATATTCTCCACCTTGCTGTATCAATTAGTGTTAGGCCAGAGTCAACCCCCCCTCCAATACCTCTGGTTCCAGGCCCTTCCAAGCTTCCCCAAATACGCTTGAGTGTCTTCATTCTCCTCCCCATAATACAGCTCACCGTCGTTCACATCATCCAACCACCACTCCAAAAACACCCATGCTGCTCTCTTGTCTAGCTCCATCTTCCAGTCGCGATAACTAGTGAATCGTGGATTACTCTTAGCCACATTACATTTTGCTACGTTAGTCGAATGTGATTCATCTATAAATGTAAATGGAAGCCTGTGCAGACGCCCCGACAGGAAGAGGTTGTGCAAAATGGTTCCAACCATAAATCCATGTTCTTGTTTAGGAATATGTTTTGGAAATACGGAAAACCCAACTGCTAACCCACCAACTTTATTATCCTTAACAAGCTGCGCTAGGTATGTGTCTCACTTTGAATATATAACTACACATAAATCATAGTTCATTGAAATTAAATTTGCTATGATGATTATCTAAAATATAAATAGGAAATTGCTATGATGATTATTTAAATTTACACTTGCTTCTGTTTTCAGAGTAAAAAAAATCTAAAACAAAGGTGCAAAAAAAAAAAAAAATGTTACCCTTTTAATTTTCTCAAACCAAAAATAATTATTCAAACAATTATTTTTTGAGAAGAAAACAAGTAATATTGCCTGGACTTGAGGCTAGAGATGGTAAATAAAAACTAAGATTGAGAGTTTAGCTAAAGAAATCAGAGTCTGTGTGACTTGGGGCTTTTGACAAGGCAACGAGTTTGAGAGAAACATAGGCTTGGATAAATGGAGGTAACTGATATATATATATAGAATATTGTATGGTGCGCTAAACAACTTATTTCTTTCTTCTCTGATATTCTGTAGATTTTTTAGTCAAAATTTTGGTTTTCCTTCAATGTAAAACTACAAAACACTTTAAGACATAAAATCATTAAGCCACGTCAGCAGCAACAAGCAGTCTGAATCTAGTGGACCAACCGAGTAATGATGGTCAAAAGGCTGAAGCCTTTAGTCAGAAAGCGGTCAAAAAGCTGAACCCTATTTTTTTTTTAAAAAAAAAAGATAATGTTTAGCTACAGATCAGTCAGTACCGAACTACCGAAGATGCTAATACCGTGTTGGCACGTGGTATTTTTTCTTTCCCTTTTTATATTTATCTCCTTGCATTCTTCAAAAATATTGATACTGTTTGATTTTTTAAGTTTTATAAATAAATATTCAAATATTAATACAAAATAAATAAATAATAATCAAGTAAAAGTTAATAACAACGTGGAAGCTCTGACCAATGTGTATAAATAATCCCCAAATTTTAACCATAAATCCTAATTTGAAAAGAAAACCATAATTTTCCAAACCTGCAATTAATTAACAAAATCCCCACAAATTAACCCTAAACACTAATTGGACGAGTACATCCTAAACCTAATTTTATAACATTAATTCGTTAAACATGCTGTTAGTTGACAAACTACTATTATCATGCTTCTCAGATCGTCAAATAACCAAACCAATTCATTATCAATCAAAAGTCACGATTGAAAGATTGTTTTTTTTTTTAAAAAAAAAAAAAAAAAAAAAAAAAAAAAAAAAAAAAAAACATTATCAAATTTTAAACAAACAAACAAAAAACCCAATTCTTACGCTTTCTAATTATATACTAAATCTCGCAACCAAACATAAGAGACATCGAAGCAGTAACACATATAAAACCTAAAACAAATCAAAAGATTTTTCAAATCTATAACTTTTATTGTGTGGTGAAAGGTTGGAGTGGGGAGCTTGAAGCATTTAGTTCTAACAGTTTTTAGTTATCTAACGTTTTGTGGCCTGCAGTATTTAAGAGTGTTTTTGTGGGTAATGTACTGTTTTAAGGCCTTTTATCAGTTCTTGCTTAGGTTTGCAATTGAGGTGGTTCATTTGATGCTGTATCAAAAAAAAGTATAATTTTCCACACTCCTTTAGTTTTAACTCCATTCAAAATCTCTGTTAGATTCAACTTTTATATATATATATATATCAGTTTCTATTACCCTCATGAACAATAAATACAAATATATGAAACTGTACAATAGGTCTCTTACCTGTTGTTCTTCTTTCCAACACCTCCCAAACCAAAAGAACAAATTTTTGCTGTTGAATTTTCTACAAAAACAAACATACAAAAATATCAAGAGTAAACACAAAAAAATAAAAAAAATAAAAAAAATGAAACAATCTTTAAATAAAAATTAAAATAAAATAAAATAAAAAAACCTTTTCTTTTTTTTTTTTCTCTTTTTCATTGTGCCCATAGAGAAAACATAGAGATATACGCACCCTGAAACACAGTAAATGGCTTTTAATCATTCCAAAATAACGATAATAGGACCCAACACCAAAAAAAAAAAACAAATATTAATAACTCAGTAATGTAACCAAAACAAGAACAACGTCGGTACCTGTCACCCATCGAGCAAACAACTTGTCGTTGTTTCTCTTGAACCTTGCTTGGGTCTATTTTACTATGAGAAAGTGAAGGTTTAGAGAGATCGAGAGAGGGAAAGGGGTTGAAGGTTGAAAGTGAAACTGACGGTTTAGAGAGGGAGTATGAAGGTTGAAAAATAATGGGGTTTACACTTTATTTTATAGTGTGCTTCTAGGGTTTGGTTCCAAGAAAATAATAAATTAATATTTGTTTTTATAACTATCCAAAAACTATACGGTTTTTTCAAAGTGAAGTTTGACGAGTGTCAGAAAGAGAATAAAAGGTAGGTGAAAAAAAAATGCAGAGAGTGGTTTATTTTCATTTTTTTTTCACCACCAACTGATTTCTTGATGGTAAAAAAAAAATATATATATTGAACAGGGATATTTTATCAATAATTTTGATGGTTACAATTTTATTTTAACTCTTTTGTCGCCTTCTTGAAAAAACTGATTAAATTTTCAGTCCTATTTAATGAAAAGAAACTCTGTAACAAAAACTTCTTGAAAGAACAGTGCGATATTCTTTTTCATTTATTTCTTGCAACTTTAGAGTTATTGTATTGTAGCTAAACCTCTCTTCTTTTATTGCAAATTAATGAAATTTAACTACTTCATTAAATATTTGTGAATTTGGATCCTCCCATCATCTCTGTTAGTCGATGTGGATAAAGTGGATAGGTAGTTAGGATGGATTTGGATAATCTCCTCATCTTACTTTATCTCCAATTAAATCAATGGTCTTGATTAATTATATCTTTTAATAGAGTAAAAACATAAAACTAAAATAAATAATCCAGGCCATTGATTTATTATATTAGGCACATGGTAATAAATTATGGGATGAGGACATTTAAGGTGAAGGAATGATCTATAGTCCATATGATTTTTTTTTTTTCATTGTCATCAACATCGATGAATACTTGTAGATACTAACACAATCAATGCAAAACCATTTTTTGTTTGTTTAGTCTTTTCTACACTCACTTTACTTAAAAATGTACTATTTTTTTTTGGGCAATATCCATGAGTGTCTTGACCAGTTTGCACGTACCTCGACTAATCCCATGAGACCTGAAGTTAATAATAAGGTAAACCTCCGTTGGCCTTAAAAGAAAAGTGCACTATGTCATGAAGTGTATTTGAAAATATGGTCAACAAAATTTGTTTGAAATCTGACAAGTCAGATTGGTCAAATATTCATGAAAGTTACATGTGTAAAGGATTACTTTTTTGCAATACATGGTACAAATCAGTTTTCAAAAAAGGGGAATTACACCGACACCCATGAGGTTTGGGTGAAAAATAGTTAGATGGAAAAGTTTTATTTTTCTAAACTAACACCCATGTTTGATCATAGTAAGGTCCAAAATGCCTTTGTATAATAATAAAAAATAATTTTTTTGACCTTGATTTTTTTATTCGATTTTGTTTTCATTTTCTTTAAATAATTTTTTTACTTCCCTTAAAAAAAAAAAAATTCATATTCTAAAAAAAAATTGTTCTTTTGTTTTTTATATTCAATTATGTTTTGTTCTTTTTTTTTAATAATTGGTTTAATTTTTTATTTTACTTTTATTTTTTATTATTATACAATGGTATTTTGGACCTTACCATAGTCAAAACAAAGGTGGTAGTGTAGAATAATAAAACTTTTCTATCTATTTGTCTTTCACCCAAACCTCATGGGTGTCGGTATATCCCCCCTTTCAAAAATGGCTTTGAGCTTCCACAATTGACAACAAAGTAATTTTTATTTTAAATGATTTTTTTTTTCTTCTTGTCATTCAAGTCAAGAGAACCGAGAAAGAGTATGATTTGAGTGAGGTTCATATATGTGAATACTTTAGAAGAGTTTTTACATAAAAATATGCATAAAAAAAAAATTCATGCATGATCTCTAGAGTGAAATTCTAGTCGGGAATCAACAGAGTGTTTATTTTTTTGTGTTTTGTCATTTCATTTGAAATTTTATTATACAAATTTCTTTTTATTTACTTTTTTCTGACCAGTCCAGTCAAACCAGTACTCAGAAAGCATCTGATTCCCTTCAAAGTTGTTTTATTGGGAAGAAAAAAAAAATAAATGAAACCATGCAAATTAAAAGTGGCATCAGAACCTATCTGTATATAAATAGATTTGATGATTATCTCTCAGACCCTATTTTTATATAAATAGATTTGATAATTATCTCTACAATATTGGAGCTGCGTTTGCCTTCTTTTCTTGGCTTTGTTGCTTTGGGGTTTTGTTCCCGTTGGGGTCTGTTTTCCTTCCCGCTTTGTGGAGGGTTGTGTTGTTTTTCTGTTGCCTTTGGCCTAATAAAGTCCGCTGTTCAAAAAAAATAATTATCTCTACAATATTATTATCTCTATGATACGAGTATGTTTGAATGTTTGATGGACCCAAAAATAAAACACTCACATTTTGATGAGAATAAATTCATCTTATTTTATTGATAGCAACAAGTACTTATTTATACAATAATTTTGAAGATAACAACCAATAAAAGATGATAAAAAAAATAATAATAATAATAATAAAAACATTTCTAATAAGATCATAATTAAATTTAAATTAATATAAACTTTTCCTAAAAAATCTCGAATTTATATAATAGTATAATACTTCAATTAAAAATAATAATTTAGATAGTTGTCCAAGGGATCGAGATCAGGACAAAAAAGAGTAAACATAATCAAATTTAAATTAAAACAATTTTATCTAATAATGTTAAAATAGCGATCATAAGTTCATAACACTCAATTTATTGCTTAGAAAAAAAACCCATGAATATGTAATACATAATAAATTAATACCACCAAATTAACATTCACTTACATTATCAGAGAAAAAGAAAATAAATCCATGAATATGTAATGCATAATAAAATCTGAAAGTGGTTGTAAGTACTTGAATTCAATGGACATGGTTTATAAATTATAATGGTGGTTTTCGACATTGGATTAATAATTAGCAAGTAATTGAATAATATGTATGAGTTCTGGAAATGTGTACAAATGTACTTAATAGGTGTTTATTATAATTTATCAATATTTACTTCAATTGATTATAAATGGATAAGTACCTAGTAATCACCTATTTGGTCAGGTGGTATCGAAATGACTATTAAATGAAAAATTCATTTTAGAATGGTCATTTTAGCAAACATTGTGATGAAAATTGTTATTTATAGAGAAAATTACATTAGTGGTCACCAATTTGGCCGGAAAATATATACTCTAGTGACCATCCATTTTAAAAAAGATGTTTCATTTTCTGTTTTAAATTTACTTTCTTTTGTATTTACTCTTGATATTTTTGTGTGTTTGTTTTTTAAAAAATCAACGGCAGAAATATTTTTTTCTTGGAATGAGAGGTTATGGGAAAGAAAAAAAAAAGGTAATACACAATGAAAGTCTCGAGTGTAAAGATGTCAACAATGAAACTTAATCTTTCTGCTTATTTAGATGATGTTCATTAAATATAATTAAGAGTTAGCAGCCTTCTTTCAGCATAACCGTTCAACATAAATTTCTTTGAAGTTGTGTTTAGGAAATTTGGTTTACCTATCCTGCATTGTGATTGTTCCTTTTATTGTTATTTTGCAGGATCTAGCTCAATAATGTACAAAGAGTTTTAATCCGGTGATGTGAAAGTTATAATCTTCTGAATTGTTTCTATCACACTTGATCCTTTACTTTGCTATGTTCAAGCGATCCATGACGAGGAAAAGTCATTTGAAACATTCATGTAAGCAGTGGCGAAGCTATTAACTTGTGATGTCTGTGTTCAAGCAGTTTTTAAAAGTGGCTTTGAGCCTCTTTTGTACATATGAATATATAATATCAGCTCTTTCTGCTCTCTTTCTCTCTCATGTTCTTTTAGCTTTAAAGCTAAAATATCTGATATTCAATTAATAAAACTGCATGCCAATTGACACAAAAGTTGAAAAACCAGTCAAACTAGTACTCAAACAAGCATGTGATCGATTCCCTTCGAAGTTGTTTTAGAGTACGAAATTTGGTATGGATTTTTTTTTTTTTTTTTTTTTTTTTTTTTTTTGAAGAAATGGTATGGATTTTCAAATAGAGCTTCTAGAGTAATTTTTTGTAATAAAGTTTCTAATAAAAAAGATGTTGACAATGTATTTTTAGAAATACCTGGTTGAGTGAATTACAAAAAAGATGTTGACAATATATTTATAATGAAAGAGTTATGGTGGAATATTTAAAATTTATAAAGGGTAATTGAGATAATTCATATGTTTTTAAAAAGTTCAAAAAAAGCTTTTTGAAAAAGCTCAAATTTTAGGCTTCTTCGGTAGATATAAAATGACTTTTATAAAGGGTAATTGAAATAATTAATATATTAAAAAAGTTGTTTTGAGTTTTGCCAAACAACTTTAAAAAAAAAAATTCAAAATAGTTTTTAGTATTAAAAAAAAACTTTTTTGATTCTTTCAAAAGCCATACCAAGCATACACTTACAGGAAAAAAAATAATTGAAACCAATACCATGAATGCGAATTAAAAGTGGCCTCCGACCCTACTTTTATATAAATAGATTTGATAATTCTCTTTCCATTTATCACTCGGAAAAAATCCATGAGTATGGGTTAAATACCACCAAATTAACAATCACTTGAGACAAAGAAAGAGAGAATCTCGATTAATATATATATATATATAGTTTTTCTATTGTCATTCGTCCTGATATAAAATATGAGGACGAATAATGTGAACCATTAGATTTACATACTTTGACCTAAAGTGTATACACCTGTCAAAACTTCTCTATAACCTATGGTTCACATTTTTCGTCATAATATAATATATTTTATATTATGACGAACTGACAGTATAAAGACTATATATATAGTTCCGTTCACATCAGTGCGCACTGATGTAACTACATCAGTACCAATGCATGTGGACTACTGATTATAGATAAACTTTGACAAGTGCATATACTTTGAGTCAAAGTATATAAATCTAATGGTACACATCCAACGCACTGATGAAGTTATATCAGTGCGCACTAACTTGAACATTTTTGTATATATATACATACATACACAGATTTTTTATTACAGTTCGTCTTGACAATAAATATATCAGAACGAAGAATGTGGACTACTAGATTTACATACTTTGACTCAAAGTGTATGCATTTGTCAAAACTTCTCCATAATCTATGGTCCACGTTCTTCGTCCTGATATATTTATTATCAGGACGAATTGATAATAAAAAGACCACATACATACATACATACATATATATATATATTTCACTGCAACATCTCAACATGCCATGTGCTCTTAATCCAAAAGTTATAAATGCATTAAAATCTCAATCCTTGGATTAAGAGCAGAGAGCACATGGGTGGTTGAGATATTGAAGTCATACATACATATATATATATATATATATATTTGACTGCAACATCTCAACATCCCATGTGCTCTTAATCCAAAAGTTATAAATGCATTCAAATCTCAATCCTTGGATTAAGAGCAGAGAGCACATGGGTGGTTGAGATGTTGAAATCAAAATTTTAAGTTACAAATTTAAGTTGATTTAGCTTGATCCTATATTTACACATCTTTTAAAACTTTATTAAAAATATTTTTTTTAGATAACTTTATTAAAAATATATTGATGTATACATTAAATTCAATTTCACAAATATGGTAGCCCATGAACTTTAGTTGTAACCGGCTTATAATTCTACACATTCCAATATGATATTTTTGATCAAAGGAAAAAGAAAAAAGAGTTAAGGATAACTAGCACTAAAAATGTATTTACGAAATCATAAGGATAGCGAACGCTAAAAAATGAAAAGGAGTTAAAAAAAAATAAAAAAAATACTGTAATTTGTAAAAATTTACGGACCAAATTGATAAATTTCCTTGTTTTTTCTTAGAAAACATTGTTTGATGTTTGAAGAAAAGCACTGTTACTCTAGGTTTCAGAAAATATAATACTAACATAACAAAGGAACAATACGTTAAAGAAATTGTAGTTGCAAGAATGGATTTTCAATTGAATGGTCATGTTTTTTTTTTTTTTTTTTTGTGTGTGTGTGTATTTTGTCTTTCTTTATTCTTCCATTGCAAAAGGTGTTAAAATCAGAATATTTATTAACGTGGATGAAAGATCGTTCTAAATCATGAAAATTGCAATTTTAATCATAAAGTCATATGATGAGGGTGGCTGAGTGGCTCTATTGCCACCCAACAAAGTTCTCGCCTAACCCATTTTTTAATAAAAATTATTAAAATGATATAATTATATATTTAATTAGAGAAAATCTGAATTATTTCTAAAAAAAATTACTTTTCACATCCATTAATAGCACTTCATGGATTTGAATCCCCTCCTCATCATAGAAATAATTCAGACTATTAACTTACTATATTAAACACGTGACAATAGAATATGAATGTGATGACAATGTGAGGACAATTAAGATGAGGAAAGGATCTTGATCCTTCATCATAAACCCTAATTAAAACTCTAATCAAATGAATTCCAGAAACAAACAATTCTGCAACTGGCAATGATGTGTTAAAAGCACTTAAGAAAATAAAAATAAAATCAAGTTGCATCAGTGGTCTATAATCACCTCTCTCAGATTCTCTTCAAATATCTATCTTTTGGAAATGTTTGGTGAATTTGGTTTTGCATGGACTTGTGATTTCATAGTTTGCCTCAAAACATGAAGCCATTCTAACTATATATCATCTGAAAACAATTTATTTAAAGTCCTTATTTAATATTTAAGGTTAGTTTTGACATTTTAGAGGGTGTGAAAAGAAAATTATTAACATTCAAATATTCGGTATGGGTGTGAAGAGTAAATAAGTGCGGGGAGAACTTTTTTGAGTGACAATAGAGCCACCCATAATATTTATAGAGAAAACTGTTATTATAATAGAATTATTAATAATAGAACAATTACCAAATAAGTTCTTCACTTTATTAATATATAGTTTTCACTGCACATTATATTCTCTTACAGGTGATAATATTGAAACATGAAATGAAAATGCAACTAAAATAATTCATATTACCCCTAATGAATTAGGAAGTTATTTCTGCACATATACCAATGGCGAAAGCTTTCAAAGAAAATATCTGGTTTCGGATTAATAGATATTGTAAAAAAAAAAAAAGTTATTTCTGCACATACAGCATGATGCTATGACAAATTGCACATATTAGTTTCAATTCCCAAACACAAGACATGCATGAAAACACAATTAAATGCAACTAAAATAATTTTTATATAATGTCAAGCATAAGACTTATAAGATTACAGTTTACAAAACAGCTTGAACAAAATAATATAACATGCAAAAATTAAATTAAAAATTATAAAACTCATCTAACTCTCAATCAAATTTAATCACTTGACTTGCATAAATCAAATCCGTAACTCTCAAATAATTCTGGATCGAATTTCAGCTCCTGACTTTTAGCACTCAACTTATCTTGTAGACTGTTTTTTTCATTATTAATTTTATCAAAGGTTGAATAATTAATGTCTACTGATAATGACCGAAAACTGAAAACTTCTATCGGTGTCGATGTTATATATTACATGATCAGAACATATCAATATCAATAATAAAGATTTTCCATATTTTTTGCAAAAATATTAACTGAGATCTAAAGTAGTAAAGATTATTATTTAAAGTGATTCATCTAATATTTTTAAATGGCAAAAATTAAATTACATGTAAATAAAACGTACGTATATACTACTTGGTAACCAAAAATAAAATGAATCACGTACATGAGAATACATCATGTAGTGAATATATATACGATGAAAATGGTATCTGTCAACTTTTCTGACCAACAATCTGAGTTTCACAATTCGATGAAATTTTCATTAATAGCTTTTGTAGTCTATGCACACTTTATTTAACAATCTGTAGAGCAGCGAATCTGTTTTCAGAAAAAATGGTGAGAATCGAAACCGATCACAATCTCATATTGTTAATGATGACAGAAATTTTTAGTGTGATTGAACCAGTCAAGCGTGATATTCAAGATTTTATTGCTTGTTAAAGATTTTCATCACTTCTGTTCTTCTGTTTTCACTTTTCTGTAGTAATATTAATTACCTTATATTTTTATGTTGTTCTACTTAATTGTTTACAGATTTTAAATTAGTTTGTCTAATTATAAATATCAAAATGGAAATTTTATTTGAACATGACCAAGAAGAAAGCATGCCTGTTGACTGATCAAAAGTAAGTACTACTCGATAATTTACTATGAAGTAAAAGTTATATGTGTGTAGTGTTTGGTTTGTTCATGATCCGGAGAGAGAGAGAGAGAGAGAGAGAGAATTGGAAGGATCCGAGTGTGAGAAGAAAGAAATTTTAGGTGCAATAATGGATTTTAATTTCTACACTATCATTATATATAATATAAATATATAAATCAGGGCAGAGCTTGGATGATTTTGTAAAAATGGGTTATCTCCGAATATATAATGGGTTATCTCCGAATAAAAATCAGGGCAGAGCTTGGATGATTTTGTTCTTTGCCATTGTTTGGACAATTTGGGAGTCAAGGAACAAATTAGTTTTTCAGAATTCTGTTCAAGAGGTTACTCAAGACATCGATACCGTAAAATTCAGAGTCGCATGGTGGTTTAAACACCACTCGGAAGGCTGTGTTGATTCGATTTCAGTGATGCTTCAGAACATTGTGGACAGTTGCTCTGTTTCGAAACCAAGGAAGGCTGTCAAGACTGCAATTTGGACCCCTCCTTCTCAAGATTCTCTTAAATTCAATGTAGACGGTTCGGCGAAAGGAAATCCGGGAGATGCTGGTATAGGGGGAGTTATCCGTGACCATAAAGGAAAGGTGCTTGGTTCTTTCTCCAAATATGTGGGTTTTGAGGATGCTAATACAGCGGAAATAATGGCTATACACCAAGCCTGCGTTCTGTGTGCCAATTCTCCTGCTTTGAAAGGAAAGAGAGTCTCAATTGTTAGTGATTCGAAAGTGGCTGTTTCCTGGGTGAAAGGGGTTGCTTTTGGAAGTTTGGTTCATGTGAACTTAATTTATGATATTCGGAATATTTTGAACTACTTGGGCAGAACAGATCTTTGTTTTAATCCAAGATCGAGCAATTGTTTCGCGGATTCTCTGGCTAAGAGTGGATCGAATAAGGAGGGGGACATGGTGATTTGGGAGGTGGACTGATGCTCTTCTTTTTTGTGGATTTTTCCTATCTGCGAGGTTTTCTGGATGTCTGCTGGGTCGTGTTTTTCCTCTGCTGTTTTCTTTTTTTTTTGGTTTCTTGTTGCGCTTCTGGTGTTTTTGTTTTTCTTGGGGGTTTTTCGGTTGTTTTTGCCTTGTTGTTGGGTTTATTCTTTGGATCTTTCTGTTGGTTGTGGGGTGTTCTGGGGGCTGCTCCCCTGGCTGGCTGTTGCATGCTTTTATCAATAAAATTTTTCTGTTGCTGTTCAAAAAAAATATATAATATAAATATATATTTTATTTTGATGATAGTAGAACCATTCCAGTACTTCTACTTGGTTTCACTCAAATCGTCAAGTGAAAAATTAGTGAATGTTTAGTTTTCTTGTGTGGGATTTCCCGTACAGTATCTTCAATTGCTACCGGTACATATTGGATTGTTACCGATACCTATTGGATTACCATCGATAGTAATATAATCAAGGATTTCATACGGAAAATCCTGTACCTCAAAATTTTCATATATATAATTGCTACTGATACCTATTAGATTACACTGGTAGAAATCGAAGATTCCGTACGGGAATCCTACACCTAAAATTTTTCTCTCACACACACACACATATATATATATACATATATAACAAAATCTCATGTATACATGTATGTATGCAAATTGCAATGTTTTGTTTGGTTTCATCTTAAATTCACTTTTTTCTTTGTACTGATAGTCCATCACAAGACTTTGCTGACCAAGAAAACAAAAGCGATACTGATGAGTTAATGAAATAATTTTCATTGAATTGTCAGCAACCGATCCATACACCATTTTCACTCCGCTTTCTTGGAACTCTAAGTTTAATTACTTTCAAGTAAAAAGGTTTTACCCACCTCCATATATATATATATATATATTCTCTCTTTACATATACCTCTCACCACTCCAAATCTCCAACCATACCAGCAATTAGAAATCCACATCTCTCTCTCTCTCTCTCTCTCTCTCTCTCTCTCTCTCTCTCTCTCTCTCTCCATAAGTTTTTTTTCTTCTGTTTTGGCTTGAACAAAATGGACTTGACCCTATTTTTATTAAACTTGATTTTGATGGTAGTTGAACCCTTCAACTTTTACTTTGTTACACTCAATGAAGTGAATGGTACTTATGTTGTTGATTTTAACAACTCAAACTTTTGTTATGTAATTTATCTTCTCCATTTCTCTCTTTTCATTCTATCTCCATCTCTTTATACCACCGACACTCTTTTCTGCGGTTGCATTCTTCAACAAAGGTCGTCGAACATTTTCCGGTTGTATTCGACTTCGCTTGTCTCTTCTTTTCAACGGTGGAGGCTGTGGTAATTTTTATTGAATATGTTGTTTAACTTGACGATTTGTTTTACGGTACTCATAAATATTTATACTGATTTTTTTGTATTGTTTGAATTCTTTGAAGACAAGTACAAGAATAGAAGCCGCAGCAACCCCACATGTTATAATGTTGGTGTATGCCTATATATGTGTTGAGGAGTACAAGATTACCTTTCTGTCGATTTTCATTTTCAAGTACTTGGCCACATCAAGTATTTTTCGTGTTGATTCAATACGTACTTGGTGATCATGAATAGGAATATTAATCATGATCTTCATTTTTATTTTATTTTTCTTAATGTTTTAGTTGTTTGGGAGCTTGTATTATGTATTCACCATTAAAGAAAAACTCGATTCATGTGGCCTAAACAACTATGGAATCTATAAATATGTTTTTCGACATGGCCTACATCGTCTTCACACGTCTCTCTTAACAAAATCATATTTTTGTTTCCAATGGGGGTTACAAAATCTCTTGTATGTGTAATGTGTTCAATATCTTTGTTCTGGTTTCATTTAAAAAAATTAACTATGGACTATATATGAAAATGTTACTAATTAATTATTTAATTTCACTTTTTTTTTTTTTTTTTTTTGCAGCTACGTGGGAAAGAACTTGCAGCCTACTGATAATACATCACAAAAAGTTGTTCATCCATAGCAAATTCTCTTCATCAACGCCTCTGGTTTCTTGCCATTTGTATTGCTCATAACGCCTGATCCGCTCTCTTAAGAGTATTGGCAGCAAGCGGTGGGACATCCATTGTTAGGTAAATGACAAAACTAAATATATATATATATATAAAAGTTCGTACTAACAATAAATATATCAGGACGAAGAATGTGGATAACTAGATTTACATACTTTGACTCAAAGTGTATATACTTGTCAAAACTTCTCCATAGTCTATGGTTCACATTCTTCGTCCTGATATATTTATTGTCAGAACGAACTGATAATAGAAAGACTATATATATATATATATATAAAAGATAAAAATTAATTTGTTAATTACAACTTACAACAGGCAGCGCAGCAGCAACTAGGCTGATTTAGTAGTTATTAATTTATTACTTAGTACCCATGTGTGACATACACTACACCAACTTGCCAAGTAACCTTAAAACGACTTTGAAACGTTATTTTTTAGTAGGCTGAGTTGGTAGTTATTTTTTTATTTAAAAAAAATAAAAAATCAATTGACCCGGCTCAGGAGGACGAGGTTTGAGTTAGATATAGAACCAACACTTTGTTTTTCTGTATTATTTTACAAGACTTCTATTAACAATGAATATATTATAGCCAGCAATGTTATATAGTACACAGAAAAACTTAAACCACTTTGAAACGTAGTTAAATAATATTATATAGAGTATACGTTAATGCAAAAAATAATAATAATTATTAAACCCACAATGTACATCCTAATTTCGATGTTAATTTCCATAATAAAAAAAAATAAAAAATAAAAAAGTTGGAAGTACATTGATGATCCCTCAGATACACCTACACGTCCAACGCCAACAGATCGGTTTCAATTAAAGAAAACAAAAACGATCAAAGTAGTAAAATCCAAACCCTAATTTGAAACCTGACTAGGATATGGAGACCAAAATTTCTAAATAAATGGTATATAATGAAGTAGTTGATTATATTAATTAATTAGAAAAGGCCAAACAAAACAGAAAAGGCAGTGATGATAAGCCAAACAATATGTAACAAAAGAAGGGCCTGAGCTAACGTTGAAGCCGTGCCTCCATTGTTTCCAACCTCACAGAAACCTGTCTTCGCCACCTTGGCTCCTGAGCAAAGAGCCTCCGCGCAACCGCACCAGTAAGTCACGCCGTCATCCCCGCATACGGGGTTGGTGGTGAAACACCTGACGGGGCAGTAAGTGGGGTGGTCAGAGGCGGCAGGGCAGATGTCTGTGGTGGCATCTGATAGGACGGTGGCGAGAGAGAAGCGGGTGGTGAGGCTGAATATGGCGATGAATATGGAGAATGATGCGAAGTTAGAGAATGCCAGAAACATGTTGGATTTCTCTATCAAAAATTAAGTGATGGAAATCAAAGACAACTTAAAAAATTTATATTAATTTTATCAATTAATTGTTGGATTTGGTGGGGGTTTTGAGTTTATATGGGGGAGGATAATATGATGATTATACTAAAGGAAATAACGAAGTCAACAATTTAATTTAACAAGCATGTCACCTCTTAGCAGAGCTGTTAGTGCACCTTCATTCCATATAAGTGGTAAGGGGTTCAAATCCTACCGTGCACATTTTACAAGCATGTGTGGTGAGTTTTCTTCCCGGGTTATGGGAGTAGATATCTGGGCCACGCATAGATTGTTTGATCTCGGCAGGTCTCGACAGTCATATTATAATAATAATTGTAATACTTCACAAAAAAAAAAAAAAAAAATTGATTTAACAAGATTATTTGTGTATACAGAAAGATACTAGTTATTACCTTCCTAGAGTAGATTTCTAACTTCTGTATATAACTATTGTACTGGTATACATTGTTAATCAATAAAAATGCATAGATTATATCTATCATATCAAATTTCTTCATATTTTTTACATGGTATCAGAGCATCGATCCCAGTGACTCTAGAAACCTAAACACCTTCTGCTACAAACACAACTTAAGATGACGATAGACACAAACACAGCCACAAGTTCGAATGAGGGCATCAATCGATGCAAGTTCGGATAAGGCATCAATCCAGAAGCCAAGCATATTCAATTACTTGCTAATTAATCCAATGTGGAAAACCACAAATATTATAGCAGCAAAATTCTTTTAAAGTAATATGATAATTAAAAACATAAACCGTGTCGATTGAAACCAACAAATTCAAGTAACAACCAACATCGGATTTTATATTTGGATACGGATTCGATTGTTTCCAGGTCGAAAATGGAACATATATATCAGGATTCAGATCGGACTTGAATTTAGATTATTTTCAGATTTGAATTAATTTTCTGATTCCTATTTCCCACATACAGATATTTGTTGTTACTTGAAACTGTTGGTTTCAATCAGGATTCATATCGGACTTGAATTTAGATTATTTTCAGATTTGAATTAATTTTCTGATTCCTATTTCCCACATACAGATATTTGTTGTTACTTGAAACTGTTGGTTTCAATCAGCATAGTTTATATTTTTAATTGATTATCATAGTTTATGAATCCTACAAACTTGAAAGTTGATTCATTTTAGTTTTGGTTACCCAGCACTCTAGTACGTATATGCATTTTATTTACTTGTAATTTTTGTCATTTAAAAATAGTAGATGAGGAATCACTTAAAAAAAAATCATATGAATGTATCCCATTCATCACTTGAGAATATTTTTGTGATGGTCATCGTTTCATGTTTCATTATTATCAAGTACATGAGAATATATATGCAGTGAAAACTATATACAGTATTAATGGTCAAGGACTTATTTGGCAATTGTCCTATTATTAATAATTTTATTGTAATTATATCAACAACAAAAAATCATTATAATATTTGACTTTATCATGATTTAAATTGCTATTTTTGTGAACTTTAACAACTTTTGCAATGAAATAACAAAGAAAAAAAGAGTTAAACAAATAAATTTGAAATCAAATTTGAAAAATTTGGAAATCACAGTAGTCAAAACATATAACTTTTACTTCAAAGTAAATTAAAGAGAGAGATGAAAATGGTATATATCGAATTATTGATCGATAGGTTGCTTTTTCTGATAAACAAACAAATATATATATAGTCCTTTTCAGTTCATCAGTGCATTGCATATGGACCATAGATTATGGATATAGTACATGTAGATTGGATCAAAGCAATTGAATCTAATGGTCCACATGCAAGGCAGTGATATATATTTTTCAGTTCGCACTGAGTAAATTTTCATATTTTCACAATATGTGTATTTTAATTTTTCTTAGGATGAATACAAAAAATCAAATTAAGATTCAATATATTCCATGCAATTTCATTAAAAGTGTTTAAAGTGTGCATTGTAAAAGTCCTCATTAGAAAATTACTCTATATATATATACTATATATATAGTATATATAGAGAGAGAGTAATTTCCAAATGCACACTTTAAGTACCTTTGATGAAATTGCATGGAATATATTTAATTTTGATTTGATTTTTTGTATGCTTCCTAAGAAAATTAAAATACACATTTGGTGAAAATTTGGGAATTTTTTGGATTTGAGAACTATTTTTTCTTATATTTCCCTATTTTTAAATGTTTTATCTTCAAAAAAAAAAAAAGGAAAAAATTAGCACCCGATTTTTTTTTATATTTTTTTTCCACAAAATGTATTTCAATGTTTTCACCATCCATACAAAAAATCAAATCAAGATTTAATATATTCTATACAATTTCATCAAATGCGCTTAAAGAATACATTATAAAACATTCTCATTAGAAAATTATTGTATATATGTTTCACAATCCTATGTTTATCCATCAGACTTTATTGATAAGTGAGTATGTATTTTTGATCGGTCAACAGTCACGTTTTCTTGTAACTCTCACACGTCTATAAATCCAAAAACTACCCATTAATTCCCATTATAAGGGGAACTCCTTGGCACATAATCTTGCTTCGTTAGCCTTCTCCTCTTTTAGGGAGTGTGTGTGGCTGGATCACAGCCTTAGTCTTAGTTTCTCTGCTGTATAATGTTCCTCTGGTGTGTTTCTTCCTCTTTTATCAAAAAAAAAAAAAAAAAACCCATTAATTTTTTATTTAATCCATACATGGTCTGTTAAGTTTATTATGTCATAGGTTGAAACTCAAATACGCCCTGTTAATTAATAGGTTACACAATAAAACTCATTAAATCCATTAAAAAAATGGAACAGTGACCCAACCCAAGCCATATAGCCATGCAAAAAAGAAAAAAAAAAAAAAAAAAAAAAAATCACACAACCAATAATAATTGAAATCCATTAAAAACCCAAAATTAAAAGAAATAACCAAAAATCTGATTAAATAAATGCATAATTGGTCTTTGTCCGCATTTATCTTAAACTTGAGGGGCTTTCGTAGTATTAATAAAATATTTACCCCCACTAAAGATTAGAACAAATCAATAATATTGACAGGGTCGATTTCGGAAATCCACAATAGTATCTCTCAGTCTCTCTCTCTCTGTCTCTCAAAGCTAGTGTTGTTTTAAAGACCCGCCATTAAAACAGAGACCAACAAAACCAGAACATAAAAAAAAAATTAAAAACACCAGAGCTCCTCCCTCTTTTTCAAAACTTTTTGTTAACTCTCACTTTCTCTGTTGGTTCTTCTCAATCTTGAAAAGAAACAAGGACAGGTACCAACTTAATTTGTTCTCGTTTGGGTTAAATGATTGTGTGTGTGCGCCCTTGAGAGAGGCATTTGAGTTTATGCTCTAAAGTTCATGACTTTGTTAAAAGTCATGGTTCATTTTCTATGTTCAAAAGGTTTTGATTATTCTCTTCAAGTTTTTTCTTTCCACTTCCAGTTTATCTGTCAAAGTTTTTTAAAAAAAAAAAAATCTTTTCTTTTTTAGTTTTTAGCTATCTTCTCCATAATGGGTCATCTGAAAAGTCTACATTTCTTTCATTCTTGATATTTTAGGTATGTTCTTCGTCTTTTAAAGTGGGGTTTTTTTTTCCTCATAATTTTTATGTTTGGAGAGGAAAAATAAAAGTTTCATAGAGTGAGACTGAGTTATTGAGAGAGGCATAATTTGTTCTTTTTTGGGTTAATGATTGTGTGTGTGCCCCCTTGAGAGAGGCATTTGAGTTTTATGCTCTAAAGTTCATGACTTTGTTAAAAGTCATGGTTCCTTCGTTTTCTATGTTCAAAAAGTTTTGATTTTTCTCTTCATTTTCTATGTTAAAAGTTTTGATTTTTCTTTTTTGGTTTTTAGCTTTCTTCTCTGTAATGGATCACTGAAAAGTCTAAATTTTCCTTGAAGTTCTTTTTTTCTTGAAATTTTAGGTATGTTCTTTGCCTTTTAAAGTGGGTTTTTTTTTTCTCTCATAATTTTTATGTCTTGAGTGAGAGGAAAAATAAAAGTTTCATAGAGTGAGAGACTGAGTATTTGAGAGGCATTTGACGATTTAAAGCTTATAACTTTGTTATTAAAAAAAATATGGTTGCTTGATTCTCTATTTTCAAAAATTGTGTTTTTTTTTTTTTGTTTTTTTTTGGTTTTCTCATTTGAGAGTTAGATGATTTACCAAAAAATGCAATAGACTAACATTTGAGAGCTAGAGTGACAATTGAAGCTATGTCATTTGGTGTTCTTGTAAACATCCGACTTGATATTGCTCTCCATATATGTTTATTTAAGCCATGACAGATTGACAGTGACAATATATAGATATACTTGCTGCATATATGTCTATCTATTATATATGCTCAATATGATTAATGCATTGTTTTTTCTTCCTGAAAATCGTGCTTTTCGTTCAGGTTCATCAGTGGTTTGAAGAGAAACAATGGGTGACAGGTACCATCTTTGATCTTGTTTGGGTTACATTACTGAGTACTGATGGATGTTTTTGTTTTTGTACACATTCATTTTTGTTTTTATAAGTATATATCTTCATTGGTTTTTCATTTGAGTAGTACTTATTTAATGTAAGCTAATTAAATAGGCATGAATTGTTTGATTAATGCATTCTGAAAACTGGGTTGAGTCTAATCTGTGTTTTTTTTTTTTTACCAAATTGTAGGATGATAAATTTACTACATTTGATTTTGATGGTAGTAGAGCCATTCTACTTCTACTTGGTTTCACTAGATGAAGTGAAATGTCTTGTTGATGATAACTCAACAAATTCTGGATATATTAATATTTACATTCTCCATCTGGCCCTTCTCATTATCATATCCATCTGTTTCTACAATCAACTACGCCTTGTGCTGCTGCTGCAGTCTGGACTATTTCCGGTTGTCTTCGACATCGCCTTGCTATTCTTTTCGACAGTGGTTGTGGTAAGAGCTAGCTAGCTAGACAGACAGACTCCTCTTTTTTATTTATTGAATGTTTAACTTGATTTTGTATCCTGATTTTTTTTGTATTGTTTGAATTCTTTGAAGACAACAACAAGAATAGAAGCAGCAGCAACCTCACATGCTATATTAATGTTGGTGTATGCCTTCATATATGTGTTGAGGAGTATAAGACTACTTTTCTGCAAGTTTCCATGTTCAATCATTTGGCCTACTCAAGTATTTTTTGCTTTGCTTCTTTACATACTAGGTGCTCATGTAAGTAAAAAAATAATTAATTTACCTTATAGAATATAATAGTGATCTTCATTTTTATTTTTTTTATAATGTTCTAGCACATGATATAATTGATTTTTTATTTTATTTTTTTCTTAATGTTTTAGTTGTTTGGGAGCTTGTATTATGTATTCACCATTAAAGAGAAACTCGATTCATGTAACCTAGTCGGGTACAACAACTACGGATACTATAGAGACATTTCTCGACATGGCTTTCATCGTCATCACACTTCTCTCGTACAAAGATCTTATTTTTGTTTCCAATGGGGGTTACAGAATCTCATGTATGTGTAATGTGTTCTCAATATCTTTGTTTTGGTTTCTTTTAGAAAAAAAATAACTATGGACTACATATGAAAATGTTACAAATTAATTATTTAATTTCACTTTTTTTTTTTTTTGGCAGCTACTTGGGAAAGGACTTGAAGCCCACTGATAATACATCACAAGACTTGCTTGTGTTATTAATTGTTCTTAGTGGTGTTTTTTTTTGGGTGCTTTTACTGGGAAGTTTGAAGGTACCACTTATGCTTCAATATTTGTCATCAGCTTCTTTTAATCATTTATAATTTATTTATTTTTTACTTCACTTATAATTTTTGTCTCTGTTTCATTTTTGTTATAGACATATTACAACCGACCTACTTAGGAATCCTGACGGAGTTCATGGCGGATGAATGGTGGTTCCCGGACCTGATTCACCGGAGGACGACAAGGCACTCTAGCTACTAGTTTTTAACTTTTTATAGCTATTGGTTTCTCGTACAGTTGTACTAATGTTTTGAGCCAAAGACAATAGCTTGTTATGTTCTGTCAAAAATTCTCCTTTTCTTTGAATTCAGTATATTTATTGGTTTCTTGTTTCAGTTGGTGAAGCTAATCTTTAGGTCTAAACAATTAACAAAGCTTTAATTTCCACCATACGTTTAATTGGGTCGGATTAAGTTTTAGCTTTTATCGGATTGAGTAGTTAATGGATCAACCCATAAAAGCTAAAAATATCCAAATAACAAATAACAAAGCTTTAATTTTCTTATGTGATATTATTAAAGTATTACAAGAAATTCGGATATCACCGTAATTTTAGTTAATCGGCCAGTTTCAGCTTTATCGAATTGGAATTGGGTTGTTAATGAATCAACCGATAAAAACCCTTAGTATAATGGATTAGTTTCAGGTTTACCTTTGAAAAACCGGACAAAAAAGGACAAAAGACAGGTTTTACAACCTTAGAATGTATAGTTTTGCATATACAATATAATAATATACAGACCTCTTTCAAAAACCTGGTGCTTTTTCCTACCAACAAAAAATATGATCAATTTAACTTTTATACAACAAAACCAAGCTTACAAATCATTGGAAAGAGTTTGTTCGTTCGATTATTGTTCCTCGGCTGTAAAATCTGGCTCAGCTGGCTTCTGAAGCATTATAGGCGGTACCCTCTCTGGAATCCTCGCCTTTCGAGTACTGTTACGCCTTAAAGCGCGAAGTGCGTTGGCAGCAAATCGTGAGGCATAGATGGTGGCACCTAAACTTGGGGAGCTTCCACCGGCTTTTGCCAATGCATCTTGTAACCTATCTTCTTCTGCACGTAAGGATTCTTCCATCTTCTTTTTACTGTATCGTCGCCAAGCTGCTTGTATGAAACAAGCTGCCCAAGACCTCCACTGTTGCGAGTAGAACCTGAAAGTGTGGCGGAGTTGCTTACTGTGAAGCCGTCTGAATTGAGAGGCAACAAACTTCAAGTCATCAGCCATTAGGGCAAAGGCTTCGACTTCTGAAAGGGCCCTAACAGTTCTAGTTGAGATGGGGAGGTTAGATGAAGTCTGAGGATCTAGAGCCCATGTGAGAAGTTCTTCTCCACAAAAGTCACCAGCCCTGAGATATTCAGAGTTGAAGAAACCGGTTCTTCCACCATTGGTTGTCACAGTCAATAGCTTGCCTCGCATAATGAAGAGCATCTCGTCTACCGGATCACCCTCCCGAACAATGTAGCTTTCCTCTGTGTATAGAACTGGCTTGAGACGATCGCACAATGCATCCAAAAGTTGTTCATCCATTTTTTCGAACATTGGCACCTTAAACACACAAGAAATATAGTAAGAATTAACATACTATCCGGATCAAAAATAACGAAGAAAATGAACTATAGAACAGAAGATGAACTCACTCTCATGAGCAAAGCCAAACAGAGATGGCGTTTTATGTCCCTTTTAAGATCCTTCGGAAGATTACATAGCAAATTCTCTTCATCAACGCCTCGGGTTTCTTGCCATTTGTATTGCTCATAACGCCTGATTCGCTCTCTTAGAGTATCTGGCAGCAAGCGGTGGGACATCCATTGCTCCGCGTCACGTCTTTTCACTCTCATCTCTTCTAATCTTGTAGTTGTTGACTGCAGATATGTCTGTTTTCACAGCAAGTTCAAGTGTTCAAAACCACTTTATCAAGACATGAATATCGTGTCCTAGTTGAAATCTAGAAACGAGTTTTAAAGCTCCACATGTAAGAGACATTGGAAATAAAGATTACTAGCACCAACCTGCATATTTCCGATGAGAAATGAAAACAATACCAAGCCCGAAATGGAAATAGAGACTGCAAAGCAGATTTCCCAGACATAAGTACTAGTTTTAAGGTTTTGACCAAGAGAACTGCAAAAAAGAACAAGACGTTAGATACTGCAAATCTATATACATCAGAATGCTGTAACCATATGTATATATCAAAATGAGGACACCGACATAAAAAGCATAAACATACACCGGATAAAAAATAGACGGTAGTTACTTTTTAAGTACCAAGATTCAACCGGCCTATATCAACAAAACAATAATCACAACCACCATTCAGCAGAGGCCAGTCCAAACCATTAACATCAATCACTTTAAGACTATCAAATAAGATAATGATCTTTATATTCACACACACCTTAGATTTTGCAGGCCCCACCAGAAACAGTAAAAGAACTTTGTTGGAAAATAAGTTGACTCCACAACACCAGATTGCAGAGCATCGAGGAAAATTCCAAAATCAAAGAGTGTTGTATTTGGTGTCTGTACAGGGCATGAATCACTCAAAAAGGTGCTATTTGACACACCATGCTCACAGTACACGAAACATTCAGATTGACCCACACAGGCCTGTCTCCAGCATACGGTTTCTCTTTCTATGGAAAACAAGTACCAAAAGGCTCCAAGTACCTAAAAGAGAAGCTTGTTACATGGTATTGAGAAATTCAACAGAGAAAGACAATTGCATGTCCAACCATAATATTAATCTAAGACATGGAAATTATGAGTATGCAAAAATAAACATTTTGGAAATCAAACTTACATGGCTAGCAAGCATGTAAAGAAAGAGATTAAATGCAGCTCCAGCCCATGCAGTTTCAGTGAGTATACCAGAAGTCTTTGTGACTTCCTTATACAACGGATGAATCCGAATAAACCTTGGGATATATTGGAAGATAACAACAAACTTCAACAAGTTCTTCGTATTTAAACTTCTTGATCCTGCCATTTTCGGGATGATAATTAGAATCACCACCTGTGCACACGACAGAAGATTGTAATTCCACACTATTAGTATCACAATAATGACTTTCATTTCAACAAGAAATCGAAATATATAAGTTTCAACTATTAAAAATCTTAGGAAACAAGGGACTTCACCGAAGATATGAGCAGACTAATAAAGATATAAAATTCAGTTTCAGATACATTTAATTTGGGCAGATAAAATACATGCATGAGGTCACACAGTGTGCATAAACGACTGTTATACTAAGCAGCCCCATATATGACAAAAATAGAAGACAGCAACAAGTGAAAAGAAAACTTCAAGCAAACATGACCACGCAAATGACATTGTTATTTGCTAAATACAAAGTTCTACTTTAGCCCACCATAACAAACTGAATCAGAGACGATAAGTATACAAAAATCTCCTCGCAGCTAAATAGCAAAACAAGTAGACCAGAAAGCATTTCTTCAAGGCATAAAACTTTCTTCTTACCTGAGGGAGTGGAAGGACCGCAAGAATGTCGATTAAGAAATATGATAACAGATACCTCTTGGCTATCAACCATGTATCTTCAACTAAAACACCTCGTCCAAACACTCGAGAAAAGGGAGCAATAAAACCAGTCCGGAACTGAAAAATGATATGAATTATATAAAAAATGTCTGTGAACGAACGCAACACACTAGCCGTAGTCTCCATCTTTTTGTCCAAAGTGAGGCACTTTCTACCATCATTAATCACGGGAACGTAAAAGAACAAAGGATCCAATGATACCGCAATCAAACAAGACAATACAAATATCTTATTCCACTTTTGAAGGAAAGGCCCCTGTGGGTCAAGAACCTTCTTCCCAGATCCTAACCCATTCTTGTTAACGAAACTATTAAACGAATACGATTTCAATGTGTTTCTAATCCCCCTAAACCTCTGAGAACCAGTCTCCATGCCTCTATGAAAGGTTTCCGAAACAGAATTCATCGTTGTTTGGATTCTACCCGAATGCATTCCATAATTCCCCGAATACTGCCCCTCCGGACCTTTCTCTGGATTCCAATCATTAAACCTAACAACACATGGCCATCATCAACACAATAAAATCAAAATTAAGCAATAAAAAACACACCCTGAAGAATAACCTAACCCTACAATCCACAGACATTTTTCGACTTCTAAAAAAGTTCAATACAAAACACAATCTTCATAATCCTATTTCTATTTGACAAATCAAATGCAACAAGTAATCAAAAATCAAAAACTAACCTGACTAACTTCTCGGACCGGTTATTCATAACTACAATAGCTTGTTGTCAACACAAAGTCCAAATAACAAATCAATCTTTAAAATGTAAACAAACCCAGTTGAGAAAACTTCTTCTTCATGCACTGTGAAGTTTGTCAATCTCTAATCAAACTCTAAATCTCTCAATCAAATCTCCTCCCTGATTGAACAACAACAAGCAAGGGACTTTATATGAGAACAGTCAAAATTAACTTAAAAAAATGGTCAAAATCTTCAAAAATCGATCAATTATCAAAGACAGCAACTTCAAAATATCTAGGAAAGTTGCAAACGGCTACGTATTGAACTGAATCCAAAGATTTGAATTTTTTGCATACCTTGCTGTCGATTTATGAAGCAACCATTAGAGACTTTCCTTTCTTTTTCCTCGGCTGCTTCGAATTCAAAGTAGATACTAGAGAGAGAGAGAGAGAGAGAGAGAGAGAGAGACTACGAAGTTTCGTGGAAGGCTCGAGTCTGGTGTTTGAATTATAAATTTATAAGGGAAAGTTTCGATTTTTAGAGAGAGAGATAAAGAAGTCAGGGACGACGGACGACCCGACATGATGAGGAAAAAAGGACTTCCTTGGAGTGGGACCCACTGACAGCCTTTTTTGGTGCCGATGCGCACCGTTTCGTGAAGTGAGGGTTGAGGGAAAAGAGAGGGAAACAAATAGGAAAGTTCTAGCCACCAATACAAAGATGGAAATATCAGATTCGATGAAAATATCGAGCTTTTACATTTTTGGAAATTTTAGTGGAAATATAATCAAAGGTTTAGCTACGAAACAAATTAATAATGGGTAGTTTTTAGAAAGAAAAAAAAAATATTGTTTTTAATTAATTAATTAATTTTTATTTTTCAAACCTTATGGATTTAGCTAGTTTCATTTCATTAACAATACAGTAATCGTATTGTAGCTAGACTCATCACTCATATAATCAATATTCTTAAAATATTGGATATATTTAATTATATATTTTTATAATCCTTAAAATATAAAAAAAAAAAAATTGTAATAATTCAGTAAAATTAATCGATATTAAATTACCGATTTTTTTTTTTTTTAAATGAGTTATTTAAACAATATTGAGTCTTGACTCTTGACGGTTGACATAAGAGTTCATTAAAAAAAATAACAAGGGGTTAGTAGACAACATAACCAAAGCATTTCACTTTAAATGGTTCTTAGATACAATACAAACATAAACAAAATGCAAAGGAAGTTGGTGAAATATATATATATATAAACGGTCCCGTTCACATCAGTTCGCACTGATGTAACTACATCAGTACCGATGTATGTGGATTATTGATTATGGAGAAGTTTTGATAAATGGATACACTTTGAATTAAAATATTTAAATCTAATGGTCTACATCCAACGCACTGATAAAGTTATATTAGTGAACGCTGGCTTGAACATTTTTGTCATCCTGTGTATATATATTATATATATATAATATGATTCTCGTGATTATAATCTATTATATATAAAAGGTTCCATATTCTCTAATATTTCCAATTTTTCACTAATAATTATATAGCGTTTACTCTAAAAAAATAAAATAAAAATTACACGGTGTTGAATTGAAGTACAGGTGGGAGGTAGGTGGAGGTGGCGAACTATGATTGGATAACTGGATAGTATTGGAACCGGAGAGATTTAGATTCTTTGTCAGTAGTTGCTTCGAAAAAGCGCCCATTGTTACATAAGTCAAAAGTCCACTGGCAGAGATTCTCATCTTCTGTTGACTGTTGCTCCATGTCCAGTTAAACAACTTCACGTCTTCACCCCTACAGTTACTTCATCTACAGTTCGTGTGGTCCATTGGAAAAACAAAACCTTGTACTTGGTACTAGTTTCAATATTATGAATTCGGACGTGTAGCATTTGCCTATTTGGTCAAGAATCAAGATTTGATTTTTTTTTTTTTTTCTTTTTCCTTTTCCTCAAATCATCCAAAAATGTTGTTGTTTTCTTTTCTTAAATGAAACCAATACTTTTTTTTAGCGTTGAATTGGAATCATATGAATCGGTCTAAATCAATCACTATAAATATAATCGGATTGCTAATGTCACAATCGGGAAGAAGAATTCATGCACTTGTAATATTATAAGTTACAAGCGTACTATCACAAACAAGTAGTAAACTTGTACTTGTAAATTGTAATGTTAAAAGTTACAAGAATGCTATATGACAATCGAGGAGAAAACTTCTAGCTTTTGTAAATTTATGAATAAGGTGGAACTATTCAACCAACTCAATCAATTGGTGCGCAATGAGACTAATCATTTGCTTATGTTATAATAAATCAATATTAGATGGACTGCGAACCAAATATTGTGATTTATTATTTTATTTTTTTTAAGTATTACTTTATTATATGAATTTTAGGTTTACCGTCATACCAACTTTATCTCGTCCAAAAATTATGAAATTTATTTACAAGACATATGTTTAACATGGACTCAAAATACAAGTATATGGTCCAATCTGAATCCAATTTCATTTGGTTTGAATCTTGTATGGCTTGAAGTCCTTTTGATTTGATTTAAATATTGTCAAAATCCGATATGAGACTTTTCAAGAAATAAATGAATTTCAGATCAAATTCGATTCGAGTCTAAATATGTTCAAGTTTGGCATTATCCGTTCAAGTACTATTAAATATATATATATATATATAATTGATTTAGGTAAAAGCATAGTCCGGCTTCAAGTCAGATCCAATCAAATAGAGTAATGTTACATTGCCCAAATTTAGTGCCCAAATCTGGTACCCAAATGATGTGGTAACAATGTAAATCATTCATTTAAATCATGCAAATATAATACAATTTAAATGAATGGTCTAAATTGTTGCCACATCATTTGGACACCAGATTTAGGCACTAAATTTGGGCAATGTAGCATTACTCAATCAAATATCATAATCTGACTTTTTCATATTTATTGCTCTATTGAGACAGACACGATTCGACCTAATCCAATACATAAAATTGTCGAAAAATTCTAGGTCGAACCACATAATTGACACCTCTAAGTATAATTCGTATGTTTTCCATATTTACATGCGCAACCAACTTAACGAAAAGTTGATACAAACTTTTTTTGTTGTTGAAATATTACAATAATTCTGGATTTTAGTGAGAGGGGCGGACTCAAATCTATAACCTCATAACGTAAGTGTAAGGAGCAAACCACTAAGCCAACTTCATCACGTCATTTATATTTACTCAATTGGTCATTTGAAACTTAAGTAACAAATTAAAACATATTCTATTTGAAAATATCTTTCTTTAATAAATCAAATCATGGACAAAATTTTCTCGAATAAATTAGGTTCATTTTCTCTTTCAATTGATTTCCCATCAATAACCTACCTAACAAAAACAAATTGATTTTGATTGAAAAGTCAATTCAGACAGCACATTTTAATATCCAATTAACCAATTCTGTTTAATTATACATGATTACAAATTAAAGTCATTATCTACAAAATGTCACAAGTAATTAAATAAAATATTAGTTACCAAATCCCATTTTATCATATGAACCTATACATTTTATCAATGTCACAAGTAATTCTGTTGTCATGCTTTTCATGAAGTTCTACAAGTCTACTATTTGTTTTTTTAATTATAAAAGAATTTTTTTTTTTTTTTTTTTTTTTTTTTACAATTTTGCATGTATCAAATGGTTAAGATTTCAACATTTGATCACTAAATTCTGACACATCATCGAATAGGAGATATCAATTTTTATATAATCTTTTAACAAATTTTTAATATTGAGAATTTTGACAACTCTATAAGCGGTCGATATATTTTTTAATGTTACTAATTTTTTTAAGAATAAAGTCAATTAATCAAAAAAATATTTTAAGCATCCCAACTTTATTGACAATCGATAAACTTACCTATTGACCTATTGTGTCATTGTGTGAATACACACTCTCATTTTAGTAAATAAAAGGAAAATAACAAGAAAAATCGGAGAGATATTACATTTTAAACTTTAAAATCGAACTCGTTGTACATAGAAGTATGAAAAATTAAGAAACTTATACATAAAAATGGTTGATTTAAATTATATAGAGTAAAAATGATCAGTCTTATTGTATGCATAAGGTGTAGAAGATTCGGTATATTTGAACGTGTATATTTTTAGAAGTTGAAGAATTAAAATATGATGTGAACTCATAGTTTCATAAATTATATATATATATACAGATTTTCTATTATCAGTTCGTCATGACAATAAATATATCAGGACGAAGAATGTGAACCATTAGATTTATATACTTTGATTCAAAATGTATGCACTTGTTAAAACTTCTCTATAATTTATGGTTCACATTCTTCGTCATAATATATTTACTGTTATGATAAACTAACAATAGAAATAATATATATGTGGAGAAATTTTGTTTTGGTGCAGGGGATGCACCATAAATCTCTAGTTGCGATTAGAGGCGGATCCCTTAAACTTTTGTTAATTAATCACATGAATAACCTTAATTGTAACAAATCATAGATAGTTTTTTTTTTTTTTTTTTTTTTTTCCTGAAAAAAATCATTGATGAATAGTTGTCAATAAAAAAAAGCATAGTATAGTGATGCAAGATTACAACTTTGAACATATTGGATTGAGTTGGCATCAACTATATATTTATTATTAATATTCTTTTGGTAGCAATGTAACGTGAACCATGCACATCATCTATCGTTTTTTTTTTTTTTGAAAGGGATCATCTATCGTTTCAAGTAGGATGCACCTTTCCTTTTACATTTACATATGGTAGTGGAGGGATCAACTCATATTATACGTATTTTAAAATTATGTGTGGTAGCATTTTTTCGATATTGTATAAGTATATATCCGAACCGCATATGTAATATTTGATATCAGCATGTTATGTTAAAACTCTTAACCCTTCTCTTTTTACGTATGTGGTGTAGAGGTTGGTCTCCCAATATTGTGGAACCACGTATATATATATATATGATCTCAATAGATCCGTTGACAAACCTATGATCCTTTCAGTATCATATTAATAATAATAATATTTTTTTTTTTAAATGTTTCATACTTTCTTTATCTTTAAATTAACATGTTCTTAATCTTGTGATTGAAATGTATATATATAGTCTTCCAAACAAATCAACGTTCAAAGTTCAAAGAAAATAATGCAAACCACATCTTCTAACTTTTAGCTGACATTTTCCTTCTAAATTTTATCATCTCTAGAACTTTACGTGTCAACTTAATTAATTAATTAAATATCAAATAAACAAGTTCAACTCAAGAAAAGTCATCGATGTTTTATTGTTTTTATATTAATCCAACTTTTTTTTTTTTTTTATGCTCTCCAAAATCATTTCAATTCAACTTTGGAGTCTCAAATTCGGCCATCAACTAATTAAAAAATCCCCACCATCATCATTAAAAAATATACTAATTATCATATAGAACAAAACATGATCCGTACGTGGTTTAGTTAGCTAGCTATTAGTGTCACACTTGATCATGCCATGAGGCTACTCTCTGCTTCTAGTCTCGCGCGTATTTGTTCAACAGTCTGTCCGCTCCTCAGGTAATTTGAATAGTCTGTCGTGTGTTTGAGCTTTGTTGATGAGATTTTCGTCCTTGAATTGTTAATTTTCTGCTCAAACCATGCATGTTTGATGTTTCTATCATTATTATTCTTTTAATTGACATTATTAAAAACCTCTTATCTAGTTTAATATATTGGTCATTTTGCACCTCTAGTTTCCGTAATAGTCGTTTTACATCATGTAATTGTATTTAATTGTCATTATACCTTTACCATCATTATTCCATTTTAAAAAGAAATATTTTGTTAGGTTAGTAAAGTTATATAAAGTTAATAAAAATTAATAAATGAAGTAAGCAAATCATTTAATAAAAAACTAAAATTTAAAATATAAAAATCTTTCTCATCTTAATTCTCAAAAAAAATAAAAAATAATCTCATCTTCTCCCTCCTCTAATCTCTCGCTTCATGTGCTTTAATTCTTTGTTTCTCTTTGTATGAATCTCTCTCTTTTCACCTGCATTTTGTTTGTATTTGTTGATGGGTTTGCGTTTTTGATGGATGTTTAGGGCCCGTCCTGTAAGCCGTTTTTTGTTTTTGTTTTTCGAAAATAAAAATGAAAATGAAAATAGTGTTTTTGGTTTTGTTTTTGAATTCCGAATACACGTCTGGTAGCATTTACTGGATTCCGTATTTTGTCCGGTAGGATAGTCGAAAACTTTCGAAAATTGAAATTTAATATTATAACAATTATATACAAATTGATTAAATAATTAACCAATTTTTTTTTAATGTAATTATTAATTTAAACAAAACTTTCCAGTTGAAGAGGAAGAGGAAGAGGAAGAGGAAGAAGAAGAAGACCAGCTGAAGAGGAAGACCAGATCGGCGACGGCGACGGCGAGAGGTAGCAGATCGGCGGCGAGTGGAGGAGGAAGAGAAAGAAGAAGAAGAAGAGGAAGAAGAAGAAGAAGACTGCGGCAGCGGAGGAAGAAGAAGAGGAAGAAGAAGAAGAAGAAGAAGAGGAGGAAGAAGAAGAAGATGGCAGCACCTGCGGCGACCAGCGACCGACGGCAGCACCTGCGGCGAGCGACAACCGGCGGTAGCAGCAGCAGCGATCGACGATCGGCGGCAACAGCAGTGGCGAGTGGCAGCAGAAGAAGAAGAAGAAGATGGAGGAGGCTGATGCCTGATGGGTCTGGTTCATGAGAAAAAAAAAAGAATTTTTTTTATTAAAATAAAATATATATTAATGATATGGGACCCATTTCAAATGAAAAACAAAAACAACTTTTTTTTTGTTTTTCAAAATTTCCACTTTTAACACTGCTTTTGTTTTTCATTTTGTTTTTGTATTTCGAAAATAAAATGAAAAACGGTTTATAGGACGCGAATTCGAAATCGTTTTTGGAAAATAAAAACGAAAACAGGCTGAAAACGTGCTGCAGGACGCCACCTTAGTTGTTGGGTGTTTGGAGGTTGGATTATTATTGGCCACGAGGGTGGCTTTGGTTTGGTGGTTGGGTTTGAGTTTGGGGGTTCGGTGATAGTGAGGCCGTGAGGGGGTGGCTGTCTCTTCTTTTTAAAGGAAGAGGTTGCTAAAGATCGAGCGACGATCTCCTACGCTAAGAGGAGGCGTGTGTCTTGAATCTCCATCAAGATTGATCTTCACCAAATTCATAATTTTAAATTATTTAAAAGAATATATATATATATATATATTATTTTTAATCTTCCCTCACCATCTAAGAGATGGACGATAGAGATTTATCTTCTTCTTTTTTTAATTCATATTTTTTAATATATTTTTTATAAAGTCTATCTCTCCTTTTTAATTAATTTTATATTTTTTTTAATATTTAATTTATAAAAGGGTAAAGTAGTATTTTGATTGAAAATATTATCAGAAAAAAAGTTTCTGCTTACAATCCACAAATTATCTATTTACACTCCATTTTTTTTTATCAATGACAATTTTGACCTGAATTAAAAATACTAAACAAAACAAAAAAAAAAAATTCTAAAGACACTCCAAACTAATTAAATTATTAAAAAAAGATTTCTCTTAAATCATTAGATTAAATATTACGTATTAAACTCTCTTTCCTAAATTTTTTATTACCATATTAAACACTTTCTCTTAATTACTCTCTCTCTCTCTTTCCCTCTCTATTTTTTTTTTTTAAAAAAAAAAATTCTTATCTCCATACTTTCTCAATCAATCTCTAATTAACAGTTAAAGAAAAAAAAAATCGCTTATGAATATTTTTGTTTTTTACTAACGGTAATATATATATTAAAAAATCAATACAAATACCTTGTTTTTTTTTTTTATATAAAAAAATAGATATATGAAAACTTGATTTGTTGCAACTAGATTCGATTGAACTCTAAGACTAAATGAAAGAATAAAGTTCTCTGGGCAATCACATGCCTATAAAAGTAACAAAACACATTTTCATATTTAGATTTATTTATTTTTTGAATAATAAGATACTTGTTTTTTGATTTTTTTTTTTTATAAATATATACATATATACGGTTTCTAAAAATCAAGCTTATTCATAAGTTTTTTTTTTTTTTTTTTTTTAATTGTTGTCTTGCTTGAGAAATAATGGAGATAGAGAATTTGAGATATATATTGGAGGAGAGAGGGTTTAATACGGTAATTAAAAATTTAGGAGAGAATGTTTAATATGTAATATTTAATCTAATAATTTAGGAGAGATTTTTTTTTTTAATAATTTAATTCAAAAGGGATTACTCATTAGATGAATCTAAAGGTTACGATGGTTTGTCCTAACTTTTATTAAAATAAAATAGAGTGTATTTAGAATTTTTTTTTAATTTTTTTTTTTTAAATGGAGTGTCTTTAGAATAAGAGTGCCAACAGATAAAAAAGACAATTTAGAATTTTTTAAAATTTAAATTTCGAGAATGGAGTGTCTTTAAAAAAGAAAATTTTGGATTGTCAAAAGAAACTCTCTATTAGAAATCAATAGAAGATATGAAATGAACATTAATGAAACTATAGAGTGCAAAATGATCAATATATTTAACTAGAAGGATTTTTTTTTTAAAAAAAAATTATATCCCTTCTTTTAATAGTGGACTTGAATTTGGGGTTAAATGTACTGACATAAAAGTGAAAGTGAAAAATATAAGTCTTCAGGGAGTAGACTATACACCTTTTGCATTATTTTTTACTTTTGACATAACATGAGTATTTTTTAAGCTCGTTAATTTAAATATTTTCCAACGTGTATTTTCTTGGCTAGAAATTTTAGACTGAATGAAGAATGATAAAACCTGATTATAGTTGTTAGAATTAACTTATATTCAATTAATTAACGGTTTAATCTTTTGAATCTAACAAACTTTTATATTGAGGTATTTTAATTGCTTTTTATAACTTCACTATCACATTTATTTATTTAATTTGTTCATTTTTATTTTATTATAATGGATGCAGAGCCATGCAGGCCGAGTCTTTAGATGTGAATTCAAAGGAAATTGATACACATATCAGAGATGATCAAGAGAGAAAATTAAAAAACTCTGGTCGTTGTTTTGGATTTTTGCCTCGTTTGGCTCTTTTAATAAAATTGATGCTTCAAAAAAAAAAAAAAAAAAAAAAAAAAAAAAAAAAACTCTGGACGAAGTTGTAATATAGCAGAATATGTGAATAAATTTCTTGATCCACGAGGACCCTACCCAAATTGGATTCCTTTTATATATCCTCCGTGTGATGTCAATCTCTATGGATCATTTGTTCTTCTACATTCCTGTGATAAAGATGGATAAAAATTGCATGGAATTGGACAAAGAATTGGTGGTTATTTCTTGTGTTTACCGTACGGTCATTGATGTAATGTATATAATCTATATTATAACAACTTGGACAAAGAATTGGTGGTTATTTCTTGTGTTTACCGTACAGTCATTGATGCATTGTTCATAATCTATATTCGTTATAATATTCCAGCTCCTCATCCCTTTCTGCCTGTTCATTATATTGACCTTCTTGCGGTTCTTCCTCTACCACAAAAATGAGTCTCTCAAAATTTTTGGAAGCAATGGACATGTTGAAATATTTTGTGTTTTTCCAATTTATGCCGAGAGTTATTCAAATCTACCCATTATTCAAAAAAGCTACAAGCACTCGCATAATGCTGGTTAAAGTTACATGGGCTAAAACTGCATTAAATCTTTATCTTTACATTATGTTTGGTCATGTAAGTTTTATATGATTGATTTTACATGATTCAATATTAATTGGCACGTGTACATAACTCAAGAGTAGCTTCTTTGTATGTTTTATATCCTTAAAACATGACGACTTGTTGGTAAATTAGGTATTTGAAGCTTTATGGTACTTTTTCACAATAGAAAAAGAGATTGAATGTTGGAAAAAAGCCTGCATAATCATAAAAAAAACTAGCCGCAATCATCAATCCTTTAACTGTCAAAAAAGTTCAGGAAACTACAGATTTCTAAATGTTTGTTCTACAAAAGCACATAATATAGTGTTCTATGATTTTGGAATATATCTTGATGCCCTTCAGTCTGGTGTTGTGGAGGGAAGTTATCTACAAAAGTTTATATATTGTTTCCGATGGGGATTGTAGAGTCTCAGGTCTGTTACAATCAAATTTTCTCACTTTCATATATGTTTGTGTACTTTTAAGATTGATGTGTGATATGATACAACCAAACTTGAATATATTTTTTTCAGCTGTTTTGCTCAAAATCTTGTAACAAATATTGATATAAGGGAAAACATCTTTACAGTATCGATTACCATCTCTAGCGTGTTGTTGTTTATCTTTTTAATTGGAAATATACAAGTTATATATATATATATGCTTCTTACTTGTCATTTCATTTTTAATTTGCTATGTCAATTCATTTTTAATATGCTAAACCTAGTAAATTTAATTTCTATGAACTATGGTTTTTGTGTAGTTCGACTTGCAAAGAGAAACTATAAGATCATAGGAGATAAAACTGAAAATGAAGGAGATAGAGCAATGCACAACCTTCAAAAAGCTCCCTGAGAACCTTCATCGGCAGGTACATCAATACCATTGACATTTATTGCGAGAAAACAAAGGTGTTGAAGTAGAAAATTTGCTCAATAAACTTCCCACACACCTTAGAAGGAAAATAAAGTCCGAGCTTTGCTTAGATATGCTAAAAAAAAGGTGAGTTACTTTTCTATATATAATTGCTCACATATGTGTCCAATAAGGAGTTTTCATAATCAATGTACTAATTAACAATTACCATGGTTTGAACAATTGGCAAAAATAAACTTTAAAGTATAAAATAAACGTCAATTAAATACCAAAATGAAAAAAATGCAGCAAAAATTTAAGCACGTACAAAATGTTTGCTTTGGCTATTTTGCTGTAGAGATAGCAAGAACAAAAATTTATAGGCAAATTGTAGGTCTACGTAGGATGTACAACAGAAGATGATAGAACCTGTGTAGATCGATATGGGTTGTAGAACATGAGATAGAGCTTAACTAGCGAGGGGGTCGATGTAGACCAACATGGAGACATTCGAGATGACCATCGAGGAGGTCGACATAGGTGAGGTCGACATAGACCAACCTGGAGATATTCGAGGTGATCATCGAGGAGGTCAATATGGAGGAGGTCAACATAGAGGAGGTCGACATAGACTAACTTGGAGATATTCGAGGTTATTGTCGATGAGGTCACCATATGGTGTTGAACATGGGCATGCACGTTGATCATGTGAACCGAATGACAGCTCAACAATAGCGTGAATTTTAGAGCTATTGCTTGCTCCAAAGCTTAGAGAGTTCATCCCTATTTGTGAATGGGAGGGGGTTGCTATTTATAGAAAGAGGAGAGTGAGCTAATAGTTAACTCATTTAATAGCATTTATGTAACAGACTTAATGACAATAATGTAGATGTTATATGCTTAATGGCATTGATGTAGACGTTATAGACTTAATGACGGAAGATTTTCCAACGGTTTGACCTGATCCAAGTTTGACTTTGACTGATGCGGGTCCCTTTTTCGGTCTTCATCCAGTTGCTTTGGCCCAAACTCACAATTGGGCCTAATGAGATTGGCCTTCAGCTGGGCTTGATTATTGGGCTATGAGCTTTATTGGGCCTAGCTTAATAAGTGGAGATTCTTTGAAATGACTTATTTATGGCATGAGAATCAAAAAGCCTAATTTTTTGGGCTGATATATTTTTTTACCACTACATCGGATGGGATTTGGATCTGAATTATCCATTCCAATTACAACTCTATCTGATTGAGTAAATTGCACCAAACGCTTTTGAGGTTTACCATTTTACACATAAACAATTTTATTATTAATTGGCACATATCTCCCTTACCATTAGATAAACTTAATCAAACTTAACTGTTAACCAAGTTTGATTGTCAAAAATACCAAAAATTCACCTGAATCGGAAATTCTTAGGGGAGAATTGTAAATAAACTCTTGACTTTTGATTAAATGTCAAATAAAACCCTCTGGTTTGAACAATCAGTAAAAAAATAAAAAAATAAATACCTCAATTGTTTTTGGTGAGAATGGACCTTTGCTTATGAATCAAAGAAACTAAAAAATTAGTTATGTTAAAACGTACCATAGTAAAATTATTTCTTTACTAAAGAGAATTTCCAAAATATGCAAATTTGGGCAATTCTATGTTCATTTCAATTATCATGGCCATAAAATTAACTTTAATAGGTGTCTCAAGAGGTTCCATTAAAATTTAAATTCTACAACTACAATATTGTTGGAGTAATTTATCAATTATATATGCACTTGGTAAGCCTATTACATATGTTTGTATATTATTCATATTTGATATTAAATCTCAATTGTTTAGTATCAAGCTGTGATCGATTAAAAGATCTTTTAGATTTTACCCAAAGACCTTCGAAAAATCAGGACCGACTCTGCTAGTAACATTGCTTAGCAAAACCCGATCGAAGGACCACAAATAGAGACATAAGCACATCGGTACCGTTGATTTCATAACGTGTAATCATCACAATTAAAGGACCACAAAATCAAATAGACATGAGCGCATAGAATAATTTCTAAAGTGGATTGCATGAAAAGTGCCACGTAACCGCTTCTCCAGTTCTCTTCGGTGCGCCTAGCAACAAAAATCCACCACTCTCTCTCTCTCTCTCTCTCTCTCTCTCTTCTCCACTTCGTCACTCTCTTTCTACACAACACAAAACAGCTCATGAATCTCTCTCTAGGGTTTCAGATTCTCTCTCGATTTTTCTAGAGAGAGAGAAAGTAAAGACTCAGGATTCCGATTCCGATTCCGATTCCGTTTCTAAACTCGTCGCAGCATCATATTCGGGTCCTCCACATCTCCCGACCCGATCACCTTGCCCAATCCGATCCGGTTCCGCGTCGAATTTTCGTAGATTTCTTATCTGTACGTAAAGATCCGTAATTGCTTGAATATTCTCTTCTTTTAAATTTATTAATTTTTATCCGAAAAAAAATTATATGTATGTTTATGTATATAAAAATATCTTATTTCAACATTTAAGATTGTGATTGTATTCATTTTTGATCATTTGTTTATTATTAAGCTCAGTCAAGCTATTTTTTCGATTCTATTGAGTGAAATGTAGAACATTTCGATTTCCCAAATGCGGAATTATATGTGACATTTTCATTTTACGTGCTTTAACTGTATGTTATAGATATAAAATGAGACGAATGTGAATCGTGGAACCTAGAAAATTTTGTGATAGTTTTACGGTGTTGCTGTGCAGATTTTTCGTTTTTCAGGGAACGGAGATCTGGCATTGGAGGCCTGGCTGGTTTGTTTGATTTAGATGGTATGCAACAGTTATTTGAGGAGTTTGATTATTCGAGCTGGGAATACCGGAATATTCACTAAAACGAGAGTGAGGTTGAATAATATCCAGCGGAGTTTGCATGCTGGCCCTGCGATTGGCTTGAAATATACTTGGAGGTGTGAATTTAGAAGGTGCTTAAAGATGATGGTTGATTCAGGTGCAGCAGCGAAACGGGGGCCAGTTACTGATGTGTTACTGGATAAAGATGACGATGGCGGATTTGTTAGTGGAGGGTGGAAAAGGTGATTACCAGTTTGTGATCATTTTTTTGATATTGTGTAGGTCATGCTTGTTTAGGATTTATCGTAAGTAGGATTAGATGCATTAGATTTTTCGTTTTGTGTATTATGTTGCATCTTTAATTCAGTGACCATAAGTCCATCTGGTATAGCCTGAAACTGTATTTATCACCAAACAAGAAAATTTGTTGCACAAAACTTCTTTCTTGCTTGGCTTTTGAAGTAAGAACCACAGATACTTTTTTTCATCATCTAAATAAACTTTTACTAACATTAACCTTTTGCTCACAGGAATTTTGATATGACCATCATAATCATTGTTACTATCATCTTTGTGTTTCTTCAATACAGACATGAGAGTGATACAATTGTCTCTTCAAATTCTTTTTTGTTTTATGTTTCTGTTGTCTGAAGTCATCTTATGAAATATGAACATTAAAGTGTGATATTGAGGGATGAACTGTGGGAAAAAAATGATCTAGACTCGTGCAAGAGTTTTTATATGTGATTGTATTGTTGATCTGCATGTAATGTTGATATGATATGATTCAAATTATAATTGGTTTCTTGTGTGGTTGCAGTGAAGACGGGAAACTGAGTTGTGGATACTCTAGTTTTAGGGGAAAGAGGGCGACCATGGAGGATTTCTACGACATTAAAACTTCTCACATCGACGGAAAATCAGTCTGCATGTTTGGAGTTTTTGATGGTTAGATTTTCCCTCATCATTTCTTGTCTTGGAGAATTAAATTAAATTATGGGTTTAATGTTTAGCTATATAACATGGACACTGTCACAAAGTGAAACATTGCGACAATAGTCTTTCAAACTGCCGAATCAAAGTTAATGGTTCAATCGGTTATGACAATGGGCAAAGACGTGCTAAAATACAAGTCTTCTTGTCATGTTGGTCTTTACAATTATGTGTATGGTAATTATGATGTGCAGGATACTAGGATGTCTACATGTGGAAAGAAAGTCAGGGGTGACTTACACAATTTCAGCTAATTAATGGTTCATACATAGGAAAGTGAGCTAGTAGTACATTGACCAAAAATCTGCTGTTCTTTGTTGATTGAGCTGCAGCATGTTTTTCTGTTTAAACATGAATGCTTTAGAAAAGGAAAAAATAATTATAGATTTCATTATCATCGTCATAAAGCTAAGTCAGTGTTAGTTTGCAAGTCTCAAAAGTGTTCATTAAACAATTAAGTTTTGAACCTGTTCATATAATTTACTTGGCCTGAAATACAGTCATGGATAATAATTGTCAATGAACTAAAGAAAGAGTACTTTGCATTCATATTGGGTACGCTTTTCTAACAACGGATATGTGCCACTACAGGGCATGGTGGTTCTCGTGCTGCTGAGTATTTGAAGGAACACCTATTTGAGAATCTCTTGAAGCATCCGCAATTTTTGACAGAAACCAAATTGGCTATAAGTGCGTTCGTATTTTCTGATATGAGATTTGTATTTATGGATTACTTGTTATAGAAGGGATTGATCATGTTGTTGTAGCATATTTTTTGTTCTGAGCATTCAATGGAGGATCCCATGCAGGTGCACATGTATTCATATCTGTCGAGGACGAGATGAAACATCAAATCTCTTTGAGTCTGTGTGGGATCCTGCATGGATTGCTTTTTTAACCTTCCAAAATTGGTCTGTGTCTGTCCAGTGATATGGGTGAGCTTGCAGGTGAATCATATCAACAGACTGATGTGGAATTCTTGGATTCTGAAAGAGATTCGTACCGGGATGATGGTTCAACGGCTTCAACAGCAGTATTGGTTGGTAACCATCTATATGTTGCCAATGTTGGAGATTCAAGAACTGTGATATCAAAGGCTGGTAAAGGTATAATCCACATTATTAATTGTTTGCTAGTTTCGCCGGAGATCAATAGAATAATTTCTAAACAGTAATATGGTGAAAAATAGCATGTCGGCAGTGGGTTGATGCATTGGGATCAGATGGCTGTCAGTGTTGAAGTCATAAAAAGCCGACATGAATGTTTAGTACAGTTCACAAAAGTGAAGATTGGATGTGCAAGAAACAATGTCTTGCCAAATATTGTAGAATATATAACCTCTGTAATTGTACATTAGTTTTAAATATTTGTATCAAAACAAGATTAAAGCCATTTTTTAACTGTATGAGAGATTAAACTGACTAGTTTTATGCCCGACTCCAAAGATGTTGCGTATTACTGAAGTTTATATCAGTTTTGTTGTTGTTTTATTGGATTTGGCTCTATTAAGCTCGTGATGCTCATGATTTATTAGTTATCTACTTGTACTGCATATGAAAATGAATGTTATGTGAATAGCTTCTTTTCTTTCTGGACAGCGATTGCTCTTTCTGACGATCATAAACCCAACAGAACTGATGAGCGAAAGAGAATTGAAAATGCTGGAGGTGTTGTCATGTGGGCAGGTAAATTTTGTTCATATTACCTATGGTAATGAAGCAAGCACATCAAATTGTCAATATTCTTACTGTGATGATAATTTTCAAGCAGTAGACTGTATGTAGTGCACTAGTGCTAGTGATCTGTGGAGTAAGTCAATAATTAAGGCAAAAAGTTAAACTCGATAACCGTTGGATTTTGTTGCCTATTTACATTATCTTCTGGATGCTCGGAATGAATTTTGACAGTAGTGTAGATGTGAGAGATGGCGAGTTTGGGATGGAATTGTGAATTTATTGTGTTCAGGCTGAGGCCCTCAATATGGCGGGCAGGTAAAGCCCATTACAAGTACTGGCCCGGCCCGGCCCTTTTGACACATCTATATTCAGCTTGGAGTTGTTATTTTTGTTTGCCTCACTCATGTGTTGTTTGTTTAACACTATATGTTGAGTGTAATAGAAAATTGGTAACTCGTAATATGTAAATTCAGTGTATCCTGTAGAGATTAATAGAAAATTGGTAGTAACTCGTAATATGTAAATTCAGTGTATTGCTGTTGATTGTGTTATCAGGCACTTGGAGAGTAGGAGGTGTGCTTGCTATGTCTCGCGCTTTTGGTAACCGCATGTTGAAGCAATATGTTGTTTCAGAACCTGAGATCCAGGTAATCATGAAATTTATGCAATTTGCTGAATATTATTTCAATTCGTTTGCAAGTTTCTAATCGAGAATCGCAATCCATTTTTTTTCAGGATCAGGAGATTGATGAAGAGATTGAGTTGCTTGTGCTTGCAAGTGATGGACTGTGGGACGTAGTACCCAATGATGTAAGTGTGGCCCCTCTCTCTATCCAAAAATGTTGCTTTAGTGTCCTTCGCTTACACACACTCACATATGTTCAGGATGCTGTGGCACTTGCCCGAACGGAAGAAGAACCCGAGAGTGCAGCTCGGAAGTTAACGGAGACAGCTTTCACCCGTGGCAGTGCTGACAACATAACATGCATCGTGGTGAGATTCCACCACAACAACAATGCAGATCCGGCCAAAATCCCAGCATGATTGGAAAAATCTATATCCACAATCGGACGTGTAGAGTTATTATCGAACTCCGTCCTTCGTTTTTCGAGGTAGATCGTTTTGAAATCTGCACTTAGAAAGTTTGGCTGGATGTGCATATATATATATAGCAAGCAACAATGAGGCAATTTGTTTATTCATTGGTTTTGATTTTCCTTTGAAAATGTCACCAAGCATGTTTGTGTTATGGTAATTATGGCCATATATTATCTTTTGTATGTCTACATGGCCGTAGTGTTTATTTTTAGTTGATATATAAGCGGCTAATAAAGACTTTTATGCTTTCTTGTTTAAGCTAATTATTATTTATCTTATAATGGTGAATCTTTTCCATATGATGTTTTAGACTTTTCGTTTTATTAGTGTGGTATAATCTCATTACCATAAATAATCTATTAATTTATTGATTAATTAATATTTTTAAATTTATAGAAAAATGAAAGTATATACTTTTAATCCAATCGAGTAAAGATGCACTAATATATTAATCAAAAAATATGTTTGTTTGTTTTTTTTTTTTTTTTAAATAAATAAATATATTTATGTAATTGTAGTCATTGAATTAAAAGTATGTAATGTATTTTGTGGTAGCCAAAAAAGGGTCCTAGGCCCAACCTTGAAGCTCAAGAAAAGTCCAGCAAGTGATTCGGGTCAGGCCTATGTTCTACTGGCCGACCCAAGAGCCAATCAGCTGAGCTAATAGTTTCTTGACTTGGTCTACTTCAGTTGTTATCATAGTTTCTTGACTTGGTCTACTTCAGTTGTTATCATAGTTTCTTGACTTGGTCTAACTTCAGTTGTTGTCACTTATCAGATTAACAGAAGTGTCAGTTTGGTTGAAATTCAAACCTCTTATCCCTTGAAATCCGGTCTTGATCTCAATGATTCGGGGTTCCACGAGTAGTTGAACTACCCTTGGTGAAGCTTATAAATACATTATACATCCCTCATGTGTAGAGATGTACATTTAAGGAATGAGGATCGATATAGGTCTCCCTCATCCTTATCCTCACTTCCCAGATCCTTTCCCTATACCCCTCAATTTCCCCATTTGGAGAAAATAGGGATAGAGAATTTTAAGGGGACTTATATCCATCCCCAATTCCCCATTTTCCTAGTTTTCCCCCATTTTTTCCCATTTTTCCGTTTTCCCCGTTTTCCCATTTCTCCGTTTCCTCCGTTTTCTCATTTCCCCATTTGACTAAAAACTACAAATTAAACTAAAAAAACAAACATTCCATTACAAATACACAATAAAATTCATTAGTGCATTTTATATAAAATATGTATATATACTTAGAGCGTTAGGGTTTTCAAAGAATAAACAATATATATATATATTATAATTATATTTATATATGTTTGGGGGAAATGGAGAAATGGGGATGGGAGACCTCCCCCCATCCCTATCCCCATTTCAATATAATTATGGGGAAATGGGGAGGGGAGGGATCCCCCCATCCCCATCCCCATCCCCATTTCAATTTAGAGATGATTTTTATCCTCATCCCTCCCCATTTCTTCATTTCCCCCTCCTCTCCAAAAAAATCCCAAAATAGGGATGAGAACGCGGCGAATTGAGGCCCAGAGAAAAAAATGTGCATGTCTACTCGTGTGACAAAAAAGTCTCTTTGATTTCTAAGAACAAAAAGCTTTTTAAATTGTTGAAACCCTGCCCAAATCAAAGCTCAAACCACATTAAACAAAAAGCTTTTTGACGTGTTGAATCACTCAGTTTTTACGTTTTTACATTCAATCAATCAGTTATTTCCCACATTAAACAAAGTCTCTTTGATCAACCAATTATTCTTTATATTTCATTTCTTTTTGCAGGTTAATAGAGCGGTCGACAACCTTAGTTTGACGAGGATAAGACTAGAGATGCACATTTCCCCCCGGGGCCCCAATTTTCCCCGTCCCCATCCCCATTTGGGGATTTTTTTTTGGGGAAAAATGGGGAAATGGGGGGGGGGGGGATGGGGATGAAAATCATCCCCAAATTGAAATGGGGATGGGGATGGGGGGACCCCTCCCCATCCCCATTTCCCCATTTTCCCCACAATTATGTTGAAATGGGGATGGGGATGGGGGGGAGGTCCCCCATCCCCATTTCCCCATTTCCCCCAATTATATATAATAATATAAATATAATTATAATATATATATTTTATATTTTTTTTATTCTTTGAAAACCTAACTCCCTAACCCTAAGTATATATACAATTTTACTCATTTTAACTTTAAGAACTAAAACCTAAAACCTAAAGTTGCTCTCATTTTCTCAACAATTAGTTGTTATTGTAATGAACTTGTAAATTTTAAAACACTTTATTTTGTATTTGTAATGCACTATTTTATATTTGCAATGGAATGTTTGATTTTTCAGTTTAATTTGTAATTTTTATTCAAATGGGGAAATGGGGGAAACAGAGAAACGGGGAAACGGGGAAAAACGGGGAAAAATGGGGAAAATGGGGAATTGGGGATGGGGATGGATATAGGTCCCCCCAAAATTCCCCATCCCCATTTTCCCCAAATGGAGAAATGGGGAGGGATGGGGGAAGGGTCTAGGTATTGGGGATGGGGATGGGGGGACCTATATCCATCCCCATTCCCCAAACGTGCATCTCTAGATAAGACTAAGTTGTTTGGACCTAATTTAAATCCAGCCCAGTCCACATTAATTGTAGATCGACCATCTACATATTTTACTTATTTAATTATTTAAGGATTTCATGTATACAAATAATATCTTACAATTGTGTTACTAATCTAATCAATTAATCATATTTCAAGAAAACTATCATATATGATATATGTACGCTTCAACATATTGATTTTTGAAATTAGTGGTATTATATATATTTTTTCTAAAAGAATTTCAAAGATATTTTATTTTATAATTTTATTATATAAAAGATAGTTTCATGGGTAGTTATGTTAATTAATATATTATATTAATTTTTTAAATTAGTAGCTAAATCTCTATATTTATTTATTTATTTTTAGTTAATTAAAAGGACAGAGAAGCCTCCATGTAATTTAAAAGTCTCAAATTTTTTCGGTTATGAGAAAATCCTTCCAATATTAAATGTAATGTAAGAAAATTATTATATTATAAACTGATTTTGAAACTATTTTCTTAAAAATAAATAAATAAAATTTCAAAGAAGACTTTGAAGCTACGGAGGGATACAACATGCATTTTCCGTTCTACATGGCTATCTCATGTAAATTTCTCTATATGGCACAATCGTGACAGAAGATACATGTACATTTTAATACACCACACAAAATTCTCCGACGGAAAAATGTTGGGAGAAACGGGATGCAACATGCATTTTCCATTTCGATTCCTCTATATAGTAAATTTCTACATGACTATCCCATGTAAATTTCACTATATGGCACAATCGCAATTGAAGATGCATGTACATCCTAATGCACTACACAAAATTATCTGACGGAAAAATATTGAGTGAAACGGGATGCAACATGCATTTTCTATTGCGATCCCTCCATATGGTAAATTTCGCTACACGGCACAATCATTATCCCTCCATGTAGTAAATTTCGTTACATGGCACAATCGCAATAGAAGATGCATGTACATCCTAATGCACCCCACAAAATTCTACGTCGCTAGAGGTTTATAAAAGGAAAGGACATGAGAGCATCAGAAAATCACCAAACACATCAGAAATCAAACCTCCCCTAAACATATTATCCACACTAACATTGTCTCAATCGAAACGAATGCCGTTAATCGAAAAAAATGGTCGAAAGGACAGAGCATTCGAAAATCATTTCAATCTTAATAGTTCCTAGGTTGCAACCATATCATATGTGATCGAAAAGTAACAACAAACCGATCAAAAGCTAGAACTAAATTATTAAATCTGAAATCCTGCAGCAACCAAAATCATCCTACATATTTACATTGATCTATATCTTATCACATCATGTGATATTTTGCTACTAACTCACATAAGTTTGGGGCTTTGTACCATCGCCCCATTTGATTCTTCTTCTGGTTGGAGGTTTTGACAAGGGAAATCTGCTAAGAACTGCTCAACTGAAACAAACGAAAAGCAAATAACATCAGTCAGTCCAGTAGGCCATCGAGAGATAAGATTAGTAGTACATTGATTGAATCTTGAAAAATCATGTTTCGTTTTCTTGTAGTTATTATAACCGTTTAATGGTTGAAAGTTGCACTTGGAAGCCTGAGCCGGCAACTTTCTACTACGTCACAATTTCGAAGGAATTGCATTTAACTAGTTCGTTGGTATCAAATTGGGAAGTGACGGTAAAATTATTGTACCATTCTTTAAAAAGATCGATCATTTTTATTAGTAAATAACCAAAAAAAAAAATGAAAAATAATTCAACAGTAAACTTGTACAACTCACCTGTGAAGTCTGTCAATTCTGCGGCAGCTAAATCAGAGATGCTAAGATTCCGGGGAAAGTGAGAATTTCCAATTCCATTATATGGTCCAGCCTGCAATCCTTCTAGGGTAGTATTAGATGAAAATTTGGAGTCAGTTGCCAATGCATCCACACTCGTATCAGATATTGCCGTTGAGTTGAAGGAGTATTGAGCACATGACGCCACAAATGAAGGATCCGGAGCAATTTCAGTCTTGATATTGTTGACGGGGATCACAGAGTTAGTATCAGCTATACTTGTGCCCATCACCATACTACGACAAAGAAGAAAGCAGTAAAGCTTCTAGCAATATAAAGATAACAATCTTTTCTTTTCTTCCTTCTATGCCCTCTGATAATTTTTATTGTCTTTGTACATTTCAAGTCCAATAATGAAAGTTTGGACATGATGTTTATGATAAGTTACGTTTTGGATTATCACTGGAAAAACAAAGACGTTGATGAAAAAGAAAATAAGAACCAGGGAATAAGAAAGTCACAAGGAGTACTCACTCTTTCGGCCCCAAATTCATTGCCATCGGATGGAAATTTTCCGGTGCAGGGATTCCATTAGTCATGTGACAGTTGGACATGCCACCAACAGAATCAATCTGGGGATGACCTGCAGATGACATTAGAGGCTGCGGAAGCATGTGGTATCCCGTATCTGCAGTAACAAAAAAGAAAAACAAAGCACTACCGAACATTAATCAGAATACAATGAAGCTACAAAGTTACCACTGATAAATGATAAGAAACTTGAGCATGGATATCCTTTAGAATTGCTTGGTGATTTCATCCGTTAGTTGGTGAAGAATGACAGAACAGCTCTCTTTTGGCAACGCAATTCTTAGAATTCTTGTTCCAAATGAACCGAAAAGTAGCAAGTTTTGAATATTAAATGGAAAATTTTAACGGTCCACAAAACTGAAATAACTATCTAAGTACACTTGCGGAAAAGGGGCCACATTTCAATGTCCATATTTAATAGTCCTAAAGAGAAGAGCAATAACGATGCTCCAAGAAGACTTCAGCATAACAAGGAAGGCTTTTGAGTAAGAAATAATATTTAACAAAAATACAAAAATGCCACCTAGCCTAGTCAGAGCCGAATTAAAAATGGTGAAGATAAAAATCACAGCTGAACACGCATGTTTTGAGAGGTGCAACCCAATAAAATTAATAAAGTCTGAAAAATCAATTATGTATAATGAATGCATTATTAAGGTGATCATCTCCCCCGATTCAAAGTGGCAACTCGATGATCTACATTATCATGGTGTTCTAGCTTTGTATTTGAAATAGGAAGAATATCTACATGACCAACAGGATTTCAACCACAAAAAGTCAAGCAATGTATTTTCATTTACAAAAAAGCAGGACGTACTAATTTGAATGTTAATAACTTTCGAAAATCTCAGAGGTCCATAGAGTAAAACTGACCTGGCATTTGATGACTGCCATTCTGCATAGAAGCCAATGGAACCTTTTGAGGTCCACGGCTCTCCATTAGAAGGTACTGCTGTTCAAGTAACTTATTGAACATGGTAATTTGTCTTTTCAGTTTCAGCCTTATGTAGTAAGCTTTGAAAAAGTCGGCATTTTCTTCTTCCAGTTTCTGCCAGACTAAATCACAGAAAATTGAAAAATGGATATTAGAGGCTAAAGCTACTGGATGAAGAGCGTAGTTATTAAAATATTTGAAGAATAATAAAAGATCAAAATGGGTATGCTTGATTTCAAAATCTGACAATAGATAAAAGACGATACATTTTACCAGACAATCATACGATCTTACTAGGTAATATTTGAATTTGAAGATCACATATTCATTTCAAACTCAATCCAATCGAAGTGCTTCTTGACCATATAACTTTACAAATGGTTTCCAACTCTAACATAGTTCAGAAAATTATGAAATTGTCATCCTAATCCTATCAAGTGCTTATGAGTTTTGAAACCAAATCAATGCCAATTATCCATCAAATGATGAAAAGACAACAGCTTTTAATCTATATAAAATAAAATATTCACATCGCTGTGATAATAAGAAAACTTACAACAAGAAACGAGACATTTTGGGTTTGATTATAAATTGAACACACATGCTGTAATTTGATGGAAAAACATCAAACTATAGTAACACCACTAATATCACACCACATTTCTCCTTCATTAGTGATGGAATAATGGTACTTGAAAGGTCACGGTAATCAATTTATTATCGGATCTGAAAGAGAACTTCTACAGAGAAATATAGCAACTTACTCAAGTTTGTAATGCCGGGATCAACTCTGGCTTGAGCCAAGAGAGTATTCACTGCCTCTTCTCTATTCATATACAACTGAAGACACCTTTCAATCAAATTCTGAACCTACAAACACCATAATATATTATAGAAATGGCTTACAGTTCACTCTAGTTTTATTTTATAAACAAAAAACTATATTAATGAAAAGAATCACAGATCAAGTGTCTCACTTCTTCAATATCTCTACGAATAACTTTTCTGGTCTTGTTCCTTAACGCAGTTTCTGAACCAGAGTCTACCACAGGAGCCAGAGGTGCATTATTTTGTTGGTCACTGGGTGGCTCATGTGCTGGATACTGTGTTTCTGCAGAAATATGTGAATCCTGCGAAAATTCTTCTCTGTTAGAGATTTCAAACCAAAAAAAAAAATAACAAATAGGGGGAAAAATGGTTCATTGAACTCTAACAGCAAAGCTCTATGACAGACAAAAAAAATGTTTTCTAAAGCGCACGGTGTTGGTCACTAAAGAATCCAGCAGATACAACAAAAACTTAGATATTTGCATCATAACCATTGAATTGACTCAATTTTAGTTAGAATTTAGAAATCAATAGTATATACTGTGTGACCGTAGCAAGAATATAGCTGTTTATTAAACCCCTTTGTGTGAATGTGGTCAAAATCGATTTCAATTCCAACAAATGCTTAAATCTGTAACACCTTCATTTCACTTAAAGCATGCCAATCACTTCTCTCTTCTTTTTGGATAAAAGATCTCTTTTACTGCTGCTCAGAAGGAACGGAAATTCTAACTCAGAACAGCAGAATATGCAAGTTCACCTGAAATAGTAAAAAATAAGGGCGAATCATGAGAGTACGACTTACTGATATAACATGTTTTTCTAAAGAATACACAATAAAAAGATTGTTGGCACACAATTGCATTCAAAATATATGGAAATTTTGTAGCTTTACATGGAAGCAGATTCGTTATAGTTAAAGCTGGTGAATATAACTGTCCTGGTGAATAACTAATTTGATTTTTAACCAGACACGGGTAAATGTATTGGTCAGTTATGTTTTACCACAGTCAATCCTGCGACCGTCTGTATAAGTACAGTAGGTTTCCTACTCTCAGGGCATCGCTTAAACCGTTAAAAGTTGCCCATGCGGCACACTCATTGATTCAGTTGAGTGTGCAATATCAAGAAATTGCTTAAGGATGTCGCACAACATCCCATCAAAAGCGAATGGCAAGATTACACTTCCTATAGCAATAGAACACATAAACCTGTCACCATTACCTAAAACATTACAAAATTGATATCCACCTTGCAGATTACGGTGGAGAAGTAGTGATATTATTTAGGACAACCTACAACTGATCCCATAACGTCGACTATATTATTGCTCACTTTTACATCAATGTTCTTACTGTAGATGACAAAAGTTTCCCTCCAAATTCAATGTAAAACATAATGAAACCATCCCATTTCCATGAGATATCTAATTTGCTTGCTCACATCTCATGAAACCTAACTAATGACTGCTTGGTATCAACAAGAACTCAAAATTTAACAATCAGCAGAAACGACTATTATAAAGATATATAAACAATGTTATGATAATTCAAATTTTCAGTTCATTTCTGTTGCTTTCACATCCAAAGACTACAACTTATAATTTACAAGACAACAATCCACTTTGCTACCAATAAAAATCAAAGAAAATTAAAACAAATATGTCATCTTTTATTGGTTTTTCAATCCAAAATCACAAAACACTTGATCTGAGTAACAATTAATCTCATAAAAAAATAAAAATAAAAACTCCAAATCAATCATTTGCCTTAAAAAATATATATACGCATAAACATATACTTGATCAAAAGCAAACACTCTAAAAGAAAGCTTATTCCTTTTATATTATTTTTCCTTTTCCACCACTTTCTCAGGAACCAAACAGAAAAAGCAATATAAAAAACAAATATATAAACGAAACGAAGTAACCCCACCAAAAGTGAACAACCATATCTTAAAAAGATCAAGTAGTTTTTTTTCCGAAACTTGAAACTCTAAACACATAAAGAATAGATAGAACAAGAAAAAAAAAAAAAAAAATTCACAGAGAGAAAGTATATATCTTTTTTTACCTTGTTCCCTGAAACGGGTCTCGAAACGTTCAAAGAACAACGAAGCGAAGAAGAAACGTGAGGCTTTTTGGTTTTGTTACTGCAAATTTGAGTGAAAGCAGAAACCCAGTTGAAGCATCAGTGTGAATCAAATAAATAACTTTTTGGGTATATATATATTTAAAAAAAATATATATTTTTGGGGCTAAAGTGGGCATTAATGGGCTTAATGGGCCAAATTTGGGCTTCTGTTAATAGTTGGTGGATCCGGCCCGGCCCACTAAATAAAAAAAATAAGAAAAAGTAATATTTGAAGTGCATTTATATTGATCAGATGATGTTGATCCGTTAGTAAAACCCCCTTACACTTGCAATATGAGGTTCACACCTGCAATGTGAGGTTGTGGGTTTGAGTTCTCTTCTCCTTATAAAAAACTCACAATTTATGTAATAGTGTAATACATGAATTATATATCGACTAATTAGTGAGAATCGAAGTCATATTGTCGTTAGCTAGCTCAAGTGGTATGCATCTTTCCTCCACATTTATTGTGGGGAGGGAGTAATCTTTCCGATGTTATGGGAGTTGAATAATTGATATCTCTCGATTGTGAAAGTAAATATTCGGAACTGTATATGTATTGCTTACTATATCAATATCGTATAAAGATATCGTATCAATAGTTGTGGTCTACTGAGGCACTAATCGCTAGTTATATCATTATTTGTTGGATTGGCTAATAGTTTTTCTATAAAGAAGGGGATAAATCTCTGAAATACAAAAACTATCCGATTGTAGATATTAGAAACTATAAGGTTGTGTTTAGTTGAGTTAAATATTATCAAACAACAATCAACACATTATATAAATTGTAATTCGGATCGTGATTATAGAGATTGATCTTACTATAAGAACCCGATAGACTTTTGACTTAAGCAGTATGCATTTAAAAGAACTATTATTGTTTTGATAATATTACCATGTCGATAAATTCACTAAATCCTTAATTAGTTTGGGAAGATGAAGTACTATTGGAACAAGATAAATAAATACCAAGACAACATGTGAGGTTTTCATTATCAAGTCATTGGATGATTGTCGACACTTTTCTCACATGTACTAAAAGGTTTTTATGGCACCTATATATAAATCTCAATTGAGATTGAATGGTATTGGATTATATAATATAATCCAATACCAATCAATCTCAATTAAGCACATCTTAAATGTCTGAAACCAAAAATGGGTGTGCATGCCCACAAGACATATCCACTGAATGATGTCTTTATTGTTCCTTAAAGATGTTACAAAATGTAACCTCTCTTATCTTTGTCTATTTTTCGTAAAAAAATAAATAAATTTATTTATAATTAGATCTGATTTGAAAGAAAGATAAATAATATATACCGGTAAGATCTCAAAATGACTAAAAAGATGATGTATACAGCAAAGGTTTGCATATGATTGTATGAATTTGCTTCACAAAATATTCTAATATATGTTCCATGACCACCTTGGTTATATGAACCTAACTTTGATACCATAACTAGCTTGAATTACATTCAAATAACAAAAAACATATAAAATAGTGCAATATAGAGTTGACAACAACATTCCTTTTCATGTGAAAAGGTCATTATAGATCAAGGACATCACGTTGAAAATTGTTTCATGTATGGATGATGACGGATAAGGCTTTAATATTCATTCATGTCTTAAATTCTCAATCGTTAGATAAATCTATACTCACAATATCTATTAATTCGATACTAGGTATTTTTTTGAAAGCTTTCGTCATTGGTAGGATTTGAGCCGCTGATTTGAGTGTCGTTTGTCCAAGCCCTAAGCTCATCCATCTACCAGCTGAGCTACGCATTTATTATTATAATCACATATGTTATACACATTAGGGAAAGGTAAAAATTATAATTGGAAGTATTTCATATTAATCATGAGTTAGTTCGATGAATTTACACATATATGTATACGTGTATACACATAGGGTAAAGTACATTAATAATTGAAAATGTAAAGTTATAATTGGAAACACCTCACATGTGATTTATGTGAACCCTAGTTAGTTTTAATTAGGGCTAACCATATGATTATCTTTTTCTTTTCAATAATATTTTATAATTTACAAAAAACCTAAAAAAATTGTGTTCTTCTCATATAAAGTACCAACCAAAATCACCTAATTTAATTTCTTATATGTATATTTTATTCTCTTCCACTAAACCCCGAATTATTGTAATATTTTAAAATAAAAATGAAATATTCTATCGATTTAACCATAAATATTTTCCTAAAATTGGAAGACTTTTAACCCAACCAATGAGTAAAAAACTAACCCTAGTTAACTCTTTTGGGTTCGATTCATGCCATTATAAAAAGGTGTGTTAGATCATTAAAAATAAAAAAGCATAAAAAATTAACCAAACCCATACTTGATACTTCCTCTTTGTTTTTTGTCTTTATTTTTTTTTTTCCTTCTATTTCAGTTACATTTGAGCACCTAAAAAAACTAAAAAAGGTCTCTTCAACTGCTCAAGCTTTTGACAATTTGGGTCACAGTGGCTGGTGATTGTGTGTTGTATTTGTCACAGATTCAAATTTTCTCAACTTGGAGAGGCTTTCTTTTAATAGGTAAAACATACCCATCTCTTCACTCTTCAACTTTTCTATGTTTTTATTCCCATATAAAGAACTGTTTTTTATACCTTTTTTAGCTGATAGTTCGCATTTTTTTGTAATTGTGAAGATTTAGAATCTAGGGTTTCACTTTATACAGAGTAGAGAATTCAAAGTTTGGAACTTGACCGTTGTTGGGTTGTTGAAAATGTTCGTTTTTTCACTGTAGATCTAATGGTGACCCATCTTGTTTGATTTAGCTTCAAGTGGGCTAGATAAAGTTTGGATTTTTAACCGCTACATGTGTTTTTCTGTATTGGATGTTGAATGTGGCTTCAATATCGGTTTATGTAGATTGTGGAAAACAAAAATTGGATTTTGGTTTTCTGTGTTATCTGGGCATGTTTTTGTTGGGTGGTTTTGTTTCTCTTTAGATGATTAGCGAATCTAGCTGTGTGCTGTGGTCACTTGCGGTGTGTTTTTTGGGTTTTTGTCTAAGTTGTATTAGGTTTTGTTGAAGGCTGAGTCTGTTAAGTAAGTTGATGATGCGATGAGCTGATAATTCAACTAATTTTGGTTTGTTAAAGGATAAACCAAAGAAGGAAATCGTATAATTTTGAGTGAAAATTAAATGGTGAAGGTGTAATCTTTAGCTACTTAGCTGTGCAAGATGATGAGGACATGTTGCTTTTATGTTTTATGAAATTTTAGGTTGAGAGGTTACCTAATCAGAATTTTTTAAACTTTGTGGAATTAAAGATTGAGAAATTAGGTCTATCGGTCCTTTTTAATGTATTTTTAATGTATTAAGATGTATAAGTGCATTCTGTAAAGGAGGTTGCAATCAGGTTAAGGTTAGATATGGGACTTATAGATTTAAAAATAATAAGAGTGTTATTTTTGCTTTGAAGCAAGTTGTTGAATGTACATATTTCAAGTCAACACATTTCATTGAGTTAGAGCTTTGTCTTCTGATGCTTAGGGAAGCGATCTCTCAATGGAGAAAGTTTGGACTGAAACAGGAAGCAAGTACTTTCGAGTTTCGAGGGAGATTAAGATTCGTATCCATTGTCTATATAATGGCTAATCTAGAGTTTTAATACTGTTTATGTATGCTGTGGTCTCAGAAAACCATTTCTTTAACTTCTTTGCATAATTGCTTTGTTGTCACCAGTGTGAATCCCTCTATCTTTGTTATTTAGGATTGATCTAAACCTTTTTAGATTTGTTTAGAGTTACAATTTGGGGATATTTTGATTCACCAAAGCTTCTTCTCTTTAATACTCTTTAAAAATTTTCTTTTTCTGTCCATGAATACTTATTAACGATCATTGCCCAGCCTTCGATTTTTTATGTTCACATATAGCATAGCAGTGGTGCCTTTTATTTGGGTGGTTAGTGTGGATACTAGCCATCCTGTTTAGCATGTCAAACAGTGTAAATGAGCTAGTTTGTAGAAGCATGAATGCATTTGAGGAACCACTATGGGTAATTGCTTTGTCATCAACTGAGTTAAACGTATAGGTTACCATACCAGATACGTGGCCATGATGGCCGTAGTTTTGATTTTTTTATAGTAAATGCCATTATGCCTATTTGGTTATCCAATCTGATCTATTCAGTTAACATTTACGATTTATGTATTAATATTATCGCTTACTTCTTCATTGTTATCGATTATTGTAGGTTCAGTATCAATGTATCATTGATTTTTATCATTCACCTCTGAGTTTTTATTAATTTTTTTAGGCTCAGTATCATTGATTTTGTTAAACTTGGTCATATGTTTGTAACTACACATCTTTGTTGATACGTTCCATAGTTTCTAATCTTTGGTATACTAGGTGTTACTTTTGAGGTTTCAGACGTGGTGGTGCAGATTTTTGAGGGAAACTGATGTAGGGATTAAAAATAGTTGATAAGGCTTGAAGGAAATTCTTTGGCTATGAAGGCCAAGAGCAGAGACAAGAAGATAAAAGAAAAAATAATTCTATGAAGGCTGTGCATACACAGTATTTAGAAGAGAACCCTAGATTGATACCATGTGAAAATAGGAAATTATTGTTGAAGAAAACAGGCTCTTGTTTAGGAAACTAAAACTATTATGTTCAAGGAAACTTAATTTCCTAATTTTTTTGGGAATCACAACAATTTGCTTGTAAATATATTCTACGTGTGGCCGTGATGTGCATGGTAATGTATGGAGAGAAAAAAGTAAACCTAACCATTATGTTTTTTGTGCTAAACATCTTTAAGAAACCAAATGCTAACAGTACATTGGTGTTAAAAGGATAATGAAACGTCTACTTGAATTGTATGCATGCACATCGAGACATACAAGGATAAGATGCGAAGTGGAGGAATCAGGTCCTTAACAGTTAGTCAGTAGGACAACTCAGAGTGTACAGCCAAACATTTGATGCTTGAATTGTAATAGTTTAATCGCCTGAGGTTAAAATTTGCCTGCTTTTTTGGAATGGAAGTTTGGGTGGAATTGAAGGTGTAAGATCCCAGTATCTGAGCATCGTATGTATATAGAGGTCTCAAATTTCATGCTGTTTGTATTAAAAATCTTTCTTTCTTTTTTTTTTTTCTTTTTTTCTTTTTTGGGAATAATTCAAGACCCGGTATTCTATATGTTGTTGCTTAACATCTGTCTTGTTTTTAGTAACAGTGTTAGATTATAATATATATTATTCCTTCGAGAGTTTTAAATGTTTCCCCCCTTTGTTTCAGGTACTTAACCATTGAATCTATGACTTCTTTCTATAGCATGTAATTGCACTGTGCCATAGAATCTTATACTGGTTGAAGTTTTGCTTATGCTTGTGATAGCTGGGTGAGGCAAAAACGAATTACATCCTTCGAAGATAATGGATTGTAACAAAGATGAGGCACTCAGGGCTAAGAAAATTGCCGAAAGAAAGGTTACAGAAAGGGATTATGCTGGTGCAAAGAAATTCGCTTCGAAGGCTCAAAATTTATTTCCTGAACTTGAGGGTATCCGCCAATTGTTGACAACAATTGATTTATATATCTCTGTGGAGAAAAAAATCAACGGGGAAGTGGATTGGTATGCTGTACTTGGTATAAGCCCTTGGGTTGATGATGAAACAGCAAGGACACAATACCAGAAGCTGGTTATGGCTCTTCACCCTGATAATAACCAGGCTGTTGGCGCAGATGGTGCATTCAAGTTGGTTTCAGAGGCCTGGAGCTTGTTGTCGGACGAGGCTAAGAGAATAGCTTATAATGAGAAGTTGAATCCAAGAATTCAGTCAAAACATCCTGCTCAGAGTGGGTTCAGCAATCATACTTCTACCGCTAATGTAACTTCACTGGCTAGGTCTCACAACAATACCCCTCGAACAAGTCCAGCCTCAGCTCCAGCTCCAGCTCCAGCTCCTTCTCCTTCTACTCAAAATCCCGGTACATTTTGGACTATTTGCAACAAATGCAATACACAGTTTGAATATCTCAGGATTTACGTGAATCACAATCTCCTATGCCCCAATTGTCGTCAGGCTTTTCTGGCTGTAGAGAGGCCTCCACCTTCAAATGCTTTAAAGTCTTCCAAGTCAACACATCACGCTACAAACAGTAACCTACATAATTCATCTAATGATACAAACCTCCGGTGGGGTCCTTTCTTTAGAAAATCTGGTGGTAATAGCAAGAATGCATCGCCTTCGAATGTCACTCAAGCTGCTGCTAGTGTGGTTCAGCAGGCACATGAGAAATATAAGAGAGAGCGTGAGGAAGCACATGCTGCTTTGAAAAAGAGAAGAATCATTGATAATCGTATGAATGGGTATGGAGGTGACATGGCTACGAGAAATGGAGTTAGCTCGGGAAGCATATCTGAATATAGAAAGGGCAGTTTCGAATTAGAAGGCACCCATGGCTTTTTTGGTATACATAACAAGCCCAACAGCAGGAGGGAACTGTCACTACTCGAGACCCGAAACATGCTGATGAGCAAGGCACGGGTTGAAATACGTAAGATTCTTGAAAATTTGAGGTTAGAAACTAATGCCAAGACTAACAGAGAGAAAATGAAGATGAAAGAAAAAGTAAGTAAGAAGCAGAAAAACATGGATAATGGTGACTTGCGTAATCTCAGTGAACATGACGGTTCCAATGTAAAAAACCAAAACAAGCAGTCTCTTCCTAGATCTTCTGATGGTGATTCAGATAAAAATGTCCCTGCTGTGTCAATCACCGTTCCAGATTCTGATTTTCACAATTTTGACTTGGACAGAGCTGAAAGTTCCTTTGGAGGTGACCAAGTCTGGGCTGCCTATGATGACGATGATGGGATGCCTCGATTCTATGCTCGAATTCACAAGGTGATATCTTTGAAGCCATTTAGGATGCAGATCAGTTGGCTCAACTCGAGAAGTAACAGTGAATTGGGCCCTCTACACTGGATAGACTCTGGTTTCACCAAAACATGTGGAGATTTTCGTGCTGGCAAGCATGAAATCAGCGAAACATTAAACTCTTTCTCCCACAAGGTTAAGTGGATAAAAGGTAAACGTGGGGTCGTTCGCATATTCCCTAGTAAGGGGGATATCTGGGCTCTTTACAGAAACTGGTCTCCTGATTGGAATGAGCATACTCCAGATGAAGTGATACACAAATACGATATGGTGGAGGTGCTTGACGATTATAGTGAGGAACAAGGTGTCTCTGTCACACCTCTAGTTAAGGTTGATGGTTTCAGGACAGTGTTCCGTAAGCATATGGACCCCAAGGAAGTCCAGAGAATCCCCAGAGGAGAGATGTTTCGCTTCTCTCATCAGGTCCCCAGTCATCTGCTTACAGGCCAAGAAGCTCAAAACGCTCCAGCAGGTTGTTGGGATTTAGACCCGGCTGCTACACTTTTGGAACTTATTCAAGTAAGTACAGAAGCCAATGAAACACCAGCGGTAGACAAAGGTGTGAAACTTGAGGAAGAGATGTTGCGCTTCTCTCATCAGGTCCTCCGGTAATCTTCTCTCATTGGCTGCTACCCCTTTAGAACTTCTTCAGGTAAGTACTGAAGCCAATGTAGCACCAGTGGTACACAACGGTGGGGAACTAGAGGAAGAGATGCCGCAGTTAGGTGAGCTTTCTATTTTGTAGTTCTCATCCAAATTGTAGAAAAATTGGTTCTTTTTTGTGCCATCTGGATATTTTTGAGATCCACACGGTCTTTTTGGTTTTGTTCTTGTTGTATATCTTTACAGTTATAATCCCTTATAGAAACTACAGCATCATTTTGTTCTTGAATGGTTTCGCTCCTGATCACGTTTAAAGTTTCTGGCTTTTGTTGCTCGTAACCAATGCTCCGTTGTCGTAGAAGAGAGAGCATATGGTAAGTAATTAATAAGGTAATCTTGTCATTATGGAAACTATTTATTACATTATATCATTCCCTGTCTAGGATTTTCGGTTGTGAGGGCACGTAAATATTAACTGTCATGGCCAACTTTGGCGAATTCTCTTCACGGAATCTGTTCCTATAACGAGGAAGAATTTCGGGGCGTTGGACCTATTTATTCGAAGAAAATACAACACTTGGAAGATTTTGTACACAGAAAGGAAGCAGAACTTTCTCTGAATGTAGTAGGTCTTTTTTTAAGGTCTTACAAATTTTACTATACAAGATGTATTTTTTTGATAACACTTTTTTGTTGGTCTCCTTTTCACCTAACTCTGTGTAGACCCAGTTGGAAATTTCTCTCTTGTATTTTTCAAAGTCCATGAAGAATATTATAAAATCAAACCTTTTCCTAGTCAGCACTCAAAAAAGATCAACTTTACTTTTCTCTTACTGGGCCAGTTTTGCATTTTCATATATAAGCACACGTAAAGAGTAGAATTCGAGTCTTTTCGTTCTTCTTTTCGGAACCCAGAAATCTTTCGACTTTTTTATCGATCTCTTAACCGGAGATTATTGTTGGATTCTACAACCTTGATAGTCATGAAACAGGCACATTTTCATTAAAAAAATTAATTGTATCGAATCTAATCTAATATAATTATATATATATATATATTTTAAAAAGGGTGCAACACGAGAACTTCTCATATAATCTTTGTGTATCTTTTATTAATTTCTTGTAACAAGTTCTCATGACAACAGAGTACAAAAATATATTACAAAAATGAACCATTGACTCATTAAAATCTTTACATTTTTCTATGAATGAATTGATACTAATAATTGTCGAACTAGGTTGAAGACATTTAGCATCCAGGACTTGTCACCATTATCAGACGGAGAATCTTATGACGAGGAATTTAATTTGTTTATTATTTGTCAGGTGGCTGAAAAGAAAAAAGAAAAAACAAAAGTAAACTGCTGCAGAGAAGGAAGTTTCGAGGGCTTGTTCCATTTTCAGGGCAAATTCATGGAACTTCATGTGAGAAGAAAATGTGTCACCTTTGTGTTTGTTTGTTTGTTTTTTTTTTTTTTTGGACCAGACCGATTCTGGTCTTTGTTTCCAATTTTTTATGTGAAAATTATTGTAACTTTTTGGTAGCTAACAGTGTTAAATGATGCATTACATGGTTGCTCCCTACAATCGAGACCCTACTCAATAGGGATGTTTAGGTAATAGTGAGTGAATTCTTATTGAGTATTGACATCCGGGGTAGGTGTTTTTGGTATTTTAAAAAATTGGTAGTAATTTCTAATGAATTTTGGAGAAAGTTATTAACGAATCTCGAAAATTCAATAGGGCTTTCGATCAAAACCCTAACGCTGTGTTTGGTATGAGGGAAAGATGGAGAGATGGAGAGGGTTGAACAGAGAGCTCCAATCCCTTGTTTGGTTGGAGACTTGGAGCTTAGAGGGAGAAAAGAGGGAAAAGGAGGAGAGGAGGGAGAAGATCTCCCTCAGGGCCCACCATATTGGATCCCCCCAATGATGGGCGGATCACAATGGAGGGCAAAGACAAAAATGCCATCTATTTTTATACTACTCATGATCTCCAATTTTTTTTAAGAGTAATATAGTAATTTTATAAATTAAATATCAATTTATCCATTCAACTCTCTTTTCAATACCAAACAACATGGAGGATAGAAGCTATCCTCTTCATCTCTCATACTCTCCCTCTCTCCTACCAAACATAGTGTAAAGAATCTCTAAAGTTCAAGAAATGTGTTTAGATGATTGTGGATTCTTGATGTCTTGGTAGTTTTATAATTCGTCATAATTCTCTTTGGAGAGGTTTCTGACTAATTTCTGAGAGAGTTTTTAACGAATCTCGGATATTCAAGAAGGTTTAATTTGATACGGATTTTAATTAATAGAGCTATGATAAATATCAATTCAAGGAGTTTTTTTTTAGGAATGTTATAAATTCAAGAGACATCTAATAATAGAGAAAGTTTTTAATGAATCTCGAAAATTCAGGAGGGTTTTTGATACCATTTTGATCATAAACCTATTGAATTTCAAAGAAAAGTTTTTTTTAACGAATCTTGAAAAACTAGAAAATATATTTTAGATGGAAAAACACACACGAGAGGGTGGATCATGAATGATATTTACCTTAAACACTTCAATATATTTTTTTTCTCGCCAATTTTATTTTATACAACACCGCAACTCAAATTTTAGACATTACCGGATTTGATGAGTATCCTTTATTATCAAACCATATTGGACGGTTTTTCCACGCGTGTTTGTCGACTAAACAAACAACATGAGCTAGAAACATCTTAGAGAGAAATAATATTATATATAAAGAGTGAACAATGATTTATTTATTTATTTATTTTCTTTTTGAAAAACAAAGTGTGAATAATGATAGTAAATGCCGAATCTTGTAAGCACATGTGTATTTATATAGCAGAATCAAATGAAGATGCATGTGAAATGTTCGAAATGTTTCACTCTTTTGCTTGGCTTTTTCCTCTTTAATTTTTACATTTACATCCATAAATCTCTTAAAGTTACAATTAGATTTTGGTAATTTTTTTGACTAAATATTATAATAACATCAAAGATTTGCTTGATTGAAGGTTCTATAAAATGATTAATGTTAAACGTCCCAATTTTTTTTTTTTTCAAATGATATGCCGATATGGTACATGAGGTGTCAACATCTTGTAAATCATGAAATTATTATATATATAGTAGTTAATGTGATATTGATTACTATAACTCATGATTTACAAGATGTTGATATCTCATGTGCCAAATCACTTGGGAAAATAAAATTGGAACGTCTAGTATTACTCCTATAAAATATGTTAATTAAGTTTGGTAGCAAAATCAACAGAGATATGGTGATAAATTTTTTTTAAAAAAAATTTATGTTAAAAAAACATTTTTATTATACTTTCACTTTCAATATAACTTATTATATATATTTATTATTGTTAAGATGTCATTATAATTTTCAATATAATTTTTTTTCCTATATTCATACTAGAATACGAAGTGGCAAGTGTACAAAACGAGATTTATAAAATGAAATCAAGTATTGACTATCTTGAAATAAGACAACATCGAAATAATTACATGATTTTAAAATTGAAACCATATACTTCAAAACGTGGAATACATATATACTATTCATCGTGTTGTAATCATCAATTATTTATATACAGTCTTTCTATTGTTAGTTCGAATTGATATAAAATATATCGGTTCCTTACATGTGAGCCGTTAAATTTAAAAGATACTTTGACAAATGCATACAGCCAAATCAAAGCATTTGAATCCAATGATCCACATGCAAGGAACCGATATATTTTAGAGGAAATAGAGGTATATAGCACTTTTTCAAAATGGATTTGTGTAACTACAACTACTTTAATAACTCATGTTTTAATAGCACCAAAAATGGAATTTGGACAAAAATACCCCTCAGCTTCTTTTCTTTTCTCTTTTCTATCCTTCATCTTCTTTCTTCTTCTTTTTCCCCAAACCTCCATTGATGGAGCTTCAATGGAGGTGTCACCGTCGACCAGCGAGTTGATGGACAAAACCACAGGCAAAACGTCCGTCGTGCGCCACCGATTGTAACGGAAGTATCCATTTTCAATTTCGAGCTGTATGGAGAGAGAAACGAAGCCAAACCCGAATAGTTTTCGAACCTTCATCGTCAGATTTACGACGATCCGTCGCGAATCTGACGAAACCGATGGCACCAATGAACTCGACGTCGTCCAATCTTCCAGATCCGACTATCTCCGGAGTCAACCGGCGCCGTCGTCGGCACTGTCACCATTGATAGAGGTCGAACAGAATAAGTCTCGAACAAACTGGGATTAAATCTCGAAACGCATCAATAAGTCTCGAAAATGTCACAATAAGTCTCGAATTTTCGAGAAAAAAAAAAGCAACAAACTGGGATTAAGTCTCGAAACACATCAATAAGTCTCGAAAATGTCACAATAAGTCTCGAATTTTCGAGAAAAAAAAAAGCAAAGGAAAAGAGTAAGTGGGGGTATTTTGGTCTCATCACCTATTTTGGTGCTATTAAAACATGACTTATTAATGTGGTGCTATTTGCACAAGCCCTCCCCCAAAAAGTGCTATTTAATTTTTAAACCCTATATTTTATATCGGTTCGAACTGACAATAAAAAAACTATATATATATATATACACATTCATGCATATTACAAAATTAAATTCTTTTTTCTTACCCTTACATTGGATGTGTCACTTTTTTCTTTTTCTTTTTATTACAAAATCAAACATTCCAATAGCATATTAACATCTATTCTACGTATCTAAAAAGAGAAATTGTGTGGGGGTGGCTCCAATGGTTTTAGAAAACCTCGTTAGTGTATGTTTGGTATGGCTTTTGAAAGGATCAAAAATGCTTTTTTAATGTTAGAAGCTATTTTGAAGTTTTTTTAGGTTGTTTGGCAAAACTCAAAACAACTTTTTTAATATATGAATTGTCTCGATTACCCTTTAAAAAAGCCATTTTATGTATATTTAGAGAAGTCCAAGAAGCTTTTTTTTTTTTTTTTTATTAAAAGCTTTACTCATTAGAAACCATACTACAAAAAAATTTACCTTAAAAGCTCAAATTGAAAAGTCGTACCAAAAACACTCTTAATATTATTATAATATATATATTAGTTGTATATATATATTTTTTTAAAACCTAATAAAAAAGTCACCAAAATTTACAAGGGGGGGGACACACATGCTATTTAAATAAGCCCCCCCACATATAGGGCTGTTTTGGTCATTACACACAATAGACTCCTCCATTCTATTGCTCGTAGTTTCATAGGAAGTTTTAATGCAATTGGGATCCTAACTAGAAACTTCAATGACCAGTTGACTAACTTCCAAAAATCCTAATAACCCTTTTAGCTCTATAAATAAACCATTTCTCTTCCACATCTTTTCCCTCTCATTCCATCTCATTTTCCTTCTCTCTCTCTCTAAAAAAAAAACCCTTTCTCTTCTTGACCTCTCTCTCTCTCTCTCTCTCTCTCTCTCTCTTCCAACTCCCAAGTGATCGGTTGATAAGGAATTCTCGAGGAACATAACATTATATTCGGTAAACTTTCTTTTCCTTTTATTATTTCCTTTCTAGTCTTTTGCATGTTAAGTTTCCTTTTTTTTTTTCTTCTCCTCCATGTTAGGAAATAACTAATATCACACTTTACGAGGTTTAAAATCCGAGATATTCTTTGAAAATAAACACAATATCACTTTCATATATATATATATATATATTTTTTTTTTCTTTTTTTTCATATATATTTTTCTTTATCAAAGTTTGAGATTATAGTTAAAATGTAATTGTCATCAAGCCTTTTGATTTTTCCGGTGATCATGCAAAGATCTTCAATATCATACTCCGATGGTAACCGGCAACTGTTTAAATTTTTTATTTTTATTATTTTTTTCGGGTTTGAACTTTGAACTATATGTCTATAGCTAGAATTACGTGGGTTTTTTTTACCGGGAAATCCGGTAGACAAGTAAAACTAAAAAATACTGAGAATAAAACAAAAAAGTAGTTGTTGTTGGTTGTTTCATCTTCAAAAAGATACTTTGAGTTCCCGCTATTTGTATGCACGTACAGGAAAAGAATGTATCATACGTTGTCGTTTTTTAGGTATATGTCCGGAGAGTGTAACTCACGCGCACTTAGAGCGAAGTTTTCACTACTCACGTGAAGTTTCAGTTTCAGTTTCAGTTACTTGAACTTTTTTTCTTTCCACTTTTCCTAGAGAAGCGGTGGTAATGAATGGCTTTTTCCACCGACACGTGTTACCAATGGGACCCATCTTTTTGACTGGGCCGGGAGGCCCATTTGACCCGCACTAAATTAACAGGTTGTATCTGTAGGTGACGAAAATGAAACAAAACAACTGAATCAACTGATTAGTTTAGTTATGCCGTCAGCCTCAGAGGCATAGCTCGGTTGGTAGATACACGAGTTAGAAATTTTGGTAAATAGCTCCCAAACTAGCGGTTTGAATCTTACCAATAGCAAAAAGCTTCAGAAAAAAATACCTGTATAGATAAATACTGTCGAAAAATATAGTTTAGTTTAATTGGGATAGATGATGCCACGTGTAGGGTGGAGAATGTTGGGTTGTTGGGTCCACATATTAGATATAAGAAAAAGCAGCCGCTAGATTGGGGAGTTTTAAGTCTAATCAACCATTAGAAAAGATGATTGTGTTTTTCAAAGATATGACTTGTACCTAAAAAAACGGTTGTTCTAAGCACTTTTACATGCACTTTCAACTTTAGAATCTTGTGGTAATTCTTCGAGGTTCTTTTTCTTTTGATTTTTCAAAAGTGCTTTTTAATTTTATATGCTTTTTTAATTAAGAAAACATTATAACTTCATTAGCAAAACAAATCTAACAAAGATTTCATTTTGCGTGCTAATATCGTAACTATAGGACAATTTTTGGTATATATATTTTTCGCATGTGGTACGTACTATGTTGTTTCAAGAGTAAATAAAAAATACCCGTATGTATTTGGTGACCGGTGAGGAAATCAAATCTCTTTATACATAATTATCTGTATGTATGAGGAGATTAGTTCCTCTCCGATATTATGAGAATAGATTTCTAAGTTACATATGTAATGTTTCGTAGGTCTAACCTGATACGTGTTCGATGTTAGAATGATATAGTATCTGATTTGTAATAACGAAAACTTTAGGTAAATAATTTAATTTAGAACTACGTATTATTGTGTTCAAATAACCGAAAGATGATTGATTTGACACAATTCATTAAAATATTAGAAAACAATATAAGATCTAGACATGTGTATTTTAATAACACATACTTTCTAGTTTCTACCGAATTCTATGTTTGCTAATTAGTTTTTTTAATTAACAAAGTCTAAGATCGAACAACCACCGTTGGTCCATTAACCTTTAATTAATCTTAATCTTTAATTAATCAAGAGCAGTTAGTTCCAGGTAGTTTCATCATTCATGAAGAGAGGTAGACAGTTTTGTCAGGTTCAAAGAGAAAATCGAAGTCTTCGATCACAAGTCATAAAGTCTAGACTAGGTTTTCAAACGTGTCTTTCATTGGGCAACACGTATAGTTACACACGTACATGACACATGTCTACACTTGTCCAACTCACATACACGTTAATTTAATTTGTCTTCATATTCTTTCCACCTTTTATTTTAATTAATTAATAATTAGTTGATTAATTTTTTCTCTGTTTTCACACTTTCGGTTTAGAAAGTCATGCATGAATGGGAATATATTATTATGGAGTTTTAAATGAAGTCAATTCAAAGTTCATCCCCTCTTAACTTTTTGCATATTTTACGTCGGTGGGACGTTTGTGCGTATTTTTCATACCTTTCTTTTTTATGTCGGTGAGAAGTTTCTGCACATTTTACAATTATATGTGAAGAGTTTTAATAAACGGTTAATGCTAGTAGATTATTCAAACAATATATATACCGTTTAATTTCAATAGGTCCTGACAAACCTTTAACCCGAAGATCAAAATTTATTGTAATAATTTTATTATTAAAAAAACAAGTCAATTCAAGGTTTCATAGGATACACGTGTGCTTTTTGGTACTTGACTTGTTTGTTTGTGGACAGAATTCTAGGGTTTGTGTGTGTCTGGTTTCACAGAAACACAAGTACTTTGTAGTTTGTACAACACCGGTCCCCCACAACAACAAGTAGATTATCCAAACCACAAATATACTGTTTGATTTCGACTGCTCCCGACAACCCTTAACTCGAATGTTGTAATATTTTTTTATTAAAAAACCAAGTCAATTCAAGAAGAAAATCTTGAGTGCACCCGGTGCAACAGTTAAGTGTTACACGGGCCATTAAAAAATTGACATGTATTAACTTTTAAATTAAATATAATATTTTCTCTCTCCTTTTGATATTTTTTAAATTTTTAATACTTTTTAAATAAAAATTACCATATATCTAGTTATGAATGGTTCGGTACACCAATCAGCAGTGGTGATTGGTGCACACCGGGTGCATCCAAGTTTTTCTCCAATTCAAGGCTTCATAGGACACAAGTGTGCTGTAGGGTACTTGTCTTGTTTGTTTGTGGACAAAATTTTAGGGTTTGTGTATGTAAACTACAACACCGGCCCCCCCCTCCCTATGTTGATGAGTTACAATTCAAAAAAGCAAAAAATCTGAAAGTAAATTTCATCATTCAACATTACTTAGGGTTTCTGTTTGCAAAATATAGGATATGGAAGTTTTTGCAGATCTAGCTAGTACTTAGCACTTAGCAGTGGTACTGGTCTTTTGAGATTATTATTTTTTTTCTTTCTTTGAAGGACTTTTGAGATTATTTTTAGTGGCTATCAATATATATTATCTTAATAGCTTTTGCTTTTGCTTTTGCAGAAGCACTTATCTCTTTCTAATCCTTTATTCCTAAAAGTAGAGTGATGGGTTTAATTATGGTTAAAGTGGCATCACTATTCTTTTTTTCCCGATTAGTTCTTTGATTTTCGGATTAGTCTATATAATTGAAAATCATAAATCATAGGTAAAATAATCAAGTCTATATAATTAAACATCATAGATTCATAGGTAAGTACGTAAAGATATTAAATTTGAGATATCATAGATAAAATAAGTAAAGATAGCGTTTTTTCCGTACGATTAAATTTGAGATTTTGTATGGAAAAACGTACGAATCCCGCACCTGATATATATATATATATATAAAAGTAATTAATTGTTGTCATTTGTCTCTTAAAACTCTTAAACTTTTAAGTAGGTAATCAATATAGGTAAAGTTGATCAAATCATAATCAAATCTTAATTAGATAATGAATAATAACCCCACTGACCATCATCAACATCAACTTTGATTGTGATTTGCCATGTAATGTTGAGTCATTGAATCTAACTTGTTTGATAAATTCTGTTCATCTATTTGTTTTATTATGTTGTCACTTATTTTTGTTCTTGAATCTTGACAACAACAAAAAGGTTCATTAGAGAAAGCGATGCATGTAATTGTCTTGAAAGTTATTTATTTATTTATTTTTTAAATTTGATTTGATTTGATTTGCTTTCGATGTGATTTATACTGTATGTATATACACGTCTTATGTTAAACCAACCGACCTTTAAAGTTTTGGATAATTGGATGTTTGGCCTATTTTTCTTACCAATATCAGTCTATTTAGAATAAAACCAAAGCAAATTCTATGTGAAAAAATTATTTATTTATTTATTTTAATTTTTTTTTTGGAAAACCATTGCTTTCATGGCTGACTTTGAATTCTAATATGTTATATTCTGATCTTATTCTATATTAGATAAAATTTCTAAGGAATATAAATAAATACATTGGTCAAATATTGTTGATCAACCGATAATAATTATAATATTTGTTAGGTTTTGTTCAAATTAAAAATATTAAGAGAAACAAATTACAAAACAATTGGGAAGAAGAAAAAGACTCAAATATATATTTAAAGATTCATGTAATTCACTCTATTGATTTCTATTTTTAATGATTTTCTTTGTTTTCATTATGGTTTTTTTAATTAACCGTTAAAAATTTGATTATATTGCGCAGGTATATTACCAGCACAACAGCCACCATGATAAGTGAATTTCAGGTACATTAATTATATATAAATGTAAAATTAATTATTTAATCTTATAATTAATACAATATTAATCAGTATGTATATAGTTTTGCTTCTTTATTATTATTATTTTTTTTGAAAAAATAATAATAATAATGTTATATTTGTTACATTCTAGATGAACATGAAGAAAAAGCTTAACAAGGCATTAGGGTTTCAGAAGTCACATTCTACTAAGCAGTGGGTGAATAAGATTAGTTCGTCGAAAACGAAGAACAACGAAGAAAATGGTGGTCATGATCTCTCCATGATCATTGCAAGAACCAGATCAAACCCTCCACTTGAACTTACCATTGATGCTGCTAGTACTTCATCAGATGATTCGATTTACAATTCTTGGGTGGTAGGTTTTCATATATAGTGTACTTTTTAAAAGCATTTTCGAGTAAAAGTGATTTTTTACAAAAGTACTTTCAAATGACACTTTTTATACACTTATACAAGTATTTTAAATGTTTTCTAATTCAACGGGTAGATAGATACGTACGGAAACTTACTATATATAGATCGATTTTCACATTTGAGCGTGAATTTTATTCGGAAACTAATTCGATCCGTGTATTATTATTAATATTAATTAGGTGGAGCATCCTTCTGCATTGGACTCATTTGATCGAATGATAAAGGCAGCAAAAGGGAAGAAAATTGCTGTGTTTTTGGATTATGATGGAACTCTCTCACCAATTGTTGATGATCCTAATCGAGCATTCATGTCTGATGAAGTAACCAAAAACTCTTTTGATTCTATTAACATATATATATATAAGTGCTTTCTGAAGAAAAAATAAAAATAATACTTATATCGTGTAAAAACTCGTTTATTGTACGTACGTAGATGCGCGCGGCTGTACGAGAAGTAGCAAAGTATTTTCCAACGGCTATAGTAAGTGGAAGAGGCCGTGAAAAGGTATTGATTGATCAGAAAAAAAAAAATTCTACAAATTTTATTTTTTCTAATACATTTGACTGATTGAATCTAAGAGTTGTTTAATTTTCTGTAAAATTTCAGGTTAAGGAGTTTGTCCAGTTGGGTAATGTATATTATGCTGGGAGTCATGGAATGGATATATTAGCACCACCAAGGCCAGTCAAGGCTTGTGATGGGAAATATCATACAGTTGTTACGGGCAAAAAGGTTCGTTTCTCCTTTAGTTATATATACATGGTCCTTCTGTGATTAGGTCGATCTTGAATTTTTTTTTAAACCCAGTTCCGAAACATTACATATTTACATGACTTCGGTCCTGAAAAAAAATTTCAAGAATGACCTGATAGGTGATTTATTATAAGAATGTCAAATATTTTTCCTCAAACTAAAGATTTTGGTTTTTTAATCTTGTAGGGGAGTGAAGTTCTGTTTCAACCTGCTAAGAAATATTTGCCTGCAATTCAAGAGGTAAGCTAATAATCTTATTATTATTGTTATTATTTGTTTTATAGGCCATGAAATTTGAAGATCATTCTACTTGTTAATTGTAAATAAACTTTTTTTGATGAAACAATTCTTATGTTTTGTAAAACAGATGATCACAGAATTGGAAGAAGAAACCAGGAAAATCCATGGTGCTAGTGTAGAGGACAACAGATTCTGTGTCTCCGTACATTACCGACAAGTCCGCAAAGAGGTAAAATAGAACGAGATCTCTTATTCCAGAACATGAGATTTTTTACCGATACAAATCGTTAAAAGACAAAAAAAAAAAAAATCACATCCAGTAATTCTTTGAATGCGGATTAATAATCATTCCAATATTTTGGATGCAGGATCACAATATATTGCAGGAGAAGGTGAAATCTGTGGTGAAAAACTACCCAGATTTTCACTGGAGTGAGGGTAAAATGGTCATGGAAATTCGACCATCTATAGAGTGGGACAAAGGTCATGCCTTGGAGTATTTACTAGACACTCTGGGCATGAGCAATTCCAACGATGTTCTACCATTGTACATCGGAGATGATCGAACTGATGAAGATGCTTTCAAGGTATACATTTTCTCATACGGGTAAAAAAAAAAAAAAAAAACTATTTGTAAGGATTATTCTAAGAATCCAGATAACAGAACCTGAGAATTTCTATATATTCGAATTTGATGGTATTGAAATATTTTACATGAATTTTGCAGGTGATAGAAAGGAGAGGACAAGGATTTCCAATAATTGTATCTTCAATTCCAAGAGAAACTAGGGCTTCCTATTCTCTACATGACCCATCAGAAGTTCTGAATTTCTTATTAAGACTAGCAAAATGGAGCAAATCTTCTTCTTCAAGCAGACCACTTGCTCAAATATGGGGGATATAGAGAATTATAACCAAGTTTTTTAGTTTTTTTTTTGGTCTGTATAGGTGTTTTATGTAAGATTTTCAGTGTTGGAATAATGTTAAAACTCTCTTTCTCTTTCTATATATATATATATTTGGTAGTGCAATTACGGAAATACCCTTTTCGACTTGTTGAGAACTTTCAAGAGTAATAATATGTTCTACACAATATGATGACAAGTGAACCTAAGGGGAAAGCCAAGGACATTACAGCACATACAAACACAGACATTTTCCGAACATGATGAACAAAAATAAGACCTGGATTTTCATTTTACAACGATCCTAAGATGATTTTCATCGCATTCTTCGCGACGTTGATATAGGTGACATGTAATTTTGTAGTGTTACCATCTACAACAACACTGGTATAAAATTTTGGCTATTTACCTTCATGTAAAGTATGTACAATCAGCTTGACTGACGGATGAATATACGAAAGGAGTGGGGAGTTCTCGGAAGGGTTGGGTAATGGACCACATTATCTGCCTGGTTAAATGATGTAAACGGGAGCAAAGTCTGAATCTCCTAGCTGATGATTTCTCTGGCCTGCTGGATCTGAAAAATCATAAAATTGTCAAGTTGAGATTGCACATCAACAGCATCATACAATCCAATAGAAAGACAGAAAATCAAAGAGTAACTGATACAAATCAAATGATTCAGAGTAAGCAAAAAAGAAAAATGATTAGCAGATGAAATCCAGAATTCCAGATTCTGGCAAACGCACTCACACACACACACACTGAAAGACCAGATCCAAGAAACCACACGTCACATTGCTTGTACACTACACTCCCTTGTTCAGTCAGAGAAATCAAAAGCAACACAAACTGGTAGGCCAGCAAAGGAACAATGTGCCCCAGTGCCTCTTTTTGCAATGATACAGAAATCCACGTACGAAACTAATAAAAAATAGTTCTCAAACTATAGCAACTAAATAGTTGGTTAGCATGGCTCATTTCAAGAACTTCAGTGAGGATCCGCTTATGACTAAATTTAACTCTTCGTCAGACCAAGCTCAATCAAACAGGGTTTTGAGCCAAGCAGTGTTTTTCCATGGGCTCTCACCATTTTATCGAGAAAAAACTGAGCTAGCTACTCAAGCTAGTTATATACTGTATCCTTAAGAGACAGAGAAATCTTATTCTTTAGAAATGGTGCTCCAAACCAATTGAATATGCTATCGATGTTGAGAACAGGAAGAGCTATTACCTATGAAGCTGAGGTGTGGATGGCTAATCTGGAGAAGGAAATTCAGAATCATGAACATGATGATCATGAACACTCGATGGATCTTCATCATGTGATGCCACATCTACACCTGAGAAATGCTCAGCAGGATAACCATAACCAAGCAGCCCAGCAGGCTGACCATAAATCAGGTTTGGATCATGTAGTAGAGCAGTTACAGGGTAAACATAACCCAGATTTGGATCTTGCCCATGCAGCACTGGCGGTGGTACAGCAATTCCAAAGTGAGAACCTCTACTAGGATTCATTGGTAAGGGATACCTGTAAGAGGCTGGATTGGTATAAGGCCTAAATGCCATCGAACCTAAGCCAGAACCACAAAATAACTATTTGAAGCACCATGTGAATTAGCAACAGCATTACTCTGGTGGAACTGCCTCTGCCCTAAAGTCAAACAGTCTTCAGTTGGAAATCTAGCAGTATAGTTGTCCCAAACATGAAGATTCGAGTTTCTTTGGCCTATATGACCCCTGTTTCCTCGTCTAATATTTGACCTCCGTCTAGATAGAACTTCAGCAGATACATCCATAAGCTCTGGACAAGAATGTTGTCTTCCATTCAGATTCCTGACATGTTCTTCATTCCTCAAGCAATCTGATCTTGAACTACTGCCCATATCAGTTTGCGATTTCTCATTTGAACTAATATTTTGTAAACCTTTATTCTGATCTGAGGACGTCGAGCTAGTTGTATTTGTGAAAACTTTCTGGCTCTCAGTAATAGAAACAGGAGATACATTACCAGTTCTAGATATCTGTGTCAAGGATTGTTTACCATGCTGGGAGGGAACTCCAAGAGGAGCATGAGAAGCACATTTAACTACCACATTAGAATCAGAACCAGTAGAATTTTCTTTCACTTCAACGCAGGCATTGCTTACATTATTCCTGTAACTGTATGACCCATCAATTTCAGGACTAGGAGTGTCAGGACGACCGCTTTTCCCAAGCTTGTCCCATGTATCCCGGAAAAAGCCGTCGACCTCAGCAATTAGATCCTCTTCAGGGCAATAAAGTAATTTGGATAGTTGTTGAGCCCCATAAGAAAAAGCTCTACGAATTTGACAAAAGCTATCTGAAGAGAAACTTAGAAAGAACAATTAGATTTACTCAAAGTAAAGTCGTAGACGAATTTTGAAGTAACATAATATCGGATCCATTTCTGAGGCCATGGTACAGACATATACAGGTCAAACTGTAGAAAAGTACTACATGTCCTGCCTCTACTCAAAACAGGAGGCTCCATTTTAGACAACTCAAACTGGCCAGGTAAACCTAATATGTTCTCTCTTGTATGGCGAGTAATATACATGATTATTCTCAAATTGTTGCAGTGTCATTTCTGTTGACATCATTATGAATCCTCTTCACAAGGATGCCAATACTGTAGCAGTATCAGTCAACCCACACAATCTATGATTCTCCAACCGATGATATTCATAACAACCTACCGTAGCATAGCATACTGACAATCGATGATACACTGAGCAAAAGACTGAATATGAAAAATCTTTCCTTTTTTCCAAGTCATATATAAACATAATAATTGAGTGAATAAGTACATTCCAATAGTCCAACTTTAAAACAACCACAATCAGAGCACGGTCTTAGCTTTTGATTTTAGACAAAACAACGCCATAATTACCAACGATATGTACTTTCAATAGTTTTTGAGGACAAATGGAAGCAAATTGATTCATATAAACAAACATCTCAACCTATTGACGCAAATCATGGATATGAGGAGAAAGAAGAAACAACATCAAGAACTTTGTAAACTTTGTAAGCAGTACTTTGAAATACAGTGCAGAACTATTTTAGCTTATGTGGAGAATTTCATTACCTTCACTGACACTAATCCCAAGATTGTTGTTCCTAAGCAAAGGATCAATAATATTGATATGTTTTGGCTTGAAATTAAGATTTCCTTGCCCAAGAGGCAAAACAGTATATGCAGCAATACATTCATAAACCGACTTGCTGAGTAACAACTCTCCCCCATCCCTTCTTGGAGGAACCGCTGTAGTATATAAAATACAGTAATCAGATCCAATTATCACAAAACATTCTTTATGGTTGTTGTTAAAGCGGGAGATTCCATAAACAGAATAATATGGATCTACACATACCAGCAGCCGTGTAAGGAATAGAACTTCTGGGCACTGGGCCCCAGAGACTAACATAAAAGTTATCCCAGTCAAATTTACTGAAAAACTCTAGAAAGCGATAAAGTACCTGTAGATGTGATATAACTTTTTATTTTTTTTCAGATATGATAACAAACATATAAATTGATAAATAAATATAAAAAAAAGAATATAAATGCTTCACCTCGAGAGGTCCAGCAAGGGAATTATCGAAAGCATGAAATATGTACAAAACCAATGTCTCCAAAGCATAAGTCGAAATGAAGCTACGTTGAGCACCCAAGATACAACTCTCATAGTAACACCAAGCTTTAATCAATAAAATGCTGCGCTTGAATAGATGATTCTTGTTTATCAAGTTATCAACCTTGAAAGTTGAAAATACTGTTAGTGACAAGTCATAAAAGAGAGAGAGAGAGAGAGAGAGAGAGAGAGAGAGAGAGAGAGAGAATGCAAATATAATAGTAGTGCAGAAGAAATAAGAATAGAAGTGATATAATAAGACTAATCATTATTGTTATTATCATTATTTATCGTTTTTATTATAATTTTGAATCCTTCATATTCAGAGTAATAATAACTCACCTCCTCAAGGAAGCAAAGAGCACATAAACCACCAAGCTGGTTAAAAGAGATATCCACTGCAATATTTTCTACAATGCACTTCACTATCTGGACCTGCAAATAGATAGGATAGGAAAAAGAGAACAATTACAAATGTTAACATGTAAACCAATCATAAGTAAATAGAATCACTATAGCATCAGAAAATCCACATAGTAATTACATGTTTACACATTTTTTTCTTTTGAACAAATTAAAGGGTAACCGACACTTTGTAACGGTCGAAAGCTTTTTCAAAAAGAACAAATATCAATTACATGTAAAATCATGCTCAGATCATAAGTAGGCTTAGATGAGCGAGTAGTAGGGATTAAATGCTTGACATCATACATCAAAGACATCAACATAGTTTTGTGTGCTTCTCAAACAACTCCGATGAAGCATCCTCATCAAGACTCCCTCTCCCTTCCTCCAAATTGACAGCACAATGGAGGAGAGTATATAATCCAGCAATAGCTCAAATGCTCAATAAACAAATTTTTTTAACTAAGTGTTAGTCAAATCTTGACCTAGAAAGTTGTCAAGTCAGAACAGTGAACAAGTCTCTTGCACAATCAGGACTCTGTTTTCAAGTAATAGATGACAGAAAACCGATCACAAAATAACAAGCAAGAATAACATGTACTATACAAACCACAAGGGGAATCGGACAAGGTCCTGAATTCTCCAGATTTCCATTGTAATCACATACATTAGCAAATAAAAAACTACCCAATCCGAATGGGTAGAAAATAGAAACACATCCAGAAAAAGAAGAAAGGGAGATACATCAAAGGTATGAAAATGGAAGGACGAACCTTTGCATGAATGATCTCAACATCTTTCACACAGAATTCAGCATTCTCTCTTTCTTTTTCGTTCTCTAAAACTTCTTTTAGTATATTAGACCACTTGAAATCTTGATTTTTATTGAATGCTGTCAAATCTTGATCTTTACTGAATGCTGTCAAATCGATGTCTCCATCTGGTAGATATGTCTGGAGGGGTACTGACCCATAGGCGTGCACCTGTGGTATGAAAAAGTTTAAGAGAAATTCACTAGAAAGCCAACATATAATGAAGTTGAAAATGATTTTCTGTTCTTCATTCCTAATCAGGCCATAGAAGATAGGCGAGGAAGGAGCTGCCGTAATTATATGCAAAGCAACATCAACTGGACCCACAGACTGCACAGATAAATGACAAATATTTGACTATGGGAAGTCCATGTTATAATTGTAGCAAAAGGGTTTAATTCTCCATGTGGAACAGAGTCTATCAATTATCAATTATCAAGAAGGTTTAGAGGTCGTCACTTTTATTCTATAACATGTCACTATGGGTACTCAGTTTGAGGATTTTCAAGTACCTAGAGTTTAAGCTCCTGAAACTCTTGATGGCTATAGCCTTCAACAATTAAAAAGTTTAATTTAAATTGGTATCAACAGTCCTAACAATTCCAGATACAAAGAGAGACTTCAATATGAATTCTTTCTGCCTCACCAGCCCATAATAAAGTGAAGTGTAGAAAAACAAAACAGAACGAAGTTTAAAAAAAAAAAAAAAAACCTAGAAGTGGAGATTGCTTCATGTAACCATTAATCAAACTACCTGTGGGCCTGTAATCTTAAATAACTAATAGGAGAGCAATGCCATTCACTCTAAATACTATAAATTCTAAAATGAAGAACCAAGTCATCATTTTTTAGCTTCTCGAGATATTTTAAGGTTTTACCATTTTTTATGGCGATTCATGCTTTCAAAAGTTTCAATTGTAGTAGACAACTAAAATTAGTTAGATCAAATAGAAACACCTTTTTGTTGAGAATAACATATTAAACTTACTCTAAAAGTTTTTACAATCGTGAAATAACTTAGGACAAACTACAAATTGACATTTACTCAATGATAGCATGAATCAGATTATTAGCGCTAATGATTAGACATTTACTCAGTGGTAATATCGCATCAGGTAGGACTTTTGATTACCTGCATCCAAAACAGAAACAAGTTCCCATCGACAATAGCACCAATGCATCAGACGAACAAAATAAATGTTTCAATACCTGACAAGGGAAGCACTTCGTGATTAGGCGCCTCATGTAACTTTCAATGGCATTTCTCTGAATCTCAGAGTGTTCATTTGGCTGTATGCAGGCAATAAGCTCCGCAACTCTCTTTTCAGCTCGTGACCATCTCTCTCTATCAAGCACTCGAGTCGATGAGTCTGCTTCATTGGGCAAGAGACCGTTAAAATAAAAGCCACTTGGCTGTGCCTGGCCTTCATGACCATCCATGCAATATCAATCCTTTGCAACCCAAAAAGTTTCTTCAAAACCACTTTCTTTAATGCTAACGTAGTAGAAGATAGAGGCAATTAGAAAGCTTTATCTCTAATTTAAGCAAAGTGAGAGAAAGAAAAAAAAAAAATTCAGTTACAGTATTTAATATAAAGTGAATCCTCATAGTCCATAGAGGCTTCAGATCAAAACAGTACAAATATATTGAAAGAGAAAAATAAATAAACAAGCAAACATTCAAGAGAGAGGGAAGGAAGGAGAGGCAGAGTAAATAACAAGAAGCAAAAGCTTCAAACCCGAAATGCAAGTTGAATGAACCCAGAACAACATAATTTGTCATTAATATCCAGAAGAAAAATAATGCACGCAAGAAAATGCAAACGATAGTTTCACCTGTTTCAATTTTAGAGTTTTGTAAATGCTAATCGGGTACTGATACAAGGTCAAGAAGACAAGAAGATTGATTATCCAAAACATAATCTAGTCCTCACGTGATATATCTGTTTGGTTGCAAGGAAAGTGCAGGAAAATCAACAAGAAAAACTAAAATTCAAAAAATCTCACACGATCAAACAAAAATTCACAAAACAGTAATCGAAGAACAAACCCTAACTTCACGATTCACGCAATCAAACAGAGCAAATCTATCGAAAATTGGTATTCACCGTTTGCATGTAAAGCGAAGTACGATCAATGAATTCAAGATTAATAAATAAAAATTGATAAAATCGAACTAGTAGTTAGAACAGATTAGTACCTGTAAAATTTTGCTGAAAACAAAATCAAGTTCTTGTGTTATCGATTTTCCTTTTCTTTTTCTTTGAAATGTAAGATAAAATTTTCAATTGAAAGTATGGGGTTTTGGAGAAGGAAATGTGAGAGGTTTAAGCGAGTATTTATAGGTTGTTTTTTTGGTCGTTTTTATTTATTTATTTTTTTAACATCGAAATCTTTTAATATTTATTTTTAAAATATTACGATTAATTCGGATTCAGTAGGTGAGCGCCCGTTCACAATTTTAATTGTATACTTTTATTTGTATACTATTACAGGATTCTATGCCATAAGGATACGAATAATGACACGGTGACATGATACAATATATATGGGGATATGGTAAATTTCTAAAAATTAGGATATGAATATGGAAATTAAAATAATATATTTGTATATTTAAAAAAATATATATATAAAAAGATAATTCAATAAAACACAATTAACAAGTTTTTAGAATTCAATAACAATAAAAACAAACATAAACATGGTCATATATAAATATTCTAAAATCCAAATAAAACCTCATAACCTATAATGTTTGAATAATTTGATTTTAATCCCTATGTTTTTTTAAAATTCATATTTTGACCTTTTTTTTTTTTTAAATTGCAAAACTACCCCGTTGTGTCCTCCGTGTATCCCTTTCGTTGACTCTCGAAAAAATCAACAAACACGTTTTTGATGTGTTAGCCATGTATCCAGTCAGACGTCGGACATGGACACGTGTTCAACACGGGCTACATAACTATGGACGAGTGTCTAATGCTGTTAATACGTACCGGCCCAGCCCCATAAGGCATGACCCATTAAGGCCTGGCTGACTAAACGAGTTGTTCCGTGCCGTGCCTTCTTGCATGCAGGCTTGGTGGGCCTTAAGAGGCCGGCCCGTCATTTCATATATATATATATAATTTTAAGTTTTATTTTTGAAATATAAAATTTTAAGACTTAAATATTAAATTTATTTCTTATAATATTATTTGAACAATTTAACTTATGTATTTATAATTTGATTATCTTATTTATTATTCTAGTAATTTAGTCTAATAAAATAAAATGTAAAAAACAGATAAATTTATTTAATAAAATAATTCAAAGAATAAATAAAGATAAAAGATGTAAAATGTAAGAAAATAAAAAATAGGTAAAGAAATGAATTTTATTTAATATAAAGTGTGTAAGACTAAGACCGTTGGTTGGAATTGAAAAAATAAAAATAAAAAAAGGTCTGGCGGGCCAACGGTCAGCCCGACGTGCCTCAAACCCTAGCTTCGTCCTTGCCTTAAACCCTCTCCCCTTCTTGTTTTGATTGTTTTTAGTAAACAATCAACTTTTTGGATGGGAATGCCCTTAATGGTTTTTGGAATAAAAATACTTTCTTTAAAAAAAAGAAAGTATTTTTTAAAAAATAAAATCTAAAAATCAGACTACCAATGGAAGTCTGGGCGACCTCCATTGGAGGACTCTATTGGAGGTCATGCAAACCTCCAAAATTTTTTATTTTTTTTTAGCGTTTTAAAGATAATTAGTTTTAAAAATAAAAGTAAATAGGAAAAACATAGGTAATTTTATCTTTTCAGAGAATTGTTTGTTAGGAACAATAAAAACACTAATTTATGTTAAAAACAGAAAACTGTTATAAAATAATGAATAACAAATGAGATGAATGAAATAACAAATAAGAAAGATGAGAGACATCAGAGAAGATAGATGCGAGAGATTAGAGAGAGAGAACTATTTTGCTTCTGTATTGATTTCAAGAACATTTTCAGCTAACACCCAAGCTTACAATAGAAAGCCATATATATAGGCAATCAATGGCTTAGTGATGAAGTTACAATAGAGGCTTGGTGGGGAAGCCAAATATATAGGCTTGGTGGAGAAGCCAACTATAGAGGCTTGGTGGGGAAGCCGAAAATTACAACACTCCCCATTGGATTTCCCACCACTCGTACTTTTAATTTTCTAAGAAAAAACCCTGTGGGACAAAACTCAGTAAAATATATACAAAGATCTTCTAGATCTTATGGTGTTGGATGTCCTCAAAACTGTCTCGTTAAAAACCTTGTCAGGAAAACCCAGTGGGACAAAACCTGATCGAAGGGAAAAAGAGTACAGTGTATATATGTTTAGAATTAATGTTTTCTTTAAAATCATGTTCACATTTATACTTTGCTTAGAAAAACCCAGTGGGATAAAAATCATAGAAATGATATCCATTGATCTATCGGATCAAAGTAATATTTATGATGATTTTCTGGATCAATGTAACATATATACGATGATTAGCAAGATCAAAGCAATATTTACAATGATCTTCTTGATCAAGACAACATATATACGATGACCAACTAGATTAATGTAATATTTATGATGATCTTTATAGATCAAAAGATTTTTGGGTGTGCTTAGAGAATTGCCTCATTAAAACCTTTATCAGAAAAACCCAATGGGACAAAAACCTGATTGAAAGGAAAAAGAGTACAATGCACATATGCCCCAAAATAACTAATATACTTCATTTGATATGCTCTCCCTGATGGGACGCTCCCCCTGATAAAAATTCTTTTAAAACAATCTTTTGGATTGCTAAACTGGGGTATACAGATGTTTATTTCATGAAATGAAATAACATCATAAATGATTGGATGGAGTATAAGCAAAGACTTGCTTTATGAAGTAATACCCATATGGAATCTTTTCAGAATCTTTTCAACATATTTTGATTGATGGACAAACATTCCATTTGATCTATGCTCGCCCTTCAGGTCAAGACAATATTTCCTTTTCCATGTCTTTCATTTTTAAACTCATTTACCAAAAATTAAAGAGCTTTCCAAGAGTTCCAATTAAATTCATATCATCAACATATGTTGTGAATATAGTGAATTCGGATTCTAATTGCTTTGCGAAGACACTTGGGTATATGATATAATTATTATACCCTTATTTTATCAGATATTCAATGAGAATATTATACAACATCCGTCCAGATTGTTCTTAATCCATATAAGGATTTTTGTTTTGTATGTTCATCAAATACAGATTACGAGATCTCGATTTACATGCTTCTAGCATTTCAAATCCTTACAGGATTATGAATATCTGCATTGAGTGAATCATATAGATAAATGATTACTACGTCTAGAGGACGTATTTCAAGCCTTGTAAAGGCAACCAAATTTATCAAAAATTTGAAACGTAATTGTATTCGTAACTATTGAATACCAAGTTTCTACAAGAAACCTTGTACTATGAGTCGTGCCTCATATCTCACGATCTCATTTTTCTCATTACGTTTTCTGTATAAAGACTCATTAGTATCCAACTAGTTTGACATCTCCAGGTGTCTGGAGTACTATTGGTCTAAATACTTTATGTTTGGCATATGAAGTCAATTCTTCTTGAATTGCTTCTTTTCACTTAAGCCAATCATGTCTTTTGTATACAATCATTGATATTATGAATATCATAATTATCATTTATAATTTCAGTAGCGCTACTATGTAAAAATATATCATCAATGATTGTTTCTTTATGATTTCACATTTCTCTCATATGATTTATAGAAATTTTCTTAATTTCAATATATTTGAATCTCTGTTGAGATTTCTTCCATTTCAATGGATTTAGTCACTATATGGATTTTATAGAAATTTTCTTAATTTCAATATACTTGTATCTCTGTTGAGATTTCTTTCCATTTCAATGGATTTAGTCATTTCATAGACTTGTATAGAAATTTTATCAATTTCAATATACTTGTATCTCTGTTGAGATTTCTTCCATTTAAATGGATTTAATCATTGCATAGACTCGTGTCTCTTTAGATATATCAGACTCTTATAGAGTTGATTTAGAGAAAGTGGATTTATTTATAACTCGAGTTTTGTTTACTTTTGGATCCTGATAATAATACCTTTCAAAAAGGTCCATAAGCTTATGATATGCATCAGATGATTTATTTGTTGTCATTTACTCTGATCATTCTTTAAGAACAATCACTCGGCCGGGGTTTATGAGATGACAACTTATAAAAATCATGTTACCTTTAATATATCATGTAACAGATTAATAATAATATGATGATAAATTATCTTTCGTATTTGAGTGATACAAAGATTGGAATGAGACACATTTATATAGAGAGAGAACCGAACTGGTATCTCTATTTTGTATAAGAGTAACTTTTCATTTACTCTTTCTGGAGAAACTTTCCATTTGGAAATTAATCAATATAATGATATACAGATTGTGCGTAAAAATATAAATTATCAGAAGTTTAAATGATCTAATTGGAAGACTGATCAAAATAAATACTAATCTCATAATGATATAGAATTCTTATCTTAGATCATGCCATATATGAGATAACAAGATATATACTACACAATCAAATATCTGAAAAATGTAAGCAAGTCAATGACCAATTACAAGTTGTAATGGTAAATAATGATGATAAGTAGTGAGACATAGATGAATGCATCATCATGTAATATAGAATGTCACATATAGAAATTGGTAAATGAATCGAAATAAAGTTCTTGTATTTACCTGGAGATGTTTGATAAGTGATTCCGCTAATCCATTCTGATTATGAGTACATCCGAAAACTGGATGTTTGAACATCGATCTCAATTGGAGACGTTTGATAATGCATAAACATGTGATCATCTCGTAGATGCATCAACTAGAACCATAAAATAATGAAAGGTTCTTTTGGTGGATGAATATGTCCACATATATCCCATTGAATGATAGAGATTCAAAACTAACTTTAGAATGTGATGGTTTATTTGGTGGATGAATATATCCACATACATCCCTTTTCTGATCAACAATATAATCCGGATGATAAAGAAATCAGCTTTTCTATAATCGGCTTCTGGCCTGAATTATGCACAGATATTCAACATTCTTATTATTCGTGGTCTCAATATGACAATAATAAAGTTATATGCCTTTGATCTAAACAAATTTCTTTATGTTCTACTTGAACGATATAAAGTATCATTGATACTTAATTGAATACCATATGGTAATAAGATTATGACTCTTCTAGAGCCTTTAATCAGATCCGTCAGATTCTCTAGATTTGATATGGTATTAACTTTAAATGCCTTTGAACTAAGCATATTTTTTTTTTTTATGTTGTTCTTGAATAATCTCAAGTATCATTAATACATAATTTAGTATTGTTTGATAACAATATCGTGGCTCTTCTAGAGCTTTCCATTAGATCCGTTGGACCTTATATAGCATTAATATTTGCTCTCAGCAAAGTCAAATCCATAAAATTTAGTACTGTTTGATAACAATATCATGGCTCTTCCTAAGCTTTCCATCTGATCCGTTGGACCTAATAAATTAGTAACATTTGCTCTCAACAAAGTCGAATTCATAAAATATTTCTGACTCCGCAGAATTATATGATTCGTTTCACTCTCGGTAAGACATATATTTTTCTTTTTAGAAATTTTATAGACATTATGTGTAATGTCATTTTATATTTCATCTGAAATGATAATATTCCGTAGAATTTTATTAGTCATTGCACTATCATCATTGCATGGATATATTTAATTATCCCATCCATATAGCAATCATGGCCTATAATATGGAATATCAATAAGTGAAACAAGAGATAGAATAGTACAAACTTAGATGCTCAGTTCGAGGTGTATATTTCTCTACAGAAAATCCTGATCAACAATCTAACCGATCAGATTGTAGAAAGACGAGTGAAGAACGTTCTGACAAAATTTCAACCCGATCGGACCACAGATCAAAGAGATATCCCCCTTCGATGAAACCTGTGTAATACTGGAATTTTCTCCCTTGTTTTCTGCCCAGCCTTGTTCGGAGCTGCAGAACTCACCATAGGGAATTCCGATTAACAATCTCACCGTCCAGATTCAAGAACTACAAGAGTAGAACATGATGACTAAATTTCAGCTCAATCCGATCTTAGACGAGGGAGATATTAAAGTTTGATCAAGATTGCGCAGTGATATTCTTCACACAATTTCTGCACACACACAGAGCTCCTTTTTTTTTTCTTTGTTCTAAAAATATTTCCAATTTCATTATACATGATATTAGGATCTTAAATCATTTTAATGATACTCACAATATCCTGTTGGATGTGTAGATACTTCTTTGAATATTGCTCTTCATGAGCATCAAACATGAATGAAATGGATAAGATATTATTTCCAATTTCAATATACGTTAAGATCTTTAAATCTCTTTTACGATAGCCACAACATCCTATTGGATGTGTAAATCCTTTTTTTTCTCAAATGAATGATATGTAAACATATCACTTTATATATATGTGATAAAATAAGATCATGGATCATATTAATTTTTCGAATTTCCGGTTACATCATGAACTGTAAGTTCATATATAAAATTTAGAAACCTTCAGATTATGAATGAATTTGAAACCCCAGGTTCCAAATAATGAAGTATGACATTCATGACTATAACACTGGATTCAAAACTCCAAGTTTTCATCAGTTTTCAAAACCGTGCCGACTTAAATATCATAATTCCAAAAACTTTAAGTTCTGGTTAGTCGGTCTAGCCATCTCATATATTGCGTAAAAATAAATGCTAAATATTTAAATAATTTATCTGGAGACACAGTATAAGCCAGTCCTGAGACACAACATAAGCCAGTCCCGAGACACAGCATAAGCCAGTCTCATATATTGCATAAAAATAAATACAAAATATTTAAACAGTTTATCTGGAGACACAGCATAAAGCCAGTCCTGAGACACAGCATAAGCCAGTCCCGAGACACAGCATAAGCCAGTCTCATATATTGCATAAAAATAAATACTGAATATTTAAACAGTTTATCTGGAGACACAGCATAAAGCCAGTCCTAAGACACAGCATAAGCCAGTCCCGAGACACAGCATAAGCCAGTCTCATATATTGTATAAAAATAAATACTGAATATTTAAACAATTCCAGGAGGCTAAGCTCACCTGTTATGTGCATAAAAATGGATGCAAATATTTAAACAATATAAATAAATCCAAAACTATATATAGAGGATCCGTTGACAGCAAAAGCCATATTGTATACGGAACTATAAATAGGTCCAGAATATTAAGATGTAAAAAGAATAAATGAATAAATCCAGAACTATATATATATGTTCTGTTGACGGCATAAGCCATTTTGTATACGGAAATATATATAGATCCAGAATATTGAGATATAAGTAAATCACCCATCAGGGATCCCTTTTACTTATATACACGAATATCAAGCCGTAAGTAAATCACTCACCTGGAGATACTTTTTACTTACATACGATCGTGCTGATAACGTGTTATAAAATAATGAATAACAAATGAGATGAATGAAATAACAAATAAGAAAGATGAGAGACATCAGAGAAGATAGATGCGAGAGATTAGAGAGAGAGAACTATTTTGCTTCTGTATTGATTTCAAGAACATTTTCAGCTAACACCCAAGCTTACAATAGAAAGCCATATATATAGGCAATCAATGGCTTAGTGATGAAGTTACAATAGAGGCTTGGTGGGGAAGCCAAATATATAGGCTTGGTGGAGAAGCCAACTATAGAGGCTTGGTGGGGAAGCCAAAATTACAACAAAAACCCCTTAAATTAATGCCTAAAAAGGGCTATTTCCTCAATAAAATAAGAAGAAAACAATCCAAGGAATTACAATAACACAGATAATGAAATAAAAGAAAATCTCACCTCAACAAATTCTCTCTCAAAGCACTATGCAATGAGGTAGACACGTATTCTAGAAGCACATTGATTCAAAAACGGAGGTGGAATTACCAATTTTAATTCTCTTTTCTTCATTTTCTGTTGATATAATTGTCTTTTCTTCAATTTTCATGATACTAGCAAAGGCACAACTTGTAATACTGGTGATATAATTGAATCAGCAAAGCAAGAGAAGAGTGGTATTTAGTGTTCCCGCTCATTCTCTGTTGCAGATTCCTCTTCTTCCATTGTTGATTTCTTAAGAGCTTGAAATCTGATTCAAGCTTTTCTCTAATAGTTTGTTATCTCTGTCAAACATTTGTTCTTTACAGATTTTCAGAGCTTATAAATAAGGCTCCACCTTAATCAATCAATATATCAACTTTTGTATAAAGTATGAGAAATACTACTTTATAATAAAGCATAAAGAAAGTTTGTCTGATAAGAGTGCTCTCATACTAATTAAAATAAAGGAGATAAAAAATAAAAATTAAAAAAAAAAGAAAAAAGAAAAAAGGCTCCTGAGCTCCAAATACTAACAATTTACATAGAAAACAAAGCTGCTTATGCATTTTCAATGCTGATCTCAAGAGACTCTGCTGGTGGTGTTTGCTCCTGGATATAGGTTTGTGTGTTCCTTCTGCGACGCAAAGATAATTGTATGGGACGCGCAGCCTGACGCTTATGCCAGTATGATTGTATGAAAAGAGCCGCATGATACTTAATTAATATACTTATCAAGTCATCGGACATGAGAGCAAAGCCTACAACATTTGTTCGTGCTATAATAGTTTTGGTTGAGATAGGGAGGCCGGACGAATAGGGGTCAGCTTGAAACCAAGCTAGAAGTTCTTCTCCACAGAAATCACCATCTCTGCGATAATTAGTTATGGTTCTACGACGTGCAGAGCCAGTAGTTCTGGCATTCCTGAAGTTGTGGTACCGTAGCTCTCCTTCCACCAAAAAAAGCATTGCATCAATTGTGCCCCCCTCCCTTACAATGCTAGTGTGCTTAGGGTAGGAAACTAGCTCGACAAAATCACACAACTCATCCAATAATGCTTCACCCCACCTTTCAAACTCTTTAACCTTTATATACACATTTAATTAAAAATAACAATGAGATCATATATCCAGTTAATATACAGTAATTGTGAGATGGATCGATAACTTAATTGTAGAGAACGAAATGACTCACTTCTTTGAGCAATTTTAAACAATGTTCGCGTTTTATCATCCTTTTCAGGTCCTCAGGAAGATGATCATCAAACAAATTCACTGCATCAACACCTATAACACTTCTGGTTTCTATCCATACAGATCGCTCACATTCCTTAATTACCTGTTGTTGAAGATTCTCAGAGAGCTTTCTGATGAGCATACAGTTACGTATGTGTTGGACGTTCAGTTTTCTCCTCTCTACTCTTACAGCATCCGATTGCATATTTGTCTGTTATGCATGAAACATATTGATCCAAAGAAATTAAAGTCTACTGTGTTTCCATGATCTTAAGCATATAAAAGTAAATTGATACATAAGAGAGTAAGAATTAACCTGCACACCTCCAGTAATTGAAACAAACAAAAGGTAGTACAAGATGAAATCAATTACAACGAGATCTTGTAAGGGTTCGCCATTTATCTGTAGGCTTTGACCCAAAGAACTGCAGAAAATGGAATTCAAATGCATTAAGTAGGAACATGCTATACAATTATAAATATTTTGTTGACTTCCCTTAAGATATAGCTAAAAATAACATCAATCGTTTTAAAATCCATAAAAATCTCTTCTAAAAAAAGGAAAAATCTAAAGTTAGATAGATTTATCAAAAATATTCCTATTTCACAAAGAAGAAAAAAAGAGTTGGCAGTTTTTGTTTTTCTTTAATATATTTATATTGCTTATTTTCTCTCTTATTTTCCCTCTCTCTCTCTCTCTCTCTCTCTCTCTCTCTCTCTCTCTCTATATGTATGTATTGGGTAAAATTTATAAATAACCATATCCCAGAATCAGTGTTTTGATTGTTTCTACAAAGCAATCCACTTGTGGTTAGAAAAGGTTATTTCCTGTCTATATATACTGTTTTAATATTAGGATAAGACTTGTAAGTCATTGATTTAGTTTAATAAGATTTTGACTAAGCTGGAGTATGTGAATCTAATGGTTAATAGTTGTGAAACTGATATAAAAATCAATTCGTCATAAGGAAAGAAAGACTGCTATATATATACATATATATATAATATTTAACCTTATACGTATTTCTATTATGTTGCTTATACGTACCAATATAAAAGTATCACAATAAAATAGTTCAATATGCCAGATTAGAGAAGACCTTATTGTAAGGTAAGTGTTTAAAAATAAAAATAAAAATAAATAAATAAATAAATAAATAAATTATCGCATACCAAAGATTTTGGCATCCCCACCGAAAACAAAACAATAATTTCCTCGGTAAATCTGTCATCTCCAAAATATCATGTTGAATAAATTCCTTAAAAACTCCGAAATCAGAGGTTGTCATATTTGGTATGTAGTTTTCTAAACTGTCGCCATTACGGTAAAGATCATGAATAACACATCCGGTATGATTTTTGCACGCTTTTTCCCAACTTTCAACCTTAGCATAGACTGCGGTGAAGTACCCAGAGCTTCCAAACACCTAAACATATCCGGGAAAAGGTTTTAATCCTTACGAAATTAGTCAAATACTCACAATAAGATCACCATACATTAAGTTCTGCCAAAGAAATATAGCAAATAAATGTTAATTACTTTAACTCACATGAGAAACACATAAGATATAAGGTAAGAACAATTTCGATCCACGGGTACGAGGAATTGCTTTCCCAGTCACCAGCAAAATCCTCGATAATACTTGCCCCGTGGTGAGGTGTATTAGTCTGTCCTCCACTCTTCTTTGAGCCAAAAGTATAATCATAAACACCTGGAAACATGAAGCAAATTTTTCTAAATATTAACAAAGATATTTGCTTGTACTAATATGATCATGTGCTATAAAAAATACATTGAAACAACGGTGGTTTAGCTGCAAAAGAGTCCGGCTTAATTACCTGTGGGAATGGAAGGTTTAAGTAGACGCAAGTTATGAAATTAGAGCATTTCAGAATGTTTCTTTTATTTTTACCGAAAGCAATCCACAGAGGGAAGGTAAAATATATCAGAAACAAGGAATCAGAGACTAGTCGGACAAATAGACCAATCATAATCCCCTGGTTTTTGACATAAGTAAGGCACTTTTTATCCTCATTCACCACTACAAGGTAGACTAATAAAGGATCGAATACTATCACACTCAACCATGATATCACTTCCCCCCATTGAGCGAGCCAATTCTTCATCTTTGATAAAAATTTTGCCACAGTGTCAGAGCCAGAGGGCTGTCTTCTTTGAAACCGTCCTGCAGCTGAATTTCTCGTTCCATCTCTATGTTCCGAGTAGAGTTGTATTGCTGTACCTCCCTCTGAATTCAAGCCCTGAGACCTGATCAAAAACATAACTAGTTTAAATCTCGATATTCATATATATATATTGATCTTCTATTTTAACACAAAGTTAGAACTATCTTGATGAAATCTACTGATTTTAATGAATTTTGATCTAATTTTTTTTAATATGATAAGTCCAATGAAATCTAATTGTATACAAAATTTGAAAATTTTTAAACATCTGCAACTAGTTTTTTTTTTTTTTTTTTTTTTTTTTTTTTTTTTTTTTGAAGAATATGAAGCATAAAAAAAACAGTGCGAAAAATAGAAAAAAAGAAAGTTATGAATGGAAGTTGATACAAAACATTTAAAACGGCTCAACCAAAGGGTACTAAAAAGTAAAATTACATGAACATTAAATATATACTAAATTCTCCAAACAATAATTAATCACTTACATAATCAACAACGAAGAAAAGGGTACTACAGAGATTTCTGCAGATTTTACTTCATATGTGGCTATGTAATAACTTTACTTAAATTTTACTTCAGATATTCTTCACATATGTGCATTTTTAGGGTTACAGCCATCAAGTTTATAGATTCATTGCACGTGTATATTCTCGCGTATATAAGGGGGAGGTTTCTCGGAAAGTACAATGCATGTGTGATAGTGTACAGATAAGTTCTCTTTTTTGTTTTTAATTTTTTTTAATTTTTTTTTTTAAAATTAAAGTTTTCGCTATCTGGTTGTATAAAGATGTCTAACTACGGACTCCGCTAACATACCCCGTGGGTATGTTAGCAATGATTTTGGGAACAACTCAAGATTAGTTTTGAATTAAATTTGGGAATAATTTTAATATTTGAAAACCACGTTTATGTTGGAATGAACTATGAAGTTGTTCCCAAAAAGTGATTGGTATCATATCAACATTTTTTCTTGCATACCGTATTCAATCCCCTAACTAACACATACTAAACAGTTTATGTTGTTTATTTTTATAAAAAATGGCAAATTGACCCATTGGAATGGGAGATTGGGAGCAGTAGAAGACATTTCTAAAAGTGTTGAATAGGTGACTTGTTGTGATGGGAATTGAAGCTTGTTGATTTCATTTTTTTTTTTTGATAAAAGATTTCATTTTAATTATTCATGGCAGGAGTTGAAAGAAGACGTCGTAGGAGTTGGTGATCGATACACGCTTGAATTCTGGGGAGAGAAAGAAATAAATATGTCATTATGCTAAGAGAAAGAGAAAAGGAAAATTTCGAAAATAAAACTGGATGGGGCAGAGTAGTTGTTGGGTCAGCATCAGATCGCCCATTTCGATATTGTAAAATTGTGAAATCAAAGACTAATAGTAAGATTTGCAAAAGTGTTTGAAGAAAAGACTCAAAGAAAATTTAAGAATACTTTCCAGGAAAATAAAAGTTTCTAGAGAAAATGAATTTCTTTAATTGATTTCACACAACTTTTGTGTGTCAAAATACATTGTATATATATATATACACAAGATAAGACTTTCTAAAAGTAAATAATTGATTCCCAGAAATTACGGTCATCCAATCAATGTGCCATGTCACTACTCAACTTGTTGCACAGAGCTTGATTAAAGTAAATGTGGACCAATTTCTTTCATAGGTAGAAGATGATGCTGTTTGTGACAGTATGCGAACTGCTATTGCACGCAATGATAGAGCACAATTTCCATATATTACCCGCTAATCAACTACAATAAGAATTATTATGTATTATAAGTATAAATACCATTTCAATGATATTATTCTTTATTATTATTACATAGATTTTTGTAATAAAACTTATATACCCGGTTGCATTTTGCTTCTAGCTGTCATGGCTGCTCGTTCATCAAAACTTTTCTTTCTATCCTTAAAGTATATGAGCTACATTCATGACTCATGAAATTAGTATGTAACTAATATATATATATATATATATGAGTATATGACACAATACTCTCATACAAAGAAGTTATAATATTGGAATTATAAAATTGATTGTAAATTATAACTTTTTACCTCTTCATTGTCTAATTGCGTATAGATAATATGTACGGCTTTCAAAAGATCTGAATCATCCCAAATATTGTCTCTATATTATTACTTTGGGTTCAAGTAGTAAGCTTGAAGAGTAAAAAATACACTATTGACTATTGTCTTGGAAGCTTTTATAAATTTGTTAACGCTTCTTCTAAAATAATTTTCAATCTAAATTATTTGAACAATAATTTAAGTGTTTAGGATTATTATTATTGTTTTAATAATTTGCAAAATATCCTTGGATTTCGAGGTGAAATTCACAATATTTCAGGAATTTCGAAAAATTTTAGAAATATCAAGAAATTTTTATGAATATTTCAAAATCGACCGAATATTTACCCAGTTTCGATATCGCTCCTTTCAAAGTATAGATATATCAGTATATATATTGATTTTAAATTCCTTTCTAACAATGGAGTGGATCAATGTGTCTGGTTTTTGTGAAACAGAAATTTTATTTCATGACATAAGGCCTCTTGCCTTGGTGGTTGGAGCCTCCCAAGGGAGGTTCCAGGGAGGTTTCACCACCAAGGTTCAACACCTTAGTGTGTATGTGTATATATATTACTATTGTCCCACCTTTGACCTTTAACTCCCAAAGTGTGGGTGTCGTCTCCCGATTTTGTGGAGCTAGCCCTCTCTCCAGTAGTGAGAGTTGTATTTCCATTTGTTCCCTCTCTCCGATAGTGAGAGTAGTATTCCAAGCCACTTTTATAGAGTCTAGTATCGCTAGGTCCCGACAGTTGTTGTAATTAAAAAAAAAAAAAAAAAAAAAAAGAAATTTTGTTTCATGGCTTTGAAGTCAAAAGACCAATGAAGGAGAGATTAATAGGAATATTTTATGTCCAAAAGACAAACACAAATATATAATTAATTGGAATACTATAAAAGTCTTGCATACCAAATAAAAAAGAAATAAAAGAGAGACCAAACAATATGGGAGTAGTTGTTGGGTCAGCATCAGATTGGAGAACACTTTTACTCACCCCTTCAAGTGAAGTAATCATTATCCCTATCTTAAATAGATGATATGTGTCCATAGAGGAATACAATTTTAGATAATTTTACCTCTCCATAGACACATATAATGTATTTATGAGGGGGTAATACTTACCCCTTAAAAGGGGTGAGAAAAATAGACTCATCAGATTGTCCCTTTCGTTATAAAAAAATAAATAAATAATAACTGATTTATAGGTAAATTGCTTAAACTTATCCTGATATTAGGTGTAGTTAAACGCATATGCCGACACTGTGGACCCTACATTTGACCCATCAGAAGTACTGAATTTCTTATTAAGAGTCTAGCCAATTGGAGGAAATCTTCTTCTTCAAGTAGACCACTTTCTCAAAAATTTATATGGGGGATTAGGGATATAGAGAATTATAACCAAGTTTCTTTTTGTTGGAAACATATTAAAACTCTCTTTCTACATGTACATATACTTGGTGGTGCAATTACGGAAACACCCTTTTCGACTTGTTGAAGGTAAATTTTTTATAATATTCTTATTAAACTTTTGAAGGTAATAATATTTTCTACACAGTATGATAACAAGTGAACCTAAGGAGAAAGCCATGGATATTAATTACAGCACATACAATCACAGACATTTTCCGAACATGATGAAGATAGAACGAACCATGGAAATAGGTTTTTTTCCCCATCGCATAATTCTTTGTTACCATTCTACAACACTGGCATAAAATTGGTTATTTACCTTCATGTAAAGTACGTACAACAACCAGCTTGACCAACGGATGGTTGAATATCCGCTAAGAGTGAGGAGTTATCGGAAGGGTTGGGTAATGGACCGCATTATCTGCCTGGTTAAATGATGTACATGTCCTGCCTCTACCCAAAACAGGAGGCTCCATTTTAGACAACTCAAACTGGCCAGGTAAACCTAATATGGTCTCTCATATGGCAAGTAATATACATGATTATTCTCAAATTAATTGTTGCATTGTCATTTCTGTTGACAGCATCATTAAGAATATAAGGATGCCAAATTGCCAATAATGTAGCAGTATCAGTCAACCCACACAATCTATGATTCTCCAACCGATCATAACAAGCTACTGTAGCATACTTGTCAACTGACTGTTGATGATAAAAGAGCAAAAGACTTAGGGGTCGTTTGTTTTTTTGTCTGAAGACTGAATAGTCCTAAATTTTACTGAAGACTGAATAGTGACTGAAACCTGAATCTGAATGACATGTTTGTTTTTTTTTTTCCTCACATCTGAATGTACTATCAACACATTTGTTTTTTACAAATAAAATTGTCTGAAAAGAGGTAATTTTACATCTATACCCATGTTAAACAATTATACATATAATATAGAATAAAAACAATCCAAAAATAATTATTATGTATGAACACATATGATCATGATATTTTTCTTCGATTATAAACAAACTTTATTTTTACTAAGAAAAGAAAAAGTTTTTTTTTTAAAAAAATAAAAATAAAAAAAAAATAAAAAGGGAGCAGGAAAACTCACACAAAACACTCTAAAAAAATAATAATATATAAATACATTACCATAATATCATAATAAAGTATTGATATTAATACTAATATTAGAAGTAATTAGGGTTATTTTTTTATTTTTAAAGTTATTTAAAATAAGCAATATATTAAAATAAAGATTTCTATACAATATATAATTATTATGAAATTGGAAATATGTTATATATGGAGGATAGTATCGGAAGAAAAGATTTTAGATTGCATTTAATGCAATTCAGTGATTTACAATTAAGTGAAAAGTCAGGATTTTTTACTTTTTATTTTAAGTTGTTTTTTGGTATTTTTAAGTTGTTTGACCACTTAAAAAAACAAACAAAACAACTTAATAATTATGATTCAGACCCATTAAGTCTTAAGTGGAAAAAACAAACGACCCCTTAATATGACAAATCTTTTTTTTTTTTTTTTTTTTTTTTTTTTTTTTTTTTTTCTGAGTCATATATAAACATATTAATTGAGTGAATAAGAACATTCCAATAATCCAATTTTAAAACCACCGCGATCGGAGCACGGTCTAAGCTTTTGATTTTAAACAAAACAATGCCATAATTACCAACGATATGTACTTTTAATAGTTTTTTAGGACAAATGGAAGCAATTGATTCATATAAACAAACATCCCGACATATTGACGCAGATCCTGCATATGAGGAGAAAGAAGAAACATCGAGAACTTTGTAAATACAAATGTTGAACTATTTTAGCTTTATGTGGAGAATTTCAATACCTTCACCGACACTATTCCCAAGGTTGTTCCAAAGAAAAGGATCAATAATATTGAAATGTTTAAGCTTGAAATCAGAATTTCTTTACCCAAGAGGAAAAATAGTATATGCAGTGATATAAGCTAAGTTTGGTATTGCTATATTATGGGGGGAATTGCTTTTAGTTATGTTGTGGGAGAATTGCTTTTGAATTTGTTGTGAGAAGAATCAATTGAATCAATTGAGTGTTTGGTAAATTGATTTTTAGAAGTGTTGTGAGAATAAAAAACAATTTCAATATGTTTGGTAAACTATTAGTAAAAAGTGTTTGACTGTACAAAATTACTAGAAAAGACATAAATGAGTATTGAATATGTTTTGAAAATAAATAATTTGTTTTATTTTTGTTTGACCATAAACATGTTATAAAATAAATAAATAATTTGTTTTGTTTTTGTGTGACCACAACACATTATTACTTTTTTTTTAATCTACTGCCGTATATATTGTGTATATATCAATAATCTATGACCTTTTTTATTACTGCTTCCTGGGAAGCAGGTTTCTAAAAGCTATAAAAAATAGCTTTCAAAACTGTTGTTAGGGAAGCCAAAAGTGACCAAAAGCACTTCCCTAGAATTTTACCAAACACCTTAGGCCTAGTTCGGAATCACTTTTTGTCCCAAAAGTAGTTCAAGAAACATTTCCAAACTGAGCCTTATGCATAAACCGACTTGCTGAGTAACAACTCTAGTAGGGATGCACATTGGGGAAATGGGGATGGATATAGGTCCCCCCATCCCCATCCCCACTTCTCAAACCCTTCCCCATCCCTCCCCATTTCCCCATTTGGGGAAAATGGGGATGGGGGGGTTTTGGGGGGAGGTCCCCCCATCACCATCCCCATTTTCCCATTTTCCCCGTTTCCCTGTTTACCCCATTTCCCCATTTCCCCATTTGATTGAAAATTACAAATTAAACTAAAAAAAAAAAAAAAAAAACATTTCATTACAAATGCAAAAGAAAATACATTACAAAATAATGTTATATATATATATATTACAAAATAATGTCAAAGAAAATACATTACAAAATATATATAAATATATATATAATTATTTTTATAATATTGTGGAGGAAATGGGGAAATGGGGATGGGGGTACCTCCCACATCCCCATCCCCATCCCCATTTCACTATATTAGTGGGGAAAATGGGGAAATGGGGATGGGGGGAGGTCTCCCCATCCCCATCCCCATTTCAATTTGGGGATGATTTTCATCCCCATCCCTCCCCATTTCCCCATTTTTCCCCAAAAATTTCCCCCCAAATGGGGATGGGGAAGCGGGGAAACGGGGATCCGGGGGAAAATGTGCAACCCTAACCCCATCCCTTCTTGGAGGATCCACTGTAGTATATAAAATACAATAATCAGATCCAATTATCACAAAACATGCTTTGTGGTTGTTGTTAAAGTAGGAGATTCCATAAACAGAATCATATGGATCTAGACATACCAGCGGCCATGTCAGGAATTGAACTTCTGGGCACCGGGCCACAGAGACTAACACAAAAGATATCCTAGTCAAATTTACTGAAAAACACTAGAAAGCGATAAAGTATCTGCAAATGTGGCACAATTTTTTTTTTTTTTTTTTTTTTTCCAGATACGATAACAAACAGATAAATTGATAAATAAAAAACAATATGAATATGACTGCTTCATCACCTCGAGAGGTCCAGCAAAGGGATTATTGAAAACATGAAATATGTACAGAATCAATGTCTCCAAAGCATAAGTCAAAATGCGGCTATGTTGAACACCCAAGATACGGCTCTCATAGTAACACCAACCTTTAATCAATAAAATGCTGCGTTTGAATTGATGATTGTTTTTTTTTTTATAAAGTTATCAACCTTGAAATTAAGTTAGTGACAAGTCGTAGAATAGAGAGTGAGTGAAGATGCACATATTATAATAATGCAGAAGTAATTAATAAGAATAGAATATAATAATTCTAATCATAATGATAATACTTATCATTATTTCTTTGGTTAAAAGAGATATCCATTGCAATATTTTCAACAATGCACTTCACTATCGGGACCTGTAAATAGGTAGGATAGGAAAAAGAGAACAATTATGAATGTTAACATGTAAATCAACCATAAGTAAATAGAATAACTATAGCATCTTAAAATCTAAAAACTAACACATAGTAATTACATGTTTGCAATTTTTTTTTCCTTTAAAAAAAATTAAAGGGTAACGCTCTATGGCGTGGGGGGCTTTGCATGTTGCAATCCCTGCTCTTGGCTTGCTGCGGTTGTGTCCGCTCTGTTGTTCTCTGTTGTTGCCTGTTGGCTTCGTGCCCTTTGAATAAATTGCCTTTTCAAAAAAAAAAAAAAAAAGCTTTTTCAAAAAGAACAAATATCAATTACATTTGAAATCATGCTCAGATCATAAGTAGGCTTAGATGAGTGAGTAGTAGGGATTAAATGTTTGACATCATACATCAACATAGTCTTGCGTGCTTCTCAAACAACTCTGATGAAGCATCCTCATCAAGACTACTCTCTTCCTCCAAATTGACAGCACAATGGAGGACAGTATATAATCCGGCATCAATAGCTCAATAATGCTCAATAAACAAAATTTTATAACAAAGTTTTTTTTTTTTTTTTTTTTTTTAGAAAAGAAAAAACTTTATTAGAAGAGAGTACAAAAGTGAACCAGTAGTCCACCCAACACATAACAAAGTGTTAGTCAAATCTTGATCTAGAAAGTAGTCAAGTCAGAATAGTGAAACAAGTCTCTTGCATGTACTATACAAACCAAAAGGGGAATCGGATAAGATCCTGAATTCTCCTGATTTCCATTGTAATCACATACATTAGCAAATAAAAAACTAACCAATACCAATGGGTAGAAAGTAGAAACACATCCATAAAAAGAAGAAAGAGAGAAACATCAAAGGTATGAAAAAGGACGTACCTTTGCAGGAATGAATTCAACGTCTTTCACACAGAACTCAGCACCCTCTCCTTTCATTTCATTCTCTAAAACTTCTTTTAGTATATCATTCCAATTCAAATCTTGATTTTTACTGATTGCTGTCAAATCGATGTCTCCATCCGGTAGATATGTCTGGAGGGGTACTGACCCATAGGCGTGCACCTGCGGTATGGAAAAGATTAAAAAAAATTCTTCTGTTCTTCATTCCTAATCAGGCCACATAAGATAGGTGAGGAAGGAGCTGCCGTCATTATATGCAAAGCGACATCAACTGGACCCACGGACTGCACAGATAAATGACAAATCTTTGACTATAGAAAGTGAGAAGTCCATGTTATAATTATAGCAAAAGGGTTTGCTTCTCCATGTGGAATGGAGTCTATTGATGATCAATTATCAAGAAGGTATTAGAGGTCATCACTTTTATTCTATACCATGTCACTGTGGGCACTTGGTTAGAGGATTTTCAACTTTCAAGTACATAGAGTTTAAGCTCCTGAAACTCTTGATGGCTATAGCCCTCAACAATTTTACCCACCTGACCACCTCAATAGCACCATCCCCTCTCTCGATGGCCGAAGCATGTCCTTCCACGACTTGCACACCAACAACGCGGCCTGAAGATGAGACAAAGTGAACGACGCTACAATTCTGGACAAGTTCCAATTGCAGGTGCCACATCGGTCATTTTAGAATCGCTTCCCACCCCTCAGAAGTGCCATCGCCTCTCTCGAGGGCCGAATCAGGTCTCTCCACGATCTACTCTAATTTTTTTTTTTTTTTTTTTTTTTTTTTTTTTTTCTGGGGGATATCTAGATTAATGGAATGAGTTTTGGTGATTTTTTGTGTTTGGCTTGGATCAACAAAACACAGTTATGTTTGGTGATGTATTTTTTTCTCCATCTCTTAGGCAGGAGATCGATTATTTTTTTTTTAATTTATTTTTTTTATGAACTACTTTTGCAAAAATTATTATTATTATTTTTATGAATTATGGGCATTTTAGTTATTTTACAATGACAAAATGGTCGATAGTTAAAATGGATGGAAGCCAACTAACGATAAGAAAGGTTTGTGCAATTTTAGATAAAAGCTTTATATGCATGCAATTAATGTTAGGGGATGTTTGTATGGTTACTCCTTATAAGAATTAAAAATGAATTTTTCAAGAGCCAAATAGCTTCGTCCCCACTCACTAATTGATATCTTTATATACTTTTACTTTCTTTTATTTTGGGAGTGTTACGAGAATTATAACAATAAGATTGTCAGAACTTATCGAGATCAAATAGTACATGTGCATACTTTCATAAATCGAGAAGAAAACTCACCACACTCTACACGTGCTTGTAAAATGCATATAGTGGGATTTAAACCCTTCACCATTTGAAATTTCACTAATTTAATTCATTTTATAAACTTGACACCAAGTGACGCACAGTTGGGACCTGCTAAGAGTCCATTGAGATCTCTTGGAATTAAGAGTACCTTTTTTTTTTTAATTAATTATTATTTACAGTATCTATCTATCAACCACATAGATTATATATATTTTTTAAGTTTTTTTTTTTTTTTTTTAATTTTTTTTTTTTACGGTCGATAGAATTCAAGCAGCTGACTTGGAACCCATTTAACTAAACCTCAAACTCTAAGGGCTTAGCTACACCACCGGGGGCACATTTGAATATTTGATCCTTCGTTATTGTAAATTGTAATCTTGGTGGCCGGGACCTTCTTCTTTGAGAAGAAGGCCAGAAGCTGTGTATCTGTGTCAATTATGCTTCTGCTTAGAAACTCATCGAAAAGTAGGATCTTTCTACTTGTAAATTCCTCCAACAAAATCATCAACACCCACCAACCATCCTCAACAGATCAAATCACCACCGCCATCTGCTCATATTCAACCATCCAACACTCCTCTGAAATCTACAACTTGAACGCCAAAGACATCGCTCTCTGCTTCAAACAATGGTTCAAGTCCCACGACACTCTCCTCTTCGACCGTATCTTTGACATCTTAAAAACCCACAACGACACTGACGCAGACGCCAGAAACGGTGCCGAAACCGCCCTCTCCAACCTCAACCTCCGCCTCTCCGAGTCCTTCGTCCTCGAGGTCCTCAAGTACGGCCACCGCAACGGCTTCGACGTCCTGTCCTGTCTCAAGTTCTTCGACTGGGCCGGACGCCAGCCGAGTTTTCAACACGCGTTCAACGTTCTACGCGGTGTTTAAGATTCTTTCCAAGGCGAGGTTGATGTCTGTGATGCTGGATTTCCTTGAGAAGTTCATGAATCCGTGGTGGTGTGTTCATAGGATCAGATATTACAATACCCTTGTTGTGGGTTACGCGGTTGCTGGGAGGCCTTATGTTGCACTCCACATGTTTGGTAAAATGCGGTTTCAGGGTCTGGATTTGGATGAGTTCTCTTACCATGTGTTTTTGAATGCTCTTGTGGAACAGGGATGTTTTGATGCTGTGGAAGCCATTTTTAAGCAGATTTCTTTGAGGGGTTTCGAGAGTGACATGACTCATTTGATCATGTTTAAGAGTATGTGTAAAAGGGAGAAATTTGATGAGGCTGAGAGTTATTTGGAGAGATTGGTGAGTCAAGGGAAGGCGGTTGATGGACGTGCTTTGGGTAGTATCGTCGAAGCGTATTGTAAGAGAGGGATGTTTGAGAATGCAGGGAGGTTGATGGAGAAGTTTCACGATATGGGTGTGGTTTCATTGGAGTATGCTTATGGTGTTTGGCTTGGTTGTCTTGCTAAGGCTGAAAAGCTAGATGGGGCTTTGGAGTTTTTGAAGAGTAAGAAAATGAAGGAAGGGTTCGTTCCGGATGTGTTTAAGTATAATCTTTTGGTGTCTAGGCTTCTGAGGGAGAATCGGCTTGTGGAAGTTTTCGATTTGCTCACCGAGATGAGGGATGATCAGATTTTTCCTGATAAGGTCACTATGAACAATGCATTGTGCTTCTTTTGTAAAGCAGGGTTGGTGGATGTTGCGCGTGAGTTGTACAATTCTAGGTCGGAGTTTGGGCTCTCTCCCAATGGCATGGCTTACAACTATTTGGTCAATACCCTGTGCGGCAATGGGAGCACTGAGGAAGCTTTTCGTGTGTTGAAGCATTCTTTCCAACAAGGTTTCTTTCCTGGTAATAGAACTTTTTCTTTACTTGCTGATGCTTTGTGTAGAGAGAGGAGGATTGATAAGATGAAAGAGCTAGTTGTTATTGCCTTGCAACAGAAATTTATGGCAAGTGTTTCAACATACGATAAGTTTATAAAGGCGTTATGTAGGGTTGACATGTTAGAAGATGGCTACATGATCCATGAGGAACTCATGAGAATGAATAAAGTTACTAGTAAAAGTGCTTACCTTTGTTTGATACGTGGTTTTAGTAAGTCGAACAAGTGGGAGATTGTTGCCATACTTCTCATTCATATGCAGCAGATGGGTCACAGACCCACACGGACATTATTCAGAGAGGTTATTTGTTGTCTATGCAATATGAAGGACTCAGAGAAGCAATTCATGCTATTGCTGGAGATGCAGCTGTCTCTTCTTGAAACCGACTGTCAGATTTATAATTTCTTCATTTATGGAGCTGGGCACGCCAAAAGGCCTGACCTAGCTAGACAAGTTTACGAGATAATGCAGAGAAATGGAATTGAGCCAAACTTAAGTACTAACATTTTTATGTTGCAGAGTTATTTAAAGAGTGAAAGGATCTCCAATGCTTTTAATTTTTTTGATAAATTCCGTGACAGGAGAAGGCTCCCGAGAAAATTGTACAACACCATGATTGTTGGTCTTTGCGAAGTCAAAAAAGTTGATTTTGCATTGGAGTTTATTAGGGAAATGAGGAATAGTGGAAGTTTTCCAAGCAATCAATGTTATGAGGAAACTATAAAGCTGTTATGCAAGACTAAAAGATTTGATGTGGTAATAAATTTGATTAATGAGTTGGAGAAAGGAGACTTCCGATTTACTTCATTTATCGGTAATGTCCTTTTGTTTCATTCTTTGAAGAGTCGAGATCTCTATGATGCTTGGATTCGATTGAGAGATACTTCAAATGAGACATATAGGTACTCATTGCTTGGCCAGCTCATTGGAATATTTTCTGGATGTGTTAAAGTGGACCAAGATATTGGGAACTTAGACGAAGTAATTGAGCAGAGCTTCCCACTTAACATCTACACTTATAATATCTTATTGATGTTACTATGCAATGGGTGGGATGGATCGTGCTAACGAGTTGTATAATCGAATCGTGCTTAAAGCTGAATCTCGGAGATTGCTGGAGAAGCTGGTGTGGAAACAAGATAATTTAGTACAAAGTGATGCCTGTCGAAAGAATGAGATCTGGGATAGGGATGACAAATGGGTTGGTGTTTTTGAATGAAGCACGGCTTTTGGATTTATATAATTGGATTTATGTAATCTGTCCAGGGGCTCATGATGTTATTTATCTATTCGACGATAAGCATTAAAGCTTCAATATTTTCGGTTGCAAAGATCATATTCCTTTTTCTGTACTCGATGAGGGTGTTTGGGATCTTCAAATTATTTACAGAAGAAGTTACAAGAACTTCAGGCAGACTAGCTAAAGCTACGGTTATCAAAATTGTGATCAATCTTATACTTGTATGGAGGTCATGTAAGTTAACTTACTTGCCATTTAAATACTGATTTTTTAAATTGTTCAAAACAAATTTTACCTAGTTAGGTTTCCAAATGCTTTATAATTTTTACTTGAGAGAAAATAGTAAAAAAAAAAAATTCTTATTTTTTTTTTGATGGAAAAAAAAAATGTAGTTATTGAATATCAATATTTGTAATATTTGTGGGTTCCCGTCTATCTCTTTCAAATCTCGAATTATTGTAATATTTCAAAAAATATATATTTGTAATATTATTTGTATGATGATGTTAATGTATGCTATTAAGGTAATATGTTTACGGATATTTAAAATTACAAATTGATTGAGGTGTCCACTGGGCCAGACAATCTGAGCTCATCCCACAACAGCCCTTATTGTCGAGTGGGTTGGGCTTGACTATCAAAACCCCTAACCCGTCAAAACCTGTGGCCCAGCCAAGTTGGGCTTAGGAGTAAGGTTGAACTTATAGAATGAACAAAATTAATAATATTACATTTTTTTTTTTTTTTGAAATATTACAGTAATTCATGATTTTGGGAAACGGGTAGACTCGAACCAACAATCTTATAACGTGGGTGTGAGGGGTAAACGACTGAACCAACCTTATATTGTCTTTAATAATATTATTATTATATACAAAATAATCTAAAACCCAATGGGCCACCCAAGTCCGCTTTGAAAAGAACTCATGGGCTGGCTGGGCCTTATATAAAAATTTAAGATCCGGCTTTTACATTGCTCTCAAGTCCGATTGGGCTTTAAAATTTAAGAACAACCCGACATGGATTATTTGACACCTCTACATATTAATTAAAAATACAAAATTTTATTCTTCCCAAAATTCTTGCAATTTTGTATTTTTAGTAAATATGTAACATACGAGATGAGGTTGGTTCGGTAGTAAACCCCTTACATATACACCATAAAGTTACAGGTTCAAGTCCTCTCCCTCTATAAAAAAAACCCGAATTTATGTAATAGCTGGTACTTCAATATATATATATATATATTGTTACTCGTTACATGTTACTAGTTAACATTTGTCTTAATAATTATGTCTCTTTTGTGATTGATAAGTGAAACCATCCATAAAAAAAAAAAAAATAATAAAAATAATAATAATAATAAAAAAAAAAAGATAAGTGAAACCTGGTTTTAATTTCGCCCTTTTAGTTATTTGGAGGCTTTGTGGTACTTATTTGCTGTATGGAAAAAGATGGAGTGCTGGAGCAAAGCTTGTAGAAATCATAGTGGATGTCACTATGCAGACTGTGGTAGCCAAAAATGGCTCATAGGCCCAAAACTGCAAAGCCCAGGCTAATCTTGCTTTGGCCCAAGTTTGAAGAGCCCAGCGAGCCCAACAAGAGCAGTAACAACATGATTTGGTCGTCTGACAGACCAAGTCAGCCAGGTGTGCTAAATAGCGAGATTCTAGGGAGAAAATCTCTCCAAGAATCTCGCCCACGATCAAGCCCATGATCTTACCTATTTACTTCAAACGGTAGTCTAGAAGTTTGCTATAAATAGCAAAGCATTTCTTCAGAGAAAGCTCTCTCTCGAAATACAAGCTTACTAAAGCGTACTGAAACTCTGCTTCTGAGAATTACAGCCACCATAATCCAATATTCAAGATCATCACAATCATTGCTCAGCCCAAGCGTAACTAAGGCTAACGATTTAAATCACTCTTTGTTCTTTGCATCATTTATCTGCTTTATTTTTGTTCTAATTCGTTTGCTAGTTTGAATAGGTCGATCGACCAAGATAATTGCAGGAACATAAACCGGACGACAACAGCATTCAAACGATCCAACCCAAGTTGCATTGGGCCTATCAACATACGATCCGATCCATATCGATTGTAGGTCGACACCCTACAGTTTGGCGCCCACCGTGGGGCCCGTCGCAACTTTACAAGTATCAAACCAAACTTTCCAAACTTCAAACGAGCAACGATGTCTGGTGAAGGAACCGCCCCAACCATTGAAGAGCAGATCGCTGCTTTAATCGCTCAAACAGCAGCAAACGCAGAAAAGTTACGAGCGTTAGAAGCTGAAAACGCCGCAATTCGAGCCACTAATGAAGAACTGCGAGCCATGGTCGATGGCGTTGTACCCGACAGCGAAGATGGGGGAAATCCGGTTCCTGTCCTTAATGTTGAACAAGAGGTCGACCAACGAGGTCGAGACGCTTCGACAGGCCCAGCGATCCCGGACGTGAATCCAAATGTCGGGCAAACTCAGCAGACACCCCAGACAACTCGAGTCGACATCGACCTCAACAACTTGCCTGTTCGAAACGACAACGAGCAAGATCCCGTTATAAGCAGGCAGCCTGAGAATGTCGTGGGGACACCAGCATCACTCCAGTCGACACCAGGTTTAGTAAAATCTGGACCTGACCCATCCACCATTATTAACGTTGAATTTTCTCGCAGGTTTGCTGAAATGGAAGCTCTTATACAACGAATTCCTGGCGTCCCAGCTCCAATAAAAAGGAGCAACATGAACAGCTTTGCAGACTCACCCTTTGTCGACGCAATAGCGCTCGTGGAGATGCCAAAAAAGTTCAGCTTCCCAAACATGAAGCAATACGAGGGGACGACTGATCCAGACGATCACATAGCACAGTATAAACAGAGAATGTTTACTGCGGCTATTCCACGCGACCTCCGGGAGGCGTGTATGTGCAAGGCTTTCGGATCTAGTCTCAATGGTCCAGCTCTACAATGGTACACTAACCTTCATAATAATTCAATTAATTCATTTGCGCAGCTTACAGAGACCTTCGTGGAACAATTCGCAAGTAGCCGCAAGCTGAAAAAACAGTCGGACGACCTATACACTATAACTCAGAAGCACGGAGAAAATCTAAGGACATATGTAGGTCGTTTCAACAGAGAGAAGGTCCAAATCCCTCATTGCAATCAGGCGACTGCGATATATGCCTTCAGAAAGGGCCTCAGGTTTGACTCTGACCTCTATAAAGAATTAACCAAGTATCCATGCAGGATAATGGAGGATGTGTTAGCCAAAGCGTGGGCCCAAATAAAATGGGAAGAAGACGAAGCTAACTACGTAAGTAGAGCCAACAACTACTCCAACCGCAGAAACGACCGAGTGGATAGAAGGTCGAACGACAGAAGGTCAGAACCTTATCCGACTGGAGATAGGGCAACTCGACAGAATGATGAAGGCTCAAGCGACGGTCGACCATACAGGAGGGCCTACCCAAGAACAAATTGACCGCGAGCAGAAGTACCTGAGTACAATCTGAGCATCGAACCAGTCGACCTTGTAGCAGTCATGAGGGAAATGGGCAAGACAGTAAAATGGCCAAGAAAGATGAACGCTCTACCAGAACATCGAGACGCAAAGCTGAGATGCGAGTTCCATGAAGATCATGGCCATCGAACAGAAGATTGTATCGCCCTCAAGTTTGAAGTTGCAGAACTACTAAAACAAAGACATTTACAAGAGTTTTTAACAGAGAAGGGAAAACAAACCCTGGCAAGGCGAAACGACAGAATGGCGAACGCAAACGACAATCCACCAGAACCACCTCGACACGATAGGGTAATAAATTTCATTGCAGGAGGTTCTGAAGTGAGTGGCATCAGCTATTCAGCGGTAAAAAGACATACACGACAAGTGTTAAACACGGAAATTCAGCCAAGTAGGGAGCATCCATCGACTGTCGACGAGACCGTCACCTTCAAGGCGACAGACAAATCAGATTTGTTTTCTCCTCATCATGACGCAGTTGTTATTTCGTTGCACATTGCTAACTGTTTAACAAAGCGAATTTTGATTGATAATGGTAGTTCATGCAATATTTTATTTAACAGTGCCTTGAGAGAAATGCAGGTCGACGAGTCGAAACTGAGCCGTCGGACGACAATGCTGATAGGATTCAGCGGAGAACAGAAAAGCACGTTGGGGGAAATCGTGCTACCTATCTACGCTGAAGGCGTGAACCTCTACGTGAACTTCCTAGTGTTTGACTGTCAGTCGCCCTACAACGCAATCCTAGGAAGACCATGGATTCATGAAATGAAGGCAATCCCTTCGACTTACCACCAGATGATCAAATTTCCAACCAGGTGGGGAGTTCGCAAAATTAAAGGAGAGCAGAGAGCAGCTAGAGAATGCTATCAAAACGCCATGAAGAAGAAGAAGGAGTCGTTATAGCAATTACAGGATTCTAAAGTCGAGTCGACTCCAAATGAACCGAAAATGGAAGATCTCGATGAGGTGTCGATCGACCCAAGTCGACTAGATCGGAAGGTATTCATAGGATCCAGACTATCAAAGGAAACTCGACAACAGTTGATTGACTTCCTAAGGGAACGACAAGGAAGTTTTGCATGGTCGCATTCAGACATGGTCGGCATCGATCCAGATGTAATTGTTCACCAACTGCAGGTCGACCCCGATCATCAACCGGTAAAGCAAAAACGAAGGAAATTCACCCCAAAGAGAAACAAAGTAATCAACGAAGAAATCCAAAAACTGATCGACATAGGCTCAGTGAAGGAAGTTAGGTATCCCGACTGGTTAGCAAATGTCGTGGTCGTTAAAAAGAAGAATGGCAAGTGGCGGGTATGCATCGACTTCACAGACCTCAACAAAGCATGCCCCAAAGACTCATTCCCTTTGCCCCATATCGACATGCTTGTCGACGCAACAGCTGGACACGAGCTACTTAGTTTCATGGACGCCTACTCCGGATACAACCAGATCCTGATGCATCCAGACGACCAAGAGAAAACAGCCTTTGTAACAGAACGAGGTACATTTTGTTATAAAGTGATGCCGTTTGGTTTGAAAAATGCAGGTGCTACCTACCAACGACTTGTGAACATGATGTTCGCCAAAATGCTTGGCTCGACAATGGAAGTCTACATCGACGACATGCTGGTCAAATCACTCGTGGCTCAACAACACATAGACCACCTGAGGCAGTCGTTCGACGTCCTCGACAAGTACGGTATGAAATTAAATCCAACTAAATGCTCTTTTGGTGTCTCATCAGGAAAGTTTTTAGGGTACTTGGTCACACAAAGATGCGTCGAAGCCAACCCGGACCAGATCCGGTCAATACGAGAAATTGAGTTGCCTAAATGCATTAAAGACGTACAGAAACTGACTGGTCGAGTAGCAGCGTTGAACAGGTTCATCTCCAAGTCGTCTGAACGATGCCATCCATTTTTCAACACCTTGAGGAAAAACAAAGCCTTCGAATGGAACGACGATTGCGAGAAAGCATTGCAGGATCTAAAAGAATATTTGACTACGCCACCATTGTTGTCAAAACCGAAAGACGATGAGACGCTACTCGTGTACTTAGCCGTTTCGAGCACAGCCGTCAGCGCAGTACTAGTGAGAGAAGAAGTCGATCGACAACATCGAGTTTATTACGTAAGCAAAGCGCTACTTGACGCAGAGACACGATACAGTCGGTTGGAAAAACTGGCACTAGCGTTGGTCGTTGCAGCCAGAAAATTGAGACCGTACTTCCAGTGCCATTCAATTAAGGTATTAACGACTTACCCTCTCAAAAATATACTGCATAAACCTGAAGTTTCAGGTCGGCTGACGAAATGGGCCGTCGAATTGAGCGAGTACGACATCAACTATCATCCGCGAACAGCATTAAAATCGCAGGTATTAGCTGATTTTATTGCAGACTTTACGCTTAACGAAAATTTGCAGGCTAAGAAAGAGTTGGTAGCTCTTACGGAGATAACGTCGAACGAAAAATGGACCCTATCAGTCGACGGTTCAAGCAATGTAAAAGGCAGCGGATTGGGATTGGTACTCACATCCCCTCACGGGGACATAATAGAACAGTCAATCCACTGCGAGTTCCGGGTGACAAATAACGAAGCGGAGTACGAAGCGCTGATTGCTGGACTTGACCTAGCCAAGAGCCTGAACGTCAAAAATCTCCAAGTATTCAGCGACTCACAACTAGTCGTTCGACAGATAAACGGGTCATATGAAGCAAGGGATCAAAGGATGACTGCCTACTTGGCCAAAGCTAAACAGATTTAGTCGACTTTCGACAAATTCTCCATCGAACAAATACCCAGGTCGGAGAACTCACGTGCAGATGCACTAGCTTATCTTGGCTCGACAACGACAGGAGGATCAAAGTCAATTCCAGTCGTTCACCTTACAACACCAACTATCCAAGCAACAGAAATAGTCGCCCCAGTCGACTACACAAGGAATTGGATGGACCCGTTGCTGGACTACTTGCGAGCCGACATTCTACCTGGAGATAGAACTGAAGCTAGGAAAATCAAAGCTAAAGCTGCAAAATTTTGTATCTTATACGGTAAGCTATACAAAAAGTCTTTTACAGGACCTTACTTGAGGTGTTAACCCCACGAGAAGCATACGACGTTCTCAAGAGTCTACATTATGAAGAATGTGGAAATCACTCGGGGGCTCGAAGTCTGTCGAACAGAGCAATCACAGCAGGATATTACTGGCCGACAATGCGCTCCGACTCCCAAAATCACGTGAAGTCGTGCGACAAATGTCAAAGATTCGCACCAGTCTGCCATCTTCCCCCAGGTATGTTGAATTCAATCTCAGCTCCTTGACCTTTTATGAAATGAGGGATGGATATTGTAGGAAAACTCCCAGCTGCACCTGGAGGCGTCGTCTACATGTTGGTGATGACAGACTACTTTACAAAATGGGTAGAAGTCGAAGCTTTACCCCAAGTACGCGACATCGAGGTACGCAATTTTGTGTGGAAATACATAATTTGCAGGTTCGGAGTTCCACGAGAGATAGTGACCGACAATGGGTCCCAGTTCATTTCATTCGACTTCAAGAACTTCTGCGACAAATACGGAATAAAGCTGAGTTTCTCAACTCCACGATACCCACAAGCAAATGGACAAGCGGAGTCGACGAATAAAACCATCATCAACACACTGAAGAAACGACTAGAAGCTGAAAAGAATGAATGGGTGGAAAAACTCCCAGAGATCCTATGGTCGTACCGTACTACCCCTCGACGGTCGACTGGCGAAACTCCATTCTCCCTTGTTTATGGGTCTGAAGCAGTGATCCCTATCGAGACATGACTCGCAACCGCACGGAGTGAAAATCCAAACGAAGCCCAAAACAACCATGAACTCGCCTTCGAGTTGGATCACCTGGATGAAAGACGTGATCGAGCGGCTCTAAGAGTACAGTTGTATCAACAACAGGTCGCACGACATTACAATAAGAAAGTGCATATCAGAACCTTCAAACTACATGACTGGGTACTACGCTGCGTTTTCCAAAACACCAGAGAAGAGGGAGCCGAAAAATTGGGGCCGACATGGGAAGGGCCTTATCAAATAACAGATATCGTCGGTCGAGGAGTTTACAAATTGCGAGGACTCGACGGTCGAGAGCTGAACAACAGTTGGAATGCACTGCACCTAAAACAGTATCACTTCTAAACTCTAAACTTAAATTCTTCTTTCATTGTTATCACTTTCCTTGACTTACGATACTAACAATGCATAAAAGAGCAATGATGAAAAACTTAGTACTAAGTTTAGAACTGAGCTCACAAACATTTTTCATAAATTCAGTCGACTTCGACGTATTATGTTGCTACGGAATTCTTTTGTTATTACAGCATTGGCAGTGCCCCGGCATCGACGACACCAAGAACCTACTCCCAACATCCTTATTTAATCAAACGCACGCTGGGAGTCGGGGACAACACTTGATGAAAATAATTGTCGACTAACGTATGTACGCGATAAAGGGTCGACTGAACGCATGTACGCGATTCAAATATAATTGTCGATTGACACATGTACGCGATGACATTTGTCGACTGAACGCATGTACGCGAGTTGTATAAATCAGTAATGATTTTTGTTAGTAAAGTTTGATAATTGTCGACTGACGCATGTACGCGATGACATTTGTCGACTGAACGCATGTACGCGAGTTGTATAAATCAGTAATGATTTTTGTTAGTAAAATTTGTTAATTGTCGACTGACGCATGTACGCGATGACATTTGTCGACTGAATGCATGTACGCGAGTTGTATAAATCAGTAATGATTTTTGTTAGTAAAATTTGTTAACTGTCGACTAAACGCATGTATGCGAATATTCTATAAATAAGTCAGCTTATTTTTTACATTCTTCACAGTTATGATGTGATGTCGTTCGACTAATGATACGTCGGCCATATTTTACAATCTCTACATTTATGATGCGATGTCGGTCGTCTAACGATTGAAAATAAGTTTACAGGCTTATCTCAATTAGATGTTTAACCTTGTGTAAAAACCCCATTATAAGGTGGTCGAGTCGTTTTCACATGCAAACAATATTCATACTTCATAAGAATTGAAGACATGCAATCATATTAAAAACATCGATCAAAAGATATTGATAGTATCATATTAAAAAGGTCGGAACGACCAAATCATTCATCCAACAAAAATAAAAATAAAAATATCATCAGACAATCTTTTGAATTAAAATTTTCAGACGGCAGGCGGGTCAAGATGGGAAGCAGCTTCAGTGGGATCAGCAGGAGACTGATTGACGACTGGTGGATCGACAGCAGGCAGGAGGTTAGCAGCATCGGCACCTTGTGGGAGTGCATTGTTGTCAGGTGTTTGCTCTTCATCTTGTTCAGACGTCTCCTCCTCCAGCCGACGCATTTCGTCGTAGGCATCAATCATCTCCTGCATCTCGTCGCGGCTCCAGCTAGCACATTCGCCCGACAGATATTCTTTGTAGAGCTCAGCCTTCGCCTTGCATATTGCAGCAGAAGCGATCGACGTCAACTGATCCTTCAAAGCAGCAACATTATGCTGCTCTTCAATCAAGGCGGCCCGAGCTTCGGTCGACTCCAGGGAATGTCGATCCCTGTCTGCTTTAATCTCCCTTCAACTCTTTCTCAAGAGTCAAGTTTTTTCTTTTCAACTCCTCAGCAGCTTTGTCGGCCTGGGCCTTCTCATGTTTCAAGACGTCGACCATCTTCCGTTGCTTCCCATATTTGTCACCCAACGACTTGTACCTCCCATACAAGTGTAACGAAGCCTGCAAAGACTGCACAGCGTCAAAAGTTAGCATAAATGAAACGACATCAAAAAAAATAAAAATATATAAATAAATAAATAAACAGGCAACTCACATGAAATGCCGAGAGGAAAGTCGTGTCGAACACTTCCTCAATTTTCTTCTGCAGATGTTTCTCATCCGCAGGGAGTATATAGTCGAATGACTTCTCTAAAAAGGATGTCGGCTCGTCGAATGATGATAGATCAGAAAGGGTTGCTGTCGACGAGTCCGGCTGGGAGACAGCCACTTGTTTTCGGGCACTCGACTCGACTTTCTTCCCTTTATCGGCCGGTGGGTCCTTCCTTGACCTTTTCTTCTTAGGAGATCGTTCAGGGGAGGATTCATAAACGTGCTCTGGCGGCAGAGCAGCCCCTTCAATCGACTTGCCTGCAGCTCGTTTTTTCTTGGATGCCGCTGCTCTCTTCTTCATCATGTCGTCTCTGAAATTTTTCAGAGCGTCTGCAGTGCTTGGGATGTTCAACCTCGCGCTCGCCATCGATGTCACTGCAACACGACGTTCATTATCAGAAATAGGCGTCAAGAATTTCATTGTATATTGAAGAATTTCGAAACTCCTCCTAGCCCAGATATACGACAAGAAATCCCTGACTCTTGGATAAGGTGCTCTCGACTTATTATGAGTCGACCATCTCCATAAACTGCTAGGCCTAAAGTTACCTTCTGTTAACAACACTTTACAGCTTCTATCCTTTTCAGGAATATTTAGCATTGCTGCAGTACGAACATGAGCAATTTTGCTCGGCGGTTTAGCTTCTAAGCCCTTTATTTCTACAAAATGAGCTGAATATCAGCAAGGATAATTCAGTTAGAAGAAAAATCAAGAAACGACAAAGGTCGGACGACACTCACCATACCGATTCCATGTCCGTCTGTACTGATACGACTCTTTGTCTTTCCCCGCGAACCATGGGCCATCAACTGGAGGATCCTTCGCAAAAAAGTAGGTATCTTTCCAGTTACGGTCATTCGTTGTCGTATCAATTATGATTTGCTGCTCCTTACTCCTAGGTATCAGCATGTAACGACCTCGGTCGTGTATATGCTCTTTTAGATAATAATTATGAAGGAGGCTTCCCATCCCAAAAGGTATATTGTGCCTCTCACTAAGAACACTCAAACTTAGCAATATCCTCCATGTGTTTGGCATTAACTGACCAGGAGCAAGGTCGTAGTACAGCAACGTTCGACGCACCAGTGGGGGTGGGAATCTAAATCCTAAACGAAGGGTGTACTCATAAAAGCACGTCCACCCAGGTATATCCCAATCCGCCTTTTCATGTTCCTTAGGTGCTCGAAGCTTGACACTCTTCGGGATACCATAAATCTCCCTCAATAAACACAATTTTCCTCCGACACCAAACTTGACGGACTTTCTTCAAGCACACCTACTGGTCGACCGGACGTAGTGGCCTCATCTACGTCTATATATTCAGGATGGTCGACTATCGACGCAACGGCACGTACGCCGCCTTGTTCGAGTATCCCTTTCGTATTTATCGAAACGACATTCGACGGATCCTCTAGTGTAACTCGTCGATCGACATCGACACCTCTATCAACTTCAACACTATCCTCCCCCTCGCTTGTCCAACTATATTTTGGATCATATATGGTATCGTCGCTCGACAGGTCTATTTCTCCACTCGACATGCTAATATCGTCGTTCGACATGATTCCTCCTAAAGCTGACAAGGCAAAAAATGCACAAGTCAGAAACTAATACGCTACAATCACAACCTATGGTTTCTAAAAATCCTATCCTAGGGCTTGTCATCTCAAAACCTAACCCAACCCTACAAATTCCAGCGTCCTACAAGTCGCCAAAAAAAGTATCCAGTCTACATCTACATATGTCGTATGAAATAAACAAACACAAACAATACAACTAACTATGCAAGGGCAAGATCAAAAACAACAGAGAAAGCCACAAAAACAACGCAAGAACAATGAAGAACAGCATATTCAAACCCAGTATTCAAAACTAAATATTCAAGTAAATCTTTCTTTACGTTTCTATTTCTTATTTCGAATAACAAAGTATTACAAGAAAATAGGAAAGGCAAACGAAAGTAAATACCTTGAAAAGAAGAAAATCTCTGAAGAAGTTCGTTGAGAAATCCATGAAGAACTGAGAGTTCACTGAAGCAAGCCTCTGAGAGTTTGAGAGTGGTTTGATTTGTGCAAAAGTGGCTTGAAGAGGTTGGGAGGTTATATTTATAACTAAACCCTTGCAAACCCTCTCTGCCACGTGTCCACCTCTAAGGTGGATATAACCTTTCAGTTACCCACGCACGCAACTGCTCATGATGAGTTTTGAATTTCAAAACATCTCCTCGAACAGAGTAAGCATGCCAAAATTTATTACGCGTGACATCACTAGGGTTTGAAACGAAAGACGTCTTTTCAATTTGACCTTTGATTTGCCTCGTCATATCCTAACAGTCGGAGTTAGTCGAATGACATTTGGAAACTCAATGTTATTGACATCAACGATCCTGTCGACTCAAATTAACATCAGTAATCGTGTCGACTCAAAATGGTATATTCGAACGACGTTAAAAGCTCATCCCAGTAAGTTAGCTACGAATCCAGCCGACTAAAGTCAAATTACTTTTTTCGCTCGACAATGGTCGGTTGAACCTGAATCACTCTCTACTTCGTTAGTAACTCTTTAGAGAGTGGGGGACAAACTGTGGTAGCCAAAAATGGCTCATAGGCCCAAAACTGCAAAGCCCAGGATAATCTTGCTTTGGCCCAAGTTTGAAGAGCCCAGCGAGCCCAACAAGAGCAGTAACAACATGATTTGGTCGTCTGAAAGACCAAGTCAGCCAGGTGTGCTAAATAGCGAGATTCTAGGGAGAAAATCTCTCCAAGAATCTCGCCCACGATCAAGCCCATGATCTTACCTATTTACTTCAAACGGTAGTCTAGAAGTTTGCTATAAATAGCAAAGCATTTCTTCAGAGAAAGCTCTCTCTCGAAATACAAGCTTACTAAAGCGTACTGAAACTCTGCTTCTGAGAATTATAGCCACCGGAATCCAATATTCACGATCATCACAATCATTGCTCAGCCCAAGCGTAACTAAGGCTAACGATTTAAATCACTATTTGTTCTTTGCATCATTTATCTGTTTTATTTTTGTTCTAATTCGTTTGCTAGTTTGAATAGGTCGATCGACCAAGATAATTGCAGGAACATAAACCGGACGACAACAGCATTCAAACGATCCAACCCAAGTTGCATTGTGCCTATCAACATACGATCCGATCCATATCGATTGTAGGTCGACACCCTACACAGACCATCGTTTCCTTGTCAGTTCTAGAGACAACAAATTCCTGAACAATATTTTTTTTTTTTTTGGTACAAGCGAGGGCAACAGCCCGGAAAAAGAAAAAGAAACTAGAGAGAACGAATGGAGGAGACCAGTCTTGAAGAAGTAAGGCCTAACTGATCAGCCTTGAACACCTCACATATCTCAGACGGAGGGGTATCAAAGGACAAACAACCAAAATCCAGATCATGCCCCAAATGAGCCAAAGCATCAGCAAGTCTATTCCCTTCCCTATAAACATGCTTCAGAACACAACTCCAATTAGCAGACAACAGAGCAGAGCAATCAGCGATAATGCTAAACAGGGGGTGATTAATAGGTAACTCCTTAGAGAGAAGAGTAACAACAGAAAGCGAGTCAGTTTCAACAATAATCTTCCTAAGACCTGCAGTCCATGCCATAGTAAGGCCTTCAAACAAGCCCCAAAACTCAGCTTCCAACGCACTACCAACACCTCTCTTAAGAGCAAAGCCTTTCAACCAATTCCTCAGATGATCTCTAAGAACCCCACCTGAAGAAATGATACCAGAATTCGGGTTACAGCTACCATCCACATTAAGCTTAACCCAACCAACGGCAGGAGGAGACCAGGCAATAGACAGAAGAGACGGGTTATTGGCAGTAATAGGCAAACTTGCATTCACCCACTCACTGCAAAACCTGCTGATAAACTGGGAAGGGTTTTGAGGGACAACAAAATCAGTGTCAAACACCTTCTTACATCTCCATTTCCAAATAAACCAAATCACACAAGCAAAAAGGAACCACATAGGAATTCTGTCAAGAACCATAGCTTCATTCTTTAAATTGCTCATAAACCAATCATCAAGGTCCCCATTGACAACAGCATCCTGAGACCTCCCTCTGAACACACTGCGCCAGATATACAAAGACTCCCTGCAGCCCCTCAACAAATGATCAATATCCTCAACAGCACTGTCACATCTAGGGCACACAGAATCAACAGTCAACCCACGAGCAACTCTAAGCGAATTAGTCATAATTTTACCATGGAGAATGAGCCATAAGAAGTGTTGCACTCTAGGGGGAAGTTTAAGATTCCAAATAAACTTCCAATTCCAAAAAGAATTATCATATAACTCTAAGAGACCAAAATAAGCCGATTTAACAGTGAAATCACCATTCTTAGACCACCCCCAAATAGCTCTATCATGGCCACTATGGATCCTACCTGCATGAATACTAGAAATTCGATGAATAATATTCCAAGGAAGAATTAGAGCAAGATGTTGAATATCCCACTGACCATCCAACAGATAACAGTTGACAGTTTGATGCATCATGTCATCAGAAACCCCAACAAGAGCATGATCAAGAAGAATACCCATGTCAGGGACCCAATTATCAGTCCAGAAACGAATAAGCTCCCCATTCCCCACTCTCCAAAACAACCCTCTATTAATTAATTTAGCACCAAAAGCAAGGGCCTTCCACGTACTAGAGCATACCACCCCCTTACTAAGATTCGAATCAAAAAAATTTCTAGACTTTAAATATTTGTGCGTGAGGAGCTGACACCATAACCCACTATCATTTTGACTCAAGCGCCATCCAGCCTTAGCAAGGAGAGCCTGATTCAACTCTTTCATTTTTTTCAAACCCAAACCACCACTGCTCTTAGGCAAACACACGGTATCCCACTTGAGGAGATGCACCGCTTTCTTCTCACTAGTGTGGCCCCAAAGGAAGTTTTTATTAACCCTATCAAGCTTCTTGCAGATCTCACTGGGAAGCTTAACCGACTGCATACTATAAACAGGGAGAGCAGATAAGACGGCCTTAATAAGAGTAACTCTTCCCGCTAAAGACAACGCATTACTTTTCCAGGCAGACAACCTTTGTTGCGTTTTTTCAATCACCTCAACATAAGTTCGGGAACGGATTCTACTATGAATAAGGGGAACACCCAAATACTTACCAAGATTCTTTGTGAGTGGAGACCCACACACAGTAGCAACACGCCTAGCCTCTCTTTCTTGGATATTATGAGAGCAAAAGACTCTCGACTTACTGAAGCTAATTTGCTGCCCAGAAGCTTTACAGAAAACATCCAAGCAATCCTTCATGATACTCGCTTGTTGGAAAGAAGCACTACCAAACAAAATAAGATCATCAGCAAAAAATAAATGAGATATCTCAGGTCCCCCCCTAGAGATTCTAACGCTTTTCCATTGCCCTAAAACCAATTGATGATTGATTAAATGGGAAAGCTTCTCCATACACAAAACAAAAAGATAAGGGGAGATAGGATCACCTTGCCTAATACCACACCCAGGGGTAAAAGACTCTGTCAACTCACCATTCAAAACCACCCTATACTGCACAGTAGAAACACACCACATAATGAGATCCACCAACGCATTCCCCAAACCAGCCTCAGTAATCACACTACGAATAAAATGCCATTGCAGCTTATCATAGGCCTTAGCAAGATCAATTTTCCAAGCGATAAACCCCTTCTTACCTTTCATAATTCTGAACTTATGAAGAACCTCTTGAGCCACCACAATATTATCTTGGATTTGTCTACCAGGGACAAATGCCACTTGGTTAGGGCTCACAAGCTTAGGCAAAAGGTTTCTAAGTCTTTGAACAATAACTTTACTGATCACTTTATAAATAGTGTTACAAAGACTAATCGGCCTAAGATGAGTCATATCAAGCGGACTAGGGACTTTAGGGATCAGAGAAATAAGAGTCTGATTAAGCACAGCAGGAAAAGAGCCAGATTGAAAACTATCAGTCACCAACTTTACAACATCTTCTCTACACACATCCCACTGATTCTGAAAAAAGATAGCAGGAAAACCGTCAGGACCTGGGGCTTTAAGCCCACCAATACCAAAGAGACTTGCTTTAATCTCCTCCTCACTAACCTCCTTGCGTAAGCCAACAACCTCACTAACATCCAGATGAGGGAAAGATTGAGGGAGGTTAGCATAAGGAAACATAACAGGTTGAGTCATAAAAAGTTTCTTAAAATAAGAGATAGCAGTAAACATCATACTCTCTTTATCACCTCTCCAAACACCATCATCCCCTTTAAGGCCTTCTAACTCTGAACAATATTTGTTTCACAAGAAAAAAGGTACAAAAATCTATGAGTTATTTGGTTCTGTCAAAGTGGTCCAAAATCATGTTGGGTGGATATTTTTAAAAAAGGCAATTGAAAAGCAGCTTTCAAAATAGTCCAAAATTGTGTAGGGTATATATATATATATTATTTATTTATTTATTTTTAAGTATCATGTAAGTTAGATTAGGGGTTGTTCAGTAAAGTTTTCACTTGTAAATTATAAACTATTATACATTATATTATTATTATTGCGTCATGTGCTAAAATATTAGTAGATATATCATATATGGATCCGATAAAATATAATTTGAAAATTATTTTTTATTACAAAAATAAAATAAAGCAATGATTATCTCTTTAAAAAAGTTAGGGTTAATAGCACCAGTGTCCCCTGAACTTATAGCGCGGTTGCATACAGAGCAGGCCCTGAAGGGGTGCACCGAGTGCAACCGCCCTGGGGCCCAAAATATTTTCATTAAAGTCCATGTAGTTTGTGAAATGATATGGGCCCAATTCATTTTTAAAAATTATAGATATATAAAAAATTAAAAAATTATGACTCTATGATATAAAAAATTGAAAAGTAGTCTGCAGTCTATGAATTATGGGCCAAATTCATTATAGTCTATGAGTTTACTTGACTTTTAAAAAGTAGAAAGAAATATATTTTATTAATTCTGCTGACAAGTTTAGAAGTTTAGCCGCCGGCACCACTCCACAAGTACACCAAGACGTAGGGATGGAAATTTCCCCCATGGGACCCCACCCCCACAGGGCCCCGCCCCCAAATGGGGTTTTGGGGTGGGGGTGGGGGCAAATTTTGCCCCCAAAACCTAAATGGGGGTGGGGGAACCTCCCCCCACCCCCATTTCCCCATTTTCTAAATGGGTGTGGGGGTGGAGCCCCAAATCCCTCATTTCCCTCATATATTTTTATGTATATATATTTAACTTTATTTTCTTAAAAAAAAAAAAAAAACTCTAACTCTATTAGTTTATTACTCATATTTTGGATTAATCGAAAGCGTTAAATTTGTTTAGACTTTTATTTGTTATATACTAACACTATATTATTATAGTTATTTGTATTAATTTTGGATTAAATTAAATCAATTATATATTTTAGATTGTATATTTTGTTAATTATTGGATTGGATATTAAAACTAGGTGAAATAAAAGTTTGGTCCGATCGAATTTCAAATTCTAAATTCTAAATTCCAGATTTCGAATTAAAAAAATTTAGGATTTTAAATGGGGGAAATGGGGGATGGGGGCGGGGGCAGGGGAAGCTCCCCCCAAACACCCCCATCCCCAGTTCCCCAAAATGGGGTTTGGGGGCGGGGGTGGAGGGAGGTTTTAGGAATGGGGGTGGAGGTGGGGGGACCCTCCCCCGCCCCATTGGGCCCCCATTCCCATCCCTAACCAAGACACCACTCTAGCTATTTTTCCTTAACTGCTGAAATTTTGCTTTGCTAAAAAAAATCATTTTTTAATATACAATTTATTAGAAAAAAATCAGAAAAAGATTTTCTATTTTCTCCCGTTATTGAGTCCGACACTCAGAATATCTAAGATTTATTTTCTGAATTAAAAGTGTTACAAGTGGTTTTACCAAGAGAAACAAAGACGGCCATTAAAATACTTGAGTTTGTAAAAACTTTTGATTGTTATCCAAATGCTTCAATTGCTTATAGAATATTGTTGACCATACCTGTAACTGTGGCATCTGCAGAAAGAAGTTTTTCAAAATTAAAAATGTTAAAATCTTATTTGCAGTTAACAATGTCACAAGAAAGGTTAAATGGATTAGCAATCTTATGTATTGAAAAGGATATGTTGGAAAAGATTGAATTTGAATATATTATTGATGATTTTGCTTCTCAAAATGCTAGAAGAAGACATTTTCAATGATGTTCAATTTGTTGTTATTTTGTTTTGCAAGAGTACATTCAATTTCAACTTGGGTGCAGCCTCCTGTTTTGACTTGGGAGTTGTTATCAGTGATATTTTGGGTTGGCTTTCTAAGCTCCCTATCTCCATTTGTTTTGCTTATAGGAGGAGGAATATTGTGGCTCGTGCACTTGCTAAATGCTAAGCTAGCCTTACTTTATGTAATTATGTAGATGACCAACACTGGATTGAGGATTTTCCTCCGGCTGTGGAGTCATTGATTATGGGTGATTGCCCAATTTGGTCTGTTTACTTGCTCTTTGTATCAAATATATATATAAATATTATAAATAAAGGGGCCCTTTTCAGAATTTTCGTCCCAGGCGTCCAATACGTCAGGACCGGCCCTGGTTGCATAGTGCGCCATATACTTTTTTTCTTGGCATTAAACCCCCTGAACTTCCATAAATTTATAAAAACTAACAGAATGGAAACGAACGTCAAAGGAAAATTACTCTTACGTACCTTGATTATATGAATAATTGTATTAAAACAGGAAAAATATAATAATATCACACAAACACCCTTTGACTTGTTTGACTAATGTCTAAAAAAATAAAAAATAAAAATATTAATAATTTAAAAAATAATAATAATAACAATTGAGGGAGTGTATTTTATATTTTAGCATATATTTAATTTATCAACTTTGAAATAGTTAAAAATAATCCAAAAATATTAATATTTTATTAATAAAAGATGCAGATTTTTTAATTAATAATATTAATACTTTATTAATAGGGGGAATTGCACAAACATCCCCTAAGGTTTGGAAAAATGACACGAATATGGCAGTTTTAGCCATATAAACACTAACTTCCCTTGACTTTTTAAAAATGTTGCACATACATCCCCTGCCGTTAGATCTCTTCCGTTAACTTCTAACTGACAAGGGTAAAATGGTAACTTGATAAGAAAGTAAAATTTAAAATTATTTAACCTATTATTAAAATAAAAATAAAAATATTAAGAAATTAAGAATTATATATATAATAAATTTTTTTTAAAAAAAAACTAAAATAAAATAAAAACCTTCTCTATGTTTTCACAATAGAGAAGAAAGAGAGAAAAAAGAGAAAGGGGAGGGAGGGAAGGGTAGATCGGTGGGGGAGTTCAGCGGGACCGACAGCAACTGGTTCCGATGTCCGGCGACGGTGCGAGGGTCGACGATGGTTTAAGGTGCGACGGACTGGAACGAAGCAGTGGAAGAAATAGAAGAGAAAAAGGAAGAGAGGAAGAGAGGAAGAGAAACGATCGGGGCCGGAGAAGATCGCAAACAGGTCGGCGAGGGTCGCGAGGACACCGGAGAACGACGCTGGCACACCGTAGAAGCAGATTCAGCGGCGAATTGGGAAGAAAAGCCATGACCCGCTGTCGACCCGTTTTTGACCCGAGACCCGTTTCACTTTGGGTAAAAGTTGTTGATTTTGTGTAAAAATTCTGGGTTTGGGGTTTTGATTTCTGGGTTTGATTTCTTTCTCTCTTTCTGGGTTTGGGATTTTGGTTTTGGTTTCTGCTTTTGGATTGGGGATGATGGCTGTGGTTGATTTCGATTGGATGTTTTCGATTAGGCTTTAGTGGTTTGATGATGGTAATGGTTTGGTGTTGATGATTGAAATTTGATGATAGTGGGTTGGTGATGATAATGGTGGTTTGGTGTTCACTGATGATTTTTGGTTTCAATGTGAAGAAATTGTTTTTCTGATCACAATAATTTTCTACCATCCACCTCTAAGATGGGCGGTGCATATTGAATCTGGAGATGTTTTTTTTTTTTTAATTATTATTATTATTATCATCATCATCTTCACCATCCATCTATGTGATGAACGATGGTGATCCATTTGTTTTTTATTTTTCAATTTAATTTTATTAAAAAAATAATTTCATTAGTTTTTTTAATAATTCTGAATTGAGGACAAAATTGTCTTTTAACATGAGAATCACTTTTTTAACGGAATAACTAACGGGAGATTAAACGGCAGGGGATGTATGTGCAACATTTTTAAAAGGTCAAGGGAAGTTAGTGTTTATATGGCTAAAACTGCCATATTTGTGTCATTTTTCCAAACCTCAGGGGATGTTTGTGCAATTCCCCCTTATTAATAATCCAAAAATAATCAACTAGAATTTTTTATTTTTTTTGATTAGGTTAAGATCCAAAATTGATTTTTTTTTATTAGGTGGAGATCCACATAAAAAAAAAATTCCTAATTGATAATTTTTGGATTATTAATAAAAAAAGTATGCATCTTTAATTAATAAAATATTAATATTTTTGGATTATCTTTAACTATTTCAAAGTTGATGAATTAAATATATGCTAAATATATAAAATACCCTCTTTTAAAGTTTAAGGGACAGTAGAGTCTAGACACTAGTGCTGCTAACCAAAAAAATTAAGCAATGATTTAACTGGTGGGTCCCATGCTCCCATTTTCAATGGAGCTGTCTTTTAATGCATTAAATGAAAAAACAGTTTTCTATATTTTCAAAAACTTTAATCCTAAAAACTCTACAGAACAAACTCTCAGCATTTTTAAACCTCGAAAAACCAAAAAACTGTTCTTGTAAAAACTACGGAACATGCACTTAGGATCTCGTGCATTTTCAAACTAGTGTTGGGTTTTCACAAAGGACAATATTTAGGTATTGACCGGTCAGTATCTAAGATACTGAACAATCAATGAGGTTTTACCACGTGATTCATTTGTGAAAAATACAAGGAGATAAATGTAAAAAATTAAAAGAAAAAAGCCACATGGTAATTCTCCATTGATGTTATAATAAATTGATACCCTTTTACAATATTCATCATAATAATATATCGATAAACGATGACAATACATACCACTCCAATTCCAAATTTTATATGAGGATAATCATGCACTTCAAATCAATGAAGATATCATGTAAGTATATAACAACCAACCACAAATAAAAATCATGAAAATGGATAATATTCAAATATTAGATCAGCATATATTAACAAGTTGATGCAATCATCAATCATGCGATAAATATCCCATATATAATATATTAACAAAGAGAAATTGATAATCTTTCTGAATTTTTTTTCCCCGACAAGTTCATAATGTGAAATGAATTGAGGGTGGTAGGCCCATTTCCATTTTGGTTCTTTCATATTAGTCTACATTACCCAACAAAAAAAATATCAAAATCATGCAAGGTGGCTTTTTTCAATTGAAAAGACTTACTATTACAAATTTGAAAGCTCATGTGTTATGCAGTTGTGAAAAACTTATCGTAAACGGTATTTGTACGCTCAATTTGCTGATATTGTAACTTATATTCCAACTTGTGATGTGTAAATATCCACGGGTAAAAACAAATCAGAGAAATCTAGAAAGAGCACATGCTGGTTAATTTTTTTCTTAGAAAATGGATTTTTTTTTTTTTTTTTTCTTTTGGTAGGGAGGGTGCTGAAAATTTTGCCTGTTAGAAGCTTTGAGAGATCCTTAAGAACTTATTTAATAAAACTTTTCGAAGGAAGAGATCGGATAAAATGATCGATTAATAATAGTGCCGTTATTTAATTCTTATTTAAAATAAAGTTGGTGAACCAAGCAACCGATGGTAGATTTAGCTACAATACACGAATCGCATTGTTGATAGGCAGTTAATGAAAATATTTTCTTTGGTTTATTTATTTATTTTTTACTTTTCAAATCTTTGAATTTTGAGGACCCATAATTAAAATTCAATGTCTAATTTTTACCCCTATTTTCAAGTTTCATGGAAATTTTATACCTGTTCATCTGCTGGTTTGACAAGTAAGTTAATCGAAACTTTTTTTTTTATTTATTTTTTATTTTTTATTTTTATTTTTATTTTTTTTATTTAATGACAAGCTTTATAACGAAGCCAAAAAGGCAGAATGAAAGGAACTAAGCAAACAACCCGCCCCAAAGAGGGGGAGGAACAGCCAATCAACAACAACTCCACCAAAAACACAAAACCTGGGACCAAAACGACCACAAAGCCGACATGCTACAGGAAGGCACAAAACAGAGCAAAGAAAACAGAACAGAGCATACCAGCAAAACACCAGGAAACGAAAACCAGGCAACCAAAGAAGCTAAAACCAACCAGGAATGCCAACAAACCCGCCACAACAACAAGAAACCAAAACCTGAGTCAAATATCTCCCCATTCTAATCTGTCACCACTCGAAATCAAACCCATTTTCACTGGCCCATCTGCAAATTAGGAATTCGAGCCTCAAGGCAAGAACTTGATCTCTAAGCCTTTCAGGAAATGCAAATGGTTTCCGAATATCGTACACCAAGTCAATGTGTTTTCAGCTACCATTTGATGTTTTCGGCACACTCCATGTATTGTTAAACCCATAATAAACTAAAGAAAATATTTTGCATTAATAATATCGTGTAGCTCAAATGCTCAATCCTTCATTTTGATAATTACCCAGCAACGTGTATATGGTAGATAAACCCTATAAAAATAACTGTTAATTCTGTTAACTTCACATGGACCAAAAAGAAAACAAGATATTGCGAACTTTTAGGGGTTGTCCTGCAGCATGTTTTCAGCCTGTTTTCGTTTTTGTTTTCCAAAAATGATTTCAATTCGCGTCCTGGTAAACCGTTTTTCATTTTATTTTCAAAATTCAAAAACAAAATGAAAAACAAAACCAGTGTTAAAAGTGGAAATTTTGAAAAAAAAAAAAAAAAAAACTTGTTTTCCATGAATTTGTTTTTGTTTTTCATTTGAAATGGGTCCCATTTCATTAATATCTATTTTATTTTAATAAAAAAAAATTTCTTTTTTTTTCTCATGAACCGGACCCCATCAGCCTCCTCCATCTTCTTCTTCTTTCTCTTTTTCTTCCTCTTCTTCTTCCTCTTCTGCTGCTGCCGCCGATCGTCGATCGCCGCTCGCTGCTACCGCCGGTCGTCGCTCGCCGCAGGTGCTGCCGTCGGTCGCCGGTCGCCGCAGGTGCTGCCGTCTTCTTCTTCTTCTTCTTCCTCTTCTTCTTCTCCACTGCCGCAGTCTTCTTCTTCTTCTTCTTCCTCTTCTTCTTCTTCTTCCTCTTCCTCCTCCATTCGCCGCCGATCTGCTACCTCTCGCCGTCACCGATCTG